>CAXKVI010000002.1:82843873-83281118 GCA_964058755.1 Campiglossa producta | reverse complement strand
AACAAAAAAAAAACAAAATTTACTTCATTTGCTTGGTTTCTGCACAATATATTGTATTTTCGGAGTAACTATAAAAGCTACAAAAAAAAAATTTCACTACAATCAATTTTGTCGTTTGTAGTTGTAGGAAAATTACTTTTAGTGCTTTCAAATTGCTGAATTCTGCCTTTTTTTGACATGCGTTCTCGATTACTCCGAAACCTTCGGAGCAAAAAAAAAATTTTTTTTCGGATAAAAAACTACAAACGATTTAAAACATATTTCAACAAAAAAAAAACAAAATTTACTTCATTTGCTTGGTTTCTGCACAATATATTGTATTTTCGGAGTAACTATAAAAGCTACAAAAAAAAAATTTCACTACAATCAATTTTGTCGTTTGTAGTTGTAGGAAAATTACTTTTAGTGCTTTCAAATTGCTGAATTCTGCCTTTTTTTGACATGCGTTCTCGATTACTCCGAAACCTTCGGAGCAAAAAAAAAAATTTTTTTCGGATAAAAAACTACAAACGATTTAAAACATATTTCAACAAAAAAAACCAAAATTTACTTCATTTGCTTGGTTTCTGCACAATATATTGTATTTTCGGAGTAACTATAAAAGCTACCAAAAAAAAAAATTTCACTACAATCAATTTTGTCGTTTGTAGTTGTAGGAAAATTACTTTTAGTGCTTTCAAATTGCTGAATTCTGCCTTTTTTTGACATGCGTTCTCGATTACTCCGAAACCTTCGGAGCAAAAAAAAAATTTTTTTTCGGATAAAAAACTACAAACGATTTAAAACATATTTCAACAAAAAAAAACCAAAATTTACTTCATTTGCTTGGTTTCTGCACAATATATTGTATTTTCGGAGTAACTATAAGAGCTACAAAAAAAAAATTTCACTACAATCAATTTTGTCGTTTGTAGTTGTAGGAAAATTACTTTTAGGGCTTTCAAATTGCTGAATTCTGCCTTTTTTTGACATGCGTTCTCGATTACTCCGAAACCTTCGGAGTAAAAAAAAAATTTTTTTTCGGATAAAAAACTACAAACGATTTAAAACATATTTCAACAAAAAAAAACCAAAATTTACTTCATTTGCTTGGTTTCTGCACAATATATTGTATTTTCGGAGTAACTATAAAAGCTACAAAAAAAAAATTTCACTACAATCAATTTTGTCGTTTGTAGTTGTAGGAAAATTACTTTTAGGGCTTTCAAATTGCTGAATTCTGCCTTTTTTTGACATGCGTTCTCGATTACTCCGAAACCTTCGGAGTAAAAAAAAAATTTTTTTTCGGATAAAAAACTACAAACGATTTAAAACATATTTCAACAAAAAAAAACCAAAATTTACTTCATTTGCTTGGTTTCTGCACAATATATTGTATTTTCGGAGTAACTATAAGAGCTACAAAAAAAAAATTTCACTACAATCAATTTTGTCGTTTGTAGTTGTAGGAAAATTACTTTTAGTGCTTTCAAATTGCTGAATTCTGCCTTTTTTTGACATGCGTTCTCGATTACTCCGAAACCTTCGGAGCAAAAAAAAAATTTTTTTTCGGATAAAAAACTACAAACGATTTAAAACATATTTCAACAAAAAAAAAAACAAAATTTACTTCACTTGCTTGGTTTCTGCACAATATATTGTATTTTCGGAGTAACTATAAAAGCTACAAAAAAAAAATTTCACTACAATCAATTTTGTCGTTTGTAGTTGTAGGAAAATTACTTTTAGTGCTTTCAAATTGCTGAATTCTGCCTTTTTTTGACATGCGTTCTCGATTACTCCGAAACCTTCGGAGCAAAAAAAAAATTTTTTTTCGGATAAAAAACTACAAACGATTTAAAACATATTTCAACAAAAAAAAAAAAAAATTTACTTCATTTGCTTGGTTTCTGCACAATATATTGTATTTTCGGAGTAACTATAAAAGCTACAAAAAAAAAAATTTCACTACAATCAATTTTGTCGTTTGTAGTTGTAGGAAAAGTACTTTTAGTGCTTTCAAATTGCTGAATTCTGCCTTTTTTTAACATGCGTTTTCGATATCTCCGAAACCTTTGGAGCAAAAAAAAAATGAATTTCACTACAATCAATCTCATCGTTTGTAGTTCACAAAAATGCAAAAAAAGTTTGAGTTTTTTCAAAGCGGGTTCCAGCGTGATGTGCATTAGGCCATATCTCCGAAACCTTTGGAGCAAAAAAAATTTTTTTTTCGTATAAAAAACTACAAACGATTTAAAACATATTTTAACAAAAAAAACTCAAATTTACTTAGTTTGCTTGGTTTCTGCACAATGTATTATATTTTCGGAGTAACTATAAGAACTACAAAAAAATGAGTTTCACTACAATCAATCTCGTCGTTTGTAGTTGACGAAAGTGCAAAAAAAATTTGAATTTTTTCAAAGCGGGTTCCAACGTGATGGAGCTCACCTTAAGCACTTAGGGGACCATTTGACATTTCCGATGTGATTTTATCAATATTTTATTTATTTTGGTTTGAAGTAAACCTTGCTAGACAGAGCTTTGACATTCAGTCAGCTTTGTAATGTTGCCTTTGAAAACGTGATAGAAAATCTTGATGTAAATATAAAACAGCTGATATTTACATCACGATTTTCTATCACGTTTTCAAGGGCAACATTACAAAGCTGACTGAATGTCATAGCACTGTCTAGCAGGGAAGTCTTATTATTATACAAGGGTAGAGCTCATTATAAATAATAATAATAATAATATTATTATTATTATTATTAAGAAATATAAGGGGTGTACAATGTAAGAACTTAAAAGTATATTAAAAAAACTGAATTCAATATGTTAAAAAGTTCATACTTAGATATTGAGAAGTCAAACGAAACAGAGTTCGAGATCCTGTTTAGTGCAATGATAGCTCGCTCAATGGGAGCATTTCGAGAATAATCAGTTCTAAGAATTTGTTCATAGAAGGGAACAACAGTACGCAGAGACCTCCGCGGGATATTAAAATTAATCCGACCGAGAAGAGAAATAGAATCTATGTCACCACTAATAACACTGCGGTACGAAAACGAACTTTTTTTCTGTCCTATGAACCAAATAGACTTTTTCGGAAAGTGGACAAAAAATAAAAATACACGTGTATCGGCGATTTTCATGTACACGTCAGAATTTTTGTTTATGTGTGTATGTGCATAAAAAAATTCTGACGTGTACATAAATTTTGAACTTTTTTGCCAGAATTTTCAGAAAATTTTTGAGTATGCAGTTTTGTAGCCCATTAAATTTTACTCTAAGAATGTGCAAGTTAGAACTCGCTAAAAATTTTACTTGATTTTTTAGAATTTCTTTTGGCAAGGTTGTTGAGTGTTTTCTTCTATACAAGTCACAAACTAAATTTACTTTTGTATGGAGGAAAACACTCAACACATTTTAAAGAAAAATCTGATAATTCAGGGAAAATTTGTAGGTAGTTCTAACTTGCACATTCTTAGAGTAAAATTGTATGGGCTACAAAACTGCATACTCAAAAATTTTTCCAAAAAATTTGAAAATTTTTTGCATACATAAAGTACATAAAAAAAAAAAATCTGACGTGTACATGAAAATCGCCGATACACGTGTATTTTTATTTTTTGTCCACTTTCCGAAAAAGTCTATTTGGTTCATAGGACAGAATGTGTGTAGAGCAGTGTAATATTGAAAAAGAAAGATAGTGAAAGAACGACTCGTCTTGTCTCTGGCGTTTTCAAATTGATTAGAAGTAACCGCGAGTTATAAGTAGGCATCGGCTCAGAGAAGTGTAATAAGCGTAACGCAAACCTACGAAATATTTTTTGGACCCTTTCAATTCTATTTATTGCAGAAGTATGGTAAGGTCTCCATATTATAGCACCATATTCCAAGTTTGACCGAACAAAGGCTGTATAAAGCAATTTAAGGGTATAAGGATCCGAGAATTTCGCACAATTACGCCTAATAAAGCCCAAAAGTGAGTACGCTTTAGCGATAATAAAGCTTTTGTGGCTATTAAAAGAAAGGTTCGAGGTAAAAATTATACCAAGGTCCTTGGTTTCTTCTAAAGAATCTAAAACAGAGTCATCAATCATATAGGTTGAAGGCAAAACATTTTGAACTTTCGCGTACGTTATTTTGAAGCACTTTTTTTATATTTAAGGAGAGGTGGGAATTTATGCACCAGACCAGCAGTTTGTCAATATCTGCCTGAACCTTATTAATGTCGTCACGATTTTTAATATTAGAATGTATTTTTAGATCGTCAGCATATAAAAGGTATTTAGCGAAAGAAAAGCAGCTGCTTATGTCGTTTATGAATAACACAAAGAGCAGTGGGCCTATAATACTTCCATGTGGAACGCCCGAGCACGCTATAAAAGGTCGAGAGTTGGTTTATCAACAGTAACCACACATTGCCTATTAGATAGATAAGATTTTATCCACTTTAAAAAACCAGAATGAAATCCCAGGTGTTCAAGCTTACTAATTAGCACCACGTGTGATACTTTATCGAAAACCTTGGAAAAGTCAGTGTATACGCAATCAACTTGAAGACCAAGTTGGAAGGACTCAAAGCAGTATTCACTGAATTCAGTCAAATTCGTTATTGTAGAACGACTTGGAATAAAGCCATGCTGAAATGGGGTTATGAGACTTTTACTGCAAAATATATTTTCTCCTTTACAATAACTTCAAAAAGCTTCGAGATTGTGGACAGCTTTGAAATCGGACGATAATTACAAACATCATTAATTTTCAAATCATCCGCGAAATAGCCTGAAGCCAGAGACATTTTAAAAATAAGTGTAAGTGGCAAAATTAACGCTGGCACGTTTTTGAGTAGAAAAGCCGAATATCAATATCAGTTTTTTCTGAAGGCTTGAGACCCATTATTCCGTTTAAAACATCCTCAGATGAAAGTCTAAGACATCCAAAATTTAGGGAAGAAACATTGACTCCAGAACCAGCCACGAATTCGGAGTTATTATCATCCAATATAAAATTAGAACTAAAAAACTTCGCGAACAAATTTACTGCATCACTTAAGTTACTAGCAGATTCCTTCTCCAAGAATATAGCAGATGGAATACCAGAGATAGATTTTTTTGATTTGATAACGCTCCAGAACGATTTGGGACTGACTTTTATACCCGACTCAACATTAAGTATATAATTCCTATAAAGAAATTTATCCAGACAGTTGAATTCCTTCATATATTTCTGGTATGTGGCATAAAAAATAGAGTTACCAGTAGCCTTGTACCTTTTAAAGAATTTGTTTCTCAGATTCTTTAACTTCTTCAGGCGACGATTGTGCCATGGGAGTTTATACGTTTTTTTCCTGACAATGGAAATCCATTTTAGGCTCAATGCAGAAAATTTATCTTTAAAAATACGAAAACTAGCTGAGACATCAGTACCCCGTTTCTGTAAAAAATCGGCAAAAATTCTCGATTTTAATGTCGTTACAATCGACTCGATTGAAAATTGAAAAAAATAAAATAAAATTTTGTCACTACCTCAAAAGCAAGTGAGAAAATAAATCGACAAAATATATTTTTTTTACAGAAACAAAAAATAATTCCTCCCAATTTAGCTCAGCTAAACATAAGATTAATTCAGAAAAATTACCTGCTTTAAAATTAAAATGTACGGTTTCGTTTTCGACAGAAGCATTTGATGCAAACTTATAAAACTCAAAATTAATAGTTAGAGGAACATGATGCAGATTAGATGGCGACAAAGGAAAATGACTTTCTCAATTGAAGTGTTTACATTGTCACTGACGAAAACAAGATCAAGAATTCTGCCAAGCCTGTTTACATACTTATTAATTTGCAATAAGTTAACCCTCAAAATATTGTCCGCAAAATAAGACTCATACGACTTACTAATATTTATGGGCATAAGGCCAGAGTTTGAGATAGGAGACCAGCCTACATTACATAAGTTAGTCACCTAATACAGAAACATGATTATCAGCTACCTTATTCAGAATTAAGGAGGTCACATTATCAGTATGTGCACTATAGAGGTATTCCGCGCTATTTGGTGGTATGTATGAAGCAATAACAAACAACGAGCTTGCCGAAGAAGCTCCCTTAATACTGACACATAGCTGGTTGAACAGCAATGAGAACGCCGCCACCTCTATCACAGCCGGTTTTTAGGAAGTCGCTATCTTTGCGGTAAACGTTATACAAATTGGAGTCAAAATACTTACTGTCAAAGAAATTAATTGTGAGCCAGGTTTCAACAAACACAATGACATCAAAATCCAAGCGAGAACTAAAAAGCCGTACTTCCTCCCCTTTAGTTCGAATGCCAGAAACATTCTGGAAATATACCTTAAGGCCAGATACATTGTTATTATTATTAGGTAACGTAAGAGAAGAAAAGGAAAAATCCATAAAAACACGCAAAGATAAGAAATTTGTGAATGATAAGATATAATAATAGTTAAATCATAGAATTTGAAATATAGAATGAAATGAATGGTCAGTTTAGAAAATGAATTGAGTTTTTACGACTAGTGCGTAAAGAAATAACTGAATAGTATGCGCTTATAGTTGCTAAGGCTTACATTGTTCCTTATAGCAGCAGGGATTGAGGTCCATAGACGAACGGCGTTGACGAAAAACAGCCTTGCAGATGCTACGTAGTTAAACCTAGGTACAACTAATGTACATGAGCGAAGAGATCTAGCAAATGTGAGTTTTTCATAAAGATATGATGGGGACTTTATTGAAATTAACTGAAACAAAAAAATCACACTTCTAGCTTTCTAGTATTCGAAAATAATACAACCAAGGATTTCGGATCCCCATGCTGAAATATGATAAAACTTTTGTAATCCAAAGACGTAACGAGTTATATGGTTGAAAAGAACATCAATTTTATGAGCAGAGCTTGAATCTAACTTGCTATATACCAACTCCGAGTAATTTATTATTGGCAAGATTAGTTGCACCGCAAGTTTTTTTCTAATTTGGAGAGGCATGTAGGGTGCAGATTGTCTCATGCGTAATGTAGCATACACTTTACCAACAACTGAGTTGATATGGTCAACACAAGTTAGATTCGAGTTAAGCACAAAACCTAGGCTTGAGATTTTAGATACAATTTGTAAAGCAGTATTGCCAATGCGTATAAGCGGAGTTAAGATATCGACGACCCTTTTCTTAGAGATGGGTAAAACAAAAGACTTCTTGGCATTAAGACAAAGACCATTATTACCAGCCCAGGACTCCACATTTGAAAGATCAGAGTTGACCTTGAAGCAGAGAACTCTTAAGTCTGTAAAACTACCAGATATATACATTTGGATATCATCTGCGTACGCATGCATGCTCATGTGCTTACTAACCGAGAAAATGTCATTTATAAAAATATTAAATAATAAGGGCCCAAGAATGGAACCCTGTGGAACTCCTCGGCCTAAGATTTTCGTACTTGATTTTTCATTCCCTATGCTAACAAACTGACTTCTTCCAGCTAAATAACTCTCCATAATAGTCAAGGCGCTTCTACTAAATCCAAAGTAGGCATGAAGTTTACAACAAAGCAACATATGGTCGACGGAGTCAAAAGCTTTAGAGAAATCTAGTAGGCAGAGCAAAGTGACTAGGTGTTCATCAAAGGGTGCCCGAATGTCATCCATTACTTTTAGCATAGCAGTAGCACAGCTGTGATGAGCTCTAAATCCAGACCGAGGAGGTGAAAGTAGATTATTTCTAGGTAAATGCAAATTGATTTACTCTGCTAAAAGTCGTTCAAAAACTAAAGACAGGGCAAGCAAAATACTTATAGGTCTATAGTCGTACTAGCTGACCTTTTCTTGGGGACGGGCGGGCCTTACTATTGCACACTTCCACAACTCAGGAAAGCAGGATGTAGTAATGCAAAGATTAAAAATGTGGGTAAGAGTGCTTAGGATAAAAGGTAAAATTATTTTTATAAATTTTATCGGCACACCATCAATTTCGATTGCATTGATTTAATTTTGAGAATATACTTCACCACACCGCCGAGAATTCAAACGGATTTCCAGAGTAACATTCATTAACATTTGGTACAAAAACACTGGAATTTACAGCACATAAAGAACTCTAAACAGAGGCATCATTAAGGGAGTCTACCTTTACAGTACATTCAGGCTTGCTGCTCCCATAAACACGCAAACTCTTTAGGTTGCGCCAAAGAGATTTTGGAGGTAGCGAAGTATTTAACTTCGAGGCAAAAAAGTTGGACTTCTCCCGTCTCACGACCATAGTAGCAATATTTCTAGCGGTTTTATAAGCCTGCCAAGCTTCATTGCTTTTTACTCTCCTCCAATTTTTATAAGCTTTATTCCGAAAATTAATCACAGCAATAACTTGGCCATTATACCAAGGGCAAGAATTAAGCAGTAACAAGCCGCCAACATTCACTAAAATCAACAAAAGAAAGGTCAGAAAACAGAGCATTGTAGTCAAGTATGCGATAATCTCTAAAGGTAAAAGTAGTATTGGTATCACAGTGGTCAAGTTTAAAATCAAATATGCAAAAGATAAGATCATGGTCTGATAGAAATGGTATTTGGCCAAATTTTAAAACACTAAGTAGGTCCGAGACAATAAAGTAATCAAGCAGACTAGGACAACAATTTATACCAAATCTAGTCGGTACATCTGTATTAACAACACTTAGACCAGCACAGGATGTATGATTTAATAGATTAACACTACGTAAGAAGAGAGAGTATCAAAAAACAAGTCAAGACTATCACAAGACAAAAGAACTTTTTTGGAAAAATCATGCAACTCAACAAATATATACTCCGTGTCATTACCCACAGACTTGAAAATAGGTTTCACACCAATATACTTTTTACAATAAATAGCAGCACCTCCTCTGTCTTTACGAAACAAATTGGAGCTATTTATGTTGAAGTGTAAATCATCAACATCTTCCAAAAACCATGTCTCCGAGACTGTTATATGTGTCGACACTAGAGTTTTCAAATACGTATCTAAGGAAGTCCATTCTCTCGGCATTTAAACTTCCGGCGTTAAAGTGCACAACACTGAAACGTTTCTACGTACTGCCGGTTCTGCGAGAAAGGTACATGTGCTTGCGCAGTACCCTTCGTACCGAAACGACCCAGGCTGTATTTTTTTTTATATTACAGCCTGGCCAAGAGCAGTACACCCGAAGTGACCCTGTCTAACGTGTCACGATTCCTCCCCCTAAATTTGTCATCCCTGGAGCAGTTCCTTGCAGCAGGGCTGCTCCTTATTCTCTTGTTCCGGTCTGGCATTGAGCTAAACCCTGGTCCAACAGAATGGTTCTGCTGTGTGTGCCGGAAGAAAATTTATACCAGATGTTCGCATTCGGTGCAATGCACATCTTGTAAAGGTTGGCTACACAAGTCTAGTTGCTCCGGACTAGATCCAAAAACACACCGGCCTCTTAGTTTTTTTAAAACCTTCGTGGCGCCTTGCTGTTCACGTCCTAGAACGTCTCGTGGCTCGCGACGCTCCGGCGTAGCACTATCGCCTCCCCCTCGCAATATATATATTGCTCAGCAAGCATTGTGTGTTCCCAGTTGTAGCTCGCGCCCTAGCGCGCTAACACCTCACACAGCAGCTCATAGCTACTCCCTACGTAGCACATCTACAGATGTTGTGAGCACTGCTGAGCTACAACCCCCGCCCCAAAATATTCTGCTCCCCTCTACTTCTTCTGGTACCGGCACAAGTGTGAATCAAGGCCATCAGCTCCTGGTCCCTCACACTATGTGCACTGTTTGTCGGCACAGAATATATGCGTCCAGAGTGCCATCGGTCAAGTGCAATACCTGCCTTGGCCAATGTCACCTGCGCATATGCTCAGGGCTCGCAAACAGAAATCTATGGACTGATGCGTATGTTGCGCCGTGTTGTCGAGCTGTGCAGCCCACATTGCCGACAAATTCTACCTCGTTTCCCTACGAGCGGAATTTGTCGCCTTCAGGACTGCGACGACGATCACGGACTAGCATATTACCTCCACGGCGAGCGCACCAGTCCCTGACTCCCAGAGTGACCATTGCCTCTCCCCCGCATTTCAAAATAATGCAATTAAACTGCAATGGTATAACTGGCAAGATTGTGGAGATCACCAAGTTTATGCAGCAAAACTCCATTAAAATTGCTGCAATCCAGGAGACTAAACTTGGCACCCACTCGGATCTCAGAGCGAGTGGTGGCTACCACATTCTCCGGCATGATCGTACGGACGGTGGGGGTGGTCTTGCGTTCATCATCCACCAAACCGTGCGGTATTGGGAATTTGCATTCAACACCGACCAAGAGGACATACCCCTAGAGCGACAGGGTATTGTCATTTCAGCTGGAGGTGTTGATCTCGAGCTGATAAACATCTACATACTTCCCGTCACCTGTTGTCCCAGAAGTTATCGCCCTGATTTAAGCGATTTCCTACGGGGCGATAACCGTGTCATTATGGGCGATTTTAATGCACACCATGACATGTGGCATTCACGCCATTCTGCTGACGGCAGAGGACGGGAAATAGCCGAGCAAATTGACGCTTCCACATTCTGCGCGGTGAACACGGACGCCCCCACGAGGATGGCAGTAAATTGCAGTAGCTCCCCGGACATAACAATTGTTAGTCCGGGTCTAATAAACTGCATAAACTGGCGCCCAATGGTGGCTTTGGCATCAGATCACCTGCCAATCATCCTGTCCGTTGATCGTGCCCCGGATTTCACCACCTCTGAGAAGAGATCCTACGTAAACTTCAGGAGGGCTGACTGGGTTGGCTTTACTGAGTTTAATGAGAGCTCCTTTGGTTCTCTTCCCATACCGACTGACGTACGCCAAGGTGAAAAGGAAATACGTAAGGTCATAAATAGAGCTGCAGCCCTTTTTATACCAGCTGGGAGAATACAAAATATACGGCCAAACTTCCCAACTGAAGCTGCAGCCCTGGCCAATGAACGTGACCATATACTTAGCATCGATCCCGCAGACCCACAGATCAGTGGTCTCAACGCGGAAATCAGACGGTTGGTAGATGAACACAAACATGCCAAATGGGAGGAGCATCTGAGGTCTTGTAACCTCTCTACCGGTGTTGGAAAATTATGGTCCACAGTCAAATCCCTGTCAAATTCGACGGGCCCACCAAAAAACGTAGACATCACCTTTGGTGATAAGACGTTTAGTGACCCGAAGAAAAGCGCAACGGCCTTTTGCCGACAGTTTGTACCACACCCTGCACAGGACAGGGACAGACGTAGGATCTTCAGGTGTGCGCATAAACACAAAAACAATGCCCCCGTTTCCATTACCGCTACAGAGGTTCGAGTGGCCATCAGGAAAGCCAAAAACTCTAAAGCTATGGGCCCTGACGACATAGCCATGGTGCATTTAAAACACATCGGCGAAGAGGGAGTAAAATACCTCACTACCGTCTTCAATTTGTCCCTGGCCACTTCTGTCATACCTGAAAAATGGAAACAGGCAGTCGTGGTCCCACTACTAAAGCCTGGCAAACCAGCTAACGTAGGGGAGTCTTATCGTCCGATATCGCTCCTCTCGCCAGTAGTGAAGACATTGGAGGCGGTATTACTTCCTCTTTACACATCAAAGTTGAGGTTAGCCGAGCACCAACATGGCTTTAGAAAAATACGGAGCACAACATCTGCTCTAAATGCCATTAACACTCAGATAACTGACGGACTCAACCAGAAAAGCCCTCATCACAGGACGGTTCTAGTTGCTCTTGACCTGTCTCAAGCTTTTGACACAGTAAATCATGGACAACTGGTATCCGATTTTGAAGATTCATCGCTCCCCACCTGTCTTAAGCGTTGGTCCGCCAATTATCTGAGTGGTCGTCAATCGTCTGTAGTTTTCAGAAACAAAAAATCAAAACCGAGAAAGATGAAACAAGGGGTACCGCAGGGTGGTGTCCTTTCCCCGCTTCTGTTTAATCTTTATATTTCGAGGCTTCCTTCCCCACCAGATGGAGTCTCGATTGTTTCTTACGCAGACGATTGTACGATCCTGGCATCTGGCACTTCCATTGATGAGCTATGCTCCAGGATCAGTGGTTATCTCCCCTCTCTTGTTGAATTTTTCACTGCCCGGAGCCTGACATTGTCGCCAACGAAGTCCTCGGCGACACTATTCACGACCTGGACGGCGCAAGTTGGCATGGAGTTAGAAATCTACGTAGGCGATCAAAAATTACCTACTGTCTCTCACCCCAAACTCTTAGGGGTAACTTTCGACCCCATGCACAAATTCGCTGCTCATTCAACCGCAATTGTCTCTAAGCTACAAAGCCGCAACAAAATTTTCAAGTCGCTAGCCGGCAGCACTTGGGGTAAAGACAAAGAAACGTTGCTGGCAACCTATAAAGCAATTGGTCGGCCTATCCTGAATTACGCGTCGCCGATATGGTCGCCGGGGCTTGCTGATGTTCATTGGAAAAGACTGCAGGCCTGCCAAAACACCGCACTCAGAACCGCCACGGGATGCGTCCTTATGTCTCCAAAACATCATTTACATCATGAGGTGGAAATGCTCCCAGTTTTGGAGCACAATGAAATGCTAAACAAGCAGTACCTGTTGAACTGTTGCAAACCACAACATCCCAACAGACTACTGCTTGAGTATGAGCCACCTCCTAGGACCGTAAGGGCACATCTACGTGAGCATTTTGATGAGATCCGGCACCTCACACTTTCGCCGTTTGATCCAAAGGTACATACGCAGGCCCTGAAGCACATCCATGACACGTCCGTTGCGTCCTATGTCTCGCTCTGTCCACTGAACGCCGTTTTGCACGCCAAACCACCTCGCGTTGCGGCTGAGGAGCGTCATCTTCCTCGAGAGACAAGGGTCACTCTGGCTCAATTACGCTCTGGATACTGTAGCAGGTTAAACTCCTACTTATCCAGACTAGACCTTGACGTGCCGAATGAATGTCCGGCATGCGGCTCGTCACCCCATAATACCAACCATTTATTTATCTGCTCTTCGGAGCCCACTCTTCTAACACCCATCTCCCTCTGGTCCAACCCTGTCGAAACTGCAAGTTTCCTAGGACTCCCGTTAGAAGAAATTGATGACAATTTAGGTTAAGGAAAAGTACACGCTGGGCAGGGCTACACTTCGTTACAACAACAACAACAACAACAACAACACTGAAACCCGGTTTCCAACATTTTTGAAATGTTTTAAATATCGGTTTTTAGGTCCAAACTTGCCGAACTTTTTTCTTCTTTTCAGGAACTCCAGAACTTTTTGAATGCTACCCAGAACAGTTTTTAAATTACCGGTTTTCAACATTTTTAAGATTTTCAGTTTTCAGGCCAAATTTAAAAAACGGGGTTTTAGGTTAAAATTTGCAGAACTTTTTTTCTTCTTTTCAGGAACTCCAGGACTTTTTGAATGCTACCCAGAACAGTTTTTTAATTCCTGGTTTTCAACATTTTTGAGATTTTCAGTTTTCAGGCCAAATTAAAAACAACGGTTTTTAGGTCCAAATTTGCAGAACTTTTTTCTTCTTTTCAGGAACTCCAGAACTTTTTGAATGCTACCCAGAACAGTTTTTAAATTCCCGGTTTTCAACATTTTTGAAATATTCAGTTTTCAGGCTAAAATTACAAAACGCTTTTTTAGGTCCAGAACTTTTTGAATGCTACCCAGAACAGTTTTTAAATTCACGGTTTTCAACATTTTTGAAATTTTCAGTTTTCAGGCCAAATTTAAAAAACGGTTTTTAGGTCCAAATTTGCAGAACTTTTTTCTTCTTTTTAGGAACTCCAGAATTTTTTAATGCTACCCAGAACAGTTTTTAAATTTCCGGTTTTGGAACATTTTTGAAAATTTTCAGTTTTCGGACCAATTTTAAAAATCGGTTTTTTGGGTCCAGATTTGCAGAATTTTTTTTCTTTTTTTTGGTCTAATTTTGCAGAACTTTTTTTGCAAAGTCAGCTCGGTATTTAAATTAATTTGTGAAAAAAGTGTTTGATTAAAACAAAGTGTAAAAGTGTTTTATTATATAAGCAATACAACTTGATTAACTTATATATTGAACTGTTCAATAATGCACACTAGGGTGGCTGTTATTTTTTTTTTCGTATTTTCACATGGGAAACCCCTTAGATTTATTCCAAATTAGAAAAAACCTTATAAACATCTTATAAAGTGTGTAAACGTATACATTTATCAAGTGTGTAAATGAACTGTCAAAATTTTTATGGGACGCAGTTTACACAAATTTGATAAACTTCCGCGTCGATTCTGGTGTGTAAAAGAGGGCGTAAATTTATCCAATGCATTCAATGCACACTGGACAAAAATAGAAGAATATGCTGAAAATGGGGCGAAAATTACTTTTTTACTGAGAATTTTGAAATAAGAAGTTTTTGTTTGACATCAAGTACACAAATATATCTGGGGCGTTCATCTAAAGGCTCATTTACACGGATCGATTTTCTGGTCGATTTTTGTCGTTCCACTGCTTTCTACCTTCAAATACAAGGTGTAGATCGATCGAATTGCTATTTACACGGTGGAAGATAAAAAAATCGACCAGAAAATCGACCCGTGGAAATGAGCCCTAACTGAGCTGACATGTTGGCCTTTTTTGGTTCACTTTTGACTAAACTCAATTATAAACTGATCAATGGTTATATGCAACTGTTTATTTCCTACTCACTTTACTCACTAACAAACGGTCATCATAATGGATTAACAAAGCTAAGCAGTATATATTACTTTGAATAGGCATTCTATTCTCTGATATGGTGTTTCCACCAAAACAAACACCGTGTTTGTAGGTTTTGGGTTTGAAATAATTGTCAACTGTTTCCACTGCGTGTTTGATATAAATTGTGTTCAGTCTGTTATTCGTGTAATTTTATTATTCGAAAATTTTGTGGAAAATGCTATTTACGCCAAAAGGCAGATCCAGCCACGAAAGCCCACTGGTAGCCATTTGAGTCTTATTAAATCTATAACCTTTATAACATAGTCCAATTTTGCGATGGGACCTATCAAACAAGTGTTTGGGCCTATAATTTTACAAATTTTAAATATAAATTAATTTAATTTTAATTGTCAACAATTTTGACAAACTGAAAGCAATGGTAACATGATTTCGATAAGAATTTAAAAACTAAAAGGAAATAATGACGTAAATGAACATTATTGCCATCTTTTAATGATAGATCGTATGCAAACCCAAAGCAAACACGCTTTAAAAAGGGGTTTGAAATGGGTTTAGGTTATGAAATTTGTATGAGATTTGACAAGGGTTTCGAGTAGTATTTGATTTTAAACACGCTAGGGCTAGAAAACACGGTGTTGCTTTTGGTGGAAACACCATATAAGAGTTATTGACACTATTTCCATTTGGGTTGGAAATAAAGTCATTTTTATTTCATGCTCCTCATACCAAAAAATCGCCCGATTTTTATTTTCAAATTTTTATTTTTTTGGTATGATATGATTTAAAAATTTTCAATGTATGGCTTACAAATAAAAAAAAAAGATAAATTTGAAAGAAAAATTTCAATTTATAATTAAATATCACTTGATTTATATCAGATTATTAAATAAAAATTTACAATTAAAAAATCGTCCCATTGAGTATTTTAAATTGAAATCATATTATAAAATGCGACGCTTTTTGTAATGTTGAAAATCACACCATCAAACTCAAACATCGTGTGATGTTCAGTTGACATGCTATAAGCAATGTTGACGCTATTTCCATTTCAATTAGGAAATAACGTCAATAAACATATTGACAAAGAGAAGTTAAGTCAACTAACCTTATTTCCATTTCGAAAATGACACTATTTCAATTGACACTATTTCCATTTGGGGTGCGAAATAATGTCAATTGACACTATTTTCATTGACCTTGTTACCTGTCACCCGGTACCAGGTCGCCTTTATTGTCCTTACAGGAACTTGCCCGGTCTTAAAACCTTCCGTCATCCGCAGGATCTTTTCATAGAATTTTCGGGCATCATTCCTGTCAGCAAGCATCTGAATCTCCTCACTCTCACGCCTTTCGGCCTCACTTTTCTTTTTTTCTGAAAAGGCGTCTCTCTTCCTTCTTTGCCTGACGATAGCGTTGGCATACACTGCGGGTTGCGCCCGTTCGCAACGTCTCCTTCTACGCAGCGTCCTTCTTTTTCGAGGCAGTTTTGCATTCCTCATCATACCAGTTGTTCTTGCGGGCTCGCTGGAACCCTATAGTGGCCTCAGCGGCGGTACGTAGTCAGAGATATGCTTCCATTGCTCGGTTACATCGTTAGCTCGAGAATTGCTCTCCGATAGCAGGTGTGAGAGTCGAGTGGAGAAATTATCAGCTGTCTGTGTCGTGCGCAGCTTCTCGTCGTGAAACGTTCCTTCCGTTACTGTGCGTACTTTCTTCTCTACGCAGAGGCATGTGCGAATCTTGGCTGCAACAAGATAATGGTCCGAGTCGATATTTTGACCACGCACGGTACGCACGTCCAGAACGGTGGAGCTGTGTCTGCCGTCGATCATGACGTGATCAATCTGGTTATTGTTCTTTGGTCAGGGGACAGCCATGTTGCTTGGTGTATTCGCTTATGCTGGAACCTGGTACTACTGATGACCATATTGCGAGAAGCGGCGAAGTTAATCATCCTAGTGCCGTTGAGGGATGTTATATCGTGGAAACTAAATATTCCAACTGTAGGACCAAAGACCCCTTCCTTGCCCACCTTGGCATTAAAGTCGCCGATCATTTTGATATCATGTTGGGGGCAGCGATCATAGGTCTGTTCAAGTTTATCGTAGAAGGAGTCCTTCTCTGCGTCGTTCTTCTCCTCAGTCGGCGCATAGGCGCAGATGAATGTTATGTTGAAAAACCTCGCCTTGATCACAGCAAGACGCTCGTCCACCGGGGTGAACGCTAGTACTTTGCCGGCGAAGTCTCTTTCCCACCGCGATTTGCCGCGTGTCTGGCTACTGTGTATACGTCAAAAGGTCCGATGGTCGTCTTTCCTTGTCCCGTCCATCGCATTTCCTACAGGGCGGTGATGTCAGCCTTTGCGTTAACGACGACATCAACCAGTCGGGCAGCAGTACCTTCCCTGGAAAGGGTCCGGACATTCTACGTACATGCCCTAATATCCTTCTCATTATCATTCGTTTTGCCGGGTCGTCAACATTAAAGGGGGTTCTCATCCGAGGCTTGATTTTTTTTTTTTGTCATTGGAATTGGTTTTTACGTGGCGGGTCCCAAACCCAGTTCACAACCCGTTTTCGGGTTGACTTTAGTTCGCTAAAAATTCTGACCTTAGTTCGCTTTCGGCATGCGTCTTACTGTCACTGGTATTAATTCGCGTTTGGGGTGCGAATTAATATCACTGACATTAGTTCCACTGACTTTAGTTCGCGCCACATAAATATACATACATTTCTATAAAATCTATATATTAATAGACCACTGAAATTTGGTGAAAGGCTGTATGAGATCGAGCCCTACCACCTCCAAAAAAACTGGGGATAACGAAAAAGGGGGCGTGGTTCCTCTTATACGAAGGAGATAGGGATACTAGAGCGGGTCGATTTTTTTTGCATCAGGGGCCCATGGCGATTGTGGTTCATTGGATAATTTCAAGCATTTTTGCCGAAGAAACTATAGGTCTATCATGAATTTCGAGCTAGCGGATTTTTCAAACGTATTTTTTTTTTTCTTAAAAAAGTGATTCACTTGTTAAAAAGCTGTGTTGAAAACTAAAAAAATTCATTCTATATATGCATTTGGGGGTTTTTTGAGTCGATAAACCCATTTCCGACATTCATTTTTTATTTTGACGTCCGCCAGAGGGCGTTTCCGTCCTTTTATTTTTGTATTTTTTTTTTATTTTTTTGTTTCAAGTAATTCACTCGTTGAAAAGCTGTATTGAAAACTAAAAAAAAATCATTCTATATATGCATCTGGGGGTTTTTGGGGTCGATAAATCCATTTCTGACATTAGTTTTTTCTTTTTACGTCCGCCAGAGGGCGCTTACGTCCTTTTTGGATTTTATCTTTATTTTTACGTGGTTCACTTGTAGAAAAGCTGTATTGAAAACAATAAAAAAACATTCTATATGTGCATCTGGGGGTTTTTAGGGTTGATAAATCCATTTCTGGTATTGATTTTTTATTTTGACGTCCGCCAGAGGGCGCTTCCGTCCAATTTTTGAATTTTAACACCTTTTTCCGAAAATCAACAACAATGTTCCGAAAATCTATGAAATTCGACTTTCCCATAATGCAATTTCTTTTTTTTAAGTAGACTAATTTTAAAAATGAAAAAAATACGTTTGGGCCAGTTTTTCGAAATTCGAATTATTACCAAATTTCATGCAAATTCCTCAATTTTTACTCAAGTTATGTTAATTTGTATGATTTTCGAAATGTTCGCTAAAGCTAAGTAATATTGAAAGCAGAATATTTTGATAAATTAAAGTGTAAATTACCAATAAAAGTTAAAAAAGATCGTTTACGTACTAAAATTGTTTTTCATTTCACCAATATTTTTTGGCAGACATCACACTCTTGCGACTGTTGGGTATTTAAATACCCATGTGAGGATATTTGGCTCCTGGGCTTCAGCGGGTTAAGGAAATATTTTTTTTTTTTAAACAGAAGATGATGCAAATGAACTGCCCAAAATGTAATTTGCAAGTTTTCTATATTTTCTAGCTTACAGCAAATTATTATAAGTCCATTTTTTCCTTTTTGAAAATTCCTCAACTTTGACCTTGAGACTCGACTCCTTTCAATCGGAATTTTGTCTTATTTTAAACAGGGTGATATAATCTTATATTTTCTCCAAGTTCTGAGGAAAACTTATATAAATATCTCATATGACTTCGGAGATACGCCCTTTCTCGGTAAGCATGTTTTTTGGGTATTTAAACACCCATCCGGCAATGGGTTAATATCGCATATAAGGTTCTTTCTAGCGTATTGTGTGAAAGAATGAAGCCCATCGTAGACAAACTGATTAGACTTTATCAGTGTGGCTTTAGACCTGGTAAGTCTACCATCGACCAGATTTTCACGATACGTCAAATCCTGGAGACGACCCACTATAAAAGAATCGACACACACCATGTTGTTGTTGTTGTAACGATTGTGCACCTGTAGATCAAACGGCGTTGTTATATAGTGACGGATCTCATCAAAATGTTTACGCAGATGCGACCTTATGGTCCTAGGAGGCGGAATGAGTTCAAGCAGTTGTCTACCGGGATGCTGTGGTTTACAGCAGTTCAGTAGGTACTGCTTGTTTAGCATTTCATTATGCTCCCTAACTGGAAGCATTTCCACCTCATTATGTATATGAGATATAGGTGACATAAGGACGCACCCCGTAGCGGTTCTGAGCGCGGTGTTTTGACAGGCCTGAAGCTGATTCCAGTGAACGTCTGCAAGCCCCGGCGACCATATCGGCGACGCATAGTTCAGGATCGGCCGACCAATTGCCTTGTACGTTACCAACAACGTTTCTTTGTCTTTACCCCAAGTACTGCCGGCTAGTGACTTGAGGATTTTGTTGCGGCTCTGTAATTTTGAGACAATTGCAGCTGAATGGGCAGCGAAAGTGTGCATGGTGTCAAAAGTCACTCCTAAAATTTTTGGGTGAGCGACAGTAGGTATTTTATGATCACCTACATAGATTTCTAATTCCATGCCAACCTGCGCCGTCCACGTCGTGAATAAGGTCGCCGAAGACTTTGTTGGCGACAATGTCAAGGTTCGGGCAGTGAAGAACTCGACTAGAGAGGGGAGATAACCATTTATTTTGGAGCACAGCTCATCAACGGAAGTACCAGTTGCCAATATCGTGCAATCGTCTGCGTAAGAAACAATCGTAACTTCTTCTGGTGGAGGAGGAAGCTTCGAAATATAGAAGTTAAACAATAACGGGGAGAGGACACCACCCTGTGGTACCCCTTGTTTTATCTTCCTGGCTTTAGATTTTTTGTTTCTAAATACAACAGACGACCGACGACCACTGAGACAATTGGCGGTCCAACGCTTTAGACAGGTGGGGAGTGACGAGTCTTCCAAATCAGCTACAAGTTGCCCATGATTTACTGTGTCAAAAGCTTGACTCAAATCAAGTGCAACTAGAACCGTCCTGTCATTAGGCCTATTTTGATTAAGACCGTCAGTTATCTGAGTGTTTATGACATTTAGAGCAGATGTTGTGCTCCTACCTTTCCTGAAGCCATGTTGGTGCTCGGCTAACATCAAGTGTGATGTGTAGAGCGGGAGTAGGACCGCCTCAAGTGTCTTTACTACTGGCGAGAGGAGTGATATCGGGCGATATGACTCCCCAACGTTAGCTGGCTTGCCAGGCTTTAGTAGTGGGATCACAGTTGCCTGCTTCCATTTGTCGGGTATGACAGCTGTGATCAGAGACAAATTGAAGACGGCCGTTAAATATTTGACTCCCGCTAGGCCGATGTGTTTTAGATGCACCATGGCTATGCCATCAGGGCCGATGGCTTTGGAGTTTTTGGCCTTCCGGATGGCCTCTTGAACCTCTGTAGCGGTGATGGGAACGGGGGCATAGTTTTTGTGTTTATGCGCACGCCTGAAGATTCCACGTCTAGCCCTGTCTTGCGCAGGGTGTGGGACATATTGTCGACAAAAAGCCTGTGCTCATTTCCTGGGGTCATTTATTGTCTTGTCACCAAAGGTGATGTCGACATTTTTTGGTGGACCCGAAGGATTCGACAAGGACTTGACGGTGGACCATAATTTCCCAACACCGGTAGAGAGGTTACAAGACCTGAGGTGCTCCTCCCATTTGGTTTGTTTGTGTTCGTTAACCAGCCTTCTGATTTCCACGTTGAGATCACCGATCTGTGGGTCAGATGGATCGATGTTGCGTATGAGGTCACGTTCGTTGGCCAAGGCTGCGGCCTCAGCTGGGAAGTTAGGCCTAATATCTTTTATCCTACCAGCTGGTATAAAACGGGCTGTAGTCTTTTTAATGACCTCACGTATGTTACGCTCGCCAACGTGTACGTCAGTGGGAATGGGAAGATCACCAAAGGAGCTCTCCGTGAATTCCAAAAAGCCGACCCAATTGGCCTTTTTGAAATTCACGTAAGTTCTTTTCTCCGACGTGATAAAATCCGTGGCACGATCGACAGACAGGATGATAGGCAGGTGGTCGGATGACAGGGCCACCATAGGTTGCCAGTTGATGCTGTTAATTAACCCCGGGCTAACAATAGTTAGGTCCGGGGAGCTACTGCAGTTAACAGCCATCCTAGTTGAGGTGTCTCCGTTCACAGTACAGAAAGAGGAGTTATCAATTTGCTCGGCTAATTCCCGTCCTCTGCCGTCCACAGAAAGGTGTGAATGCCACATATCATGATGGGCATTAAAATCGCCCATGATGATACGGTTATCGCCACAAAGAAACGCCCTAAGGTCAGGACGATAACTTCTGGGGCAGCAGGTGACGGGAGGAATGTATATATTGATTAGCTCGAGATCAACGCCACCAGCTTGTATAACTATACCTTGACACTCTTAAGGTAAGTCACTTTGGTCAGTGTTGATATCAAATTCCCTATACTGCACCGTATGGTGTACAAGGAACGCGAGACCACCTCCGCCGTCTGTACGATCATGCCGGAGTACGTGGTAGCCTCCACTCGCTCGGAGATTCGAGTGGGGGCCAAGTTTTGTCTCCTGGATTGCAGCAATTTTGATTTTATGTAGCTGCATAAATGTGGTTATCTCCGCTATCTTGCCGGTCAAGCCGTTGCAGTTAAATTGCAACAATTTAAATTGCGAAGGAGAGGCAATGGCCACTCTGGGAGTTAAAGACTGATGTGTTCGCCTATATGGTGGTAGGTTATGTCGCGATATTGATCTCCGTTGCAGTCCTGAAGCCGGCGGAATTCGTTCACTATTAGGCGCGACAAACACATCAGTCCAGAGATTTCTGCATATATCCTGTGCCGACATACAGTGCACGAAGAGTGAGGGACCAGAAGTTGATGGACTTGACTTTCATTCGTGCTAGTGCCGGAAGAAGTTATTAAAGAGTTTAGAGACGGGGGCTGAAGCTCAGTAGTGCTACAAGCATCAACTGATGTGCTACGAAGAAAGTAGCCATGAGTGGGTGCTTGTGCTGTTGATGCACTAGGAAGTAAGCTACAGCCGGGAACACATATATTCTGCTGGGCAATATAATTATTGCAGGTCGTGGAGACTTGATTATTATTAGAGGGCGATAAAGCAACATATGAGCGTCGCTTGCCTCGGGACGTCCTACGACGTGAACAGCAGGGCGCCACAAAATTTTTATAGAAACTAATGGGCCGATGTGTTTTCGGATCTAGTCCGGAGCAACTAGATTTGTGCAACCAACCTTTGCATGATGCACACTGTACTGAGTGTGATCGTCTTGTATATATTTTCTTCCGACAAACGCAGCAGAACCATTCTCTTGGGCCAGGATTTGGCTCAATGCCAGCCCGGATCAAGAGAATAAGGAACAGCCGTGCTGCAAGGGGCTGTTCCGGGGATGACAATAGGTGAGGGAATCGTGACGCGTTAGACAGGGTCACTTCGAAATGTATTGCTCTTGGCCGAGTCATTATAAAAAAAACAACCCGGGTCGTTTCGGTACGAAGGGTATTGTACAGGTACAAATACCGTTCTCGCAGAACCGGCAATACGTGAAACCATCTCTTTGTCGATTTCAAAGAGCCAAAGGTACCTAATAAAATAGAACAAAAATGATAAGATATCTGTATAGTTTTTCTTCAAGAAGATGTGCTTCACATTATTGTAGAGACAATCTTTTTAATGTTTTTAAAGGGAAATCACATATTATTAAGAATATTTTCTTTTTAATATTTCAAATGAAAAATAAAATGATTTTGCCTTCACCGAGCTTATGCCCGTGTTAGCGTGGACTTAACTTAATTTACAAAAAAACTTAGATTCAATTATTCAACGTGTTATTTAATTTGTGTTTGTTTTTATTATTTCTGAAATTATATTTTTTTGACGTCTTGCTTTGTACTTGCCGTATGAAATTCATTAATCCAAAAAGTTAGAACGCTATACAATATATGAGGGATTTTTATTGAAAATACTAAAAAAATGTATATGGTAGCACAGTTCTCTCACGGCTCTCTTTGAACTTAAAAACTTAACTTGGAAAACAAAAATCTGTGGATTCCCAAGTTTCTAAGTTAAGCTATTTTTTGGATAACTAAGAACACGTCCTACCCATTTGTTAGATGTAAGATTTTCAAGTCAAATTAAGTCTAAGTCCACGCTAACACGGCCATTACAATTTTCGGAATGATAATCCCAGCTGTTTACCATCAGGCCATCGCTTACTTTTGCTTTCCAGCGTCTAATTACTGATATCTGTATAGGTTTTAATGTTTTCAAAGGCAAATCACATATAATTGAGAAGATTATCTTTTTAACATTTAAAATTAGGAAAAAAAGAGAATCGAACTTACAATTTTTGGAATGCTAAACCCAGCTGCTAACCATCCGGCCATCGTGTACTAATGCTTGCCAGCGTCTAATTACAGCTTTGTACTAAATGTATAGTATTTTTAATGAGGCTTTTTTCGTAAAACCATAGTTTTTTCTTCGTTTCCACCGTTTCGACTACCCCTTTGCCCAAAAACTGATCATGAAGACAATCTTATTAATTTTATTAGGCATTTCACCCCTGCGGGTTGGGGTTCTAGAATATGCCCGCGGTAGGTATGCCTGTCGTAAAAGCGACTAAAATCCAAAGAGAGGACAACTCAATAAAACCCGAAATCCCGAGTGTGATCCGTACCGTGCTCATGGGATGAATGGCACGTTAGTGTGTCTTATAACGGTGGCCTCCAGCTACCTGGCGCCCTCCGGTTGTACTCAGTCTTACTGGGATATCGGGGGCTATGTCCCAGCTGACCTTCTTTCCCCTACACTCGTGGGAATTATATGTACCGATTAAATGAGAAAAACTATACTTTAGATCATGATAAAGTTGAACTGCTTTGTGATCAGGCCAGATCTGGCCTTTCGGTAGATACCGAATCAAAAGCTGAAACCACAGGCATGGTGGAGCTGAATAGGCCCCCCATGATACTGAAAATGCTGGAAATCGTAAGCGGCTTAAGAAAGTCCTGGCTAACGGTGTCAGATACGAAACCGCCTTAGCAATTTCAAACAGCCCCAAGGGCCGGCACAAAGGGAGGCGACCAATAAAAGGGAGGCGATCCAATAGTACGACCCCACCAAATTTCCAAAAGGGGACAAGGCAGATGCCTCCTCTTGATGGAGAGGCAGCCAGTGCCTTAGTAACCGCGGTTCATCCTGACGGTGTGTCATCAGGATCTTTTAGAGATATCCTGACCACTATTAAGCTTGGCATAATCCCATAGGATTATCCTAGCACCATCTGGTCTCGTGAACAACTGCAGATCATAAGGAGGGCCATTTTGAATGAAGTGTTTAAACTTCAAGTTAGCACTATCAGTCCCCGCTTCACGGGCTGCTCGATTCGCCAAGGATGGCTTTCAATTGTCTGCGATGATTCTAATACTGCAGAGTGGTTAAAAGACATCGTTCCAAAACTAACTCCTTGGGAGGGGGCGAAACTGAAGGTAGTCTCGGATGCGGAAGTACCCCGTCGCATTATCTTTGTCGGGTATTTTAAAGAGGACGATTGCCCCTCAAACGAGCATAACCTCAGAGTTATTTCTGTTCAAAACCCGGCCCTAGACATCAGATACTGGAGAATCCTCAATCGGACAAGTAGGGCCACAGTGGCGGAAATCGCAATAGCTGTAGATCCGGTGTCAGCCCAACTGTTGAATCCAAATCTCTCATTGAGTATTTCCAACAGAAGGATATCCCATGGGCCTCTGCTGTGACGCAAACTCCCACCATACAGCTTGGGGTAGTATGAACATAAATAACAGGGGGGATCATCCCCTGGTGTTTATTAGTAGACACAATATCAGTGTAATGAACCGTGGTAATGAACCCACTTTTGTTAACGCTATTACAGGTGAGGTTCTTCACCTTACTCTATGCAGCCAAAACATGGTCTTCGCTGTAACAAATTGGCACGTCTCGGGGAGGAATCAATGTCGGACCACAAACATATTGTATTCGACATTGGTCACTTCTCTGACCATGACTCCGTTTTCAGAATTCCGAGGAAAACGAAGTGGGAACTATTTCGCTTTACCATGGAAGAACGCGGTAATTGCTTGTACCAACCAATAACTATGGGACGGGAGCTTGAGAGAGAGGCTGAACAGCTTCACTCAGATATCACAACAGCTTTTTGCGAGAGTTGTCGCCAAGCCAAACAACGTATACAACGTGATGTTCGTTGGTGGAACAAAAAGCTTGCACAATTAAGATGTCAAGCCAGAAGGCTGTTTAATGCAGCTAAAGACACTGGAGACTGGGTCTCCTATAGAAATGCTCTAACTTCTTATAATAGAGAACTTAGAAAATCTAAGAGGGCAACGTGGAGAGAACACTGCGAAAATATTAAATATCTCCTTACGGCAGTGCGGCTCCAAAAAGCCCTTGCGAGAGGCCATAGCAACGTCATTGGCACTCTGAAGAACTCAGATGGAAGCTCCACGAAGCAGCCGAAAGACACATGCAAAATTTTGCTTGCTACTCACTTTCCGGACTGTATACCAGGCTATCAACACTCACATCCCGTAGTAGATGATTCTCCAACAATTGGTGGTAGAGAAAAGAGCCTGGCGACAAAGCTAACCAATGTTAACAAGGTCCAATGGGCTTTATCGACTTTTAGTCCTTTCAAATCTCCTGGACCGGATGGGGTATATCCTTGTCTGTTGCAGCAAGGAATCAACTATACAGCTCCAGTCCTATAAAATTTATATAGAGCATCCCTGCTGTTAGGATATATTCCCAACAGGTGGACAGAGGTTAAGGTTGTATTTATACCGAAGCCAGGGAAACCGGAAAATCTGCCATCGTCATATCGACCAATGAGTCTCAGTTCCTTTCTCCTAAAGGGAATGGAGAAAATTTTAGATCACTTAAATAACTTAAAGAAACACCCTCTGTGTAAACACCAATTTGCCTACCAACCCGGAAAATCCACGGTGACTGCTATCCATTGCCTTACTGAAAAAATTGAAAAGGCTATAGAGCCTAAAAACATAGCCCTGTGTGCATTCATCGATATATCAGGCGCTTTTGATAATACGACATACCAGGCCAATGAGGAAGCCATGATTAGCAAGGACGTAAGCCCAATGATCACTCGCTGGGTCCTGGCCATGCTAAAGCAAAGAAAAATCAGCTTTGAGCTAAACGGGAGTGCTGGCTCAATCGTGGCCACAAGAGGATGCCCTCAGGGAGGTGTACTTTCTCCTCTACTGTGGACCCTAGCCATAGACGAACTTCTTCATCTTTTGAAGGGCAATGGCTTTGACGTACAGGGATATGAGCGTTTCTTTTTCAAGTGATCCAAATTTTGTAAAAAATCAACCGTCATGTCACGGATTTTGTTCAAATTTGGTTTACACGTAGGGACTATAAATTGATTTCACACGTATTTTTTGTTTTGCCATTTTTACGATTTTCTTCTGAGATATGATCTGTCAAAGTTTGGAACTTTTCTTAAACTAAGGAAAACATGTACCTACTCAATCTATCATATCTCGGCTTGTACTAATGCTACAAACTTCAACTTGAGCTCATTTGAAAGCTAATGAATCAGGCTTTGCGTTTCTTAGTATTTTTTTGCATCTGGCAATTTTATTTAATTTTATTATAATAATTGCATTTTTACCATTGCAACTGCACAGTGTTACCACAACATTTCTAGTTCTAAATAATAGCATGCGATTCCTTATTAAATTCTCTACAAAATCAATATATTTTGAAAATTGGGTCTACATAAGGACTTTTACTAAAACACATAAATATTTATAAGACTTATCCCCATATTCATAAAAAATAAAATTGGTTTATAAAGCTTTTTAAAATGACATTTTCATACAAATTTTGAATAAGACCATAATAAACCTTTAATATTTTTTATGAATAAGGGGGTAATTCTATATTTTTGTATAAAAAAAAAATTTAATAAAATTTTTTAGCAATCTTTTTTTTTGTAGTATAACATTGAGAGGTAATGCTATCCAAGTGAGATTTATTAGAAAGGAGCGAGAACGAACGGCCTTGAAATCTAAACTAATGGTTGTTTCAAGCAGAAATTCTGCGACTTCATTTTTTTTATGAATAAGGGGGTAACTCTATATTTTTGTATAACAAATAAAAAAATTTAATCAAATTTTTTAACAAGCTTTTTTTTTGTAGTATAACATTGAGAGGTAATGCTATCCAAGTGAGATTTATTAGAAAGGAGCGAGATCGAACGGCCTTGAAATCTAAACTAATGGTTGTTTCAAGCAGAAATTCTGCGGCCTCATTCTCCCTACTTGGTTAATGTGTTATGTTTACTAAAATACCACTATCCTTCTTTTGGTAAACATATATATTGCATAGTAGAAGGATGGAACTTTATTTTATGAATTTGACTTGACAAGATAAGAAACAGGAAGAAAATAGATTGACGCAGTTACATCCTTGTATATTAGTGAAACGTACGGATAGTAATAAAATTACGCTAATAATTTCTAAAAAGCGCTCGCTTAATAAAAATTGGATAATGCCTAAAACAGCAGAGAGAGAGGAGAGGCGATAGATGCTTCAATCACGGTTGCCGATGTTGGTACTTTAGTACCAAAAGTGGTACTTGTTTTTACTAATGGTACTTTGGTACCGGTTTCCTAAAAGGGTACTTTTTTTGCAGGACCCATATCAGTTAGGTGGAGTGTAACTGCTTAGCCGATTTCAGCTGTCAATGAAGATGTATATACGTGTTACCCTTTAGGAGGTATTCTTCTTGGCACCCGCAGGTGGAAACAGAAAGTGAAACAACACCACTCAGATGGAAGGACGAAGTGAAAACCGATTTGCCATTCCCTGTGTAGGTATCTAGTTGGCGTAACGAGAAACGATTGGCGGGCTTTGTTGGAAGATCAAATTCGCCTTCAATTTAAAGGAGAGAAACACTTACTCCAGTGCATTTAAGATTGCCTTTGTAGGGGTTTAAATACAACTATTTCGGTGTGTTGGTGCGACGGGCAGGTTTGCAAGGTTGCAGTAATCGATTAAAATATTATGAAACTGCATAGTTAAGTGTTCAGCATATTCATTCCGTTAGATCGGCAGCCTACTCTGCTAATCAGCAGCGGATGTCGATGATAGAATTGCTATTTACCAGTTGGAAAGACCAAATTCGACCTGCAAAATGACAGGTGTAAATCATGCTTATAATACACAAACCCCTGACTTCTTGGGAAGTAAAATATTTTTTGTTTTGGGTAATTTTCTACTCTAGGTTTTAACTGATAATAAATTAGCTAAAAACTGACAGGGCTCAAAAAACGTGTTTTGGCCTCAGGATCACAAATCCGGAAGCGATTTTTTAATTTTTTGTTTAGTGAAAAGTTATGGTCAAAAAACCGAAAAATTACCCGGGTCTGACCCAAATTTAGGGCGGGATCCATGGTATTTGTGTGCAGAACACCTTTTTGAGTTGGCGGCCTTCGGCCGCGTTTAGAAAAAATAACCCTGGGCTACGCCATGCCAAGTCCGGGTGCATAGTAGACCCTTCTTCGTAGACTTTGTTTGGACGTTTTTAGGCACAGCCTCATGTAATTACAACAACCACATGAAAACTTGCACCTTTTATTGCAAATATCTCTTCAGAGAAGCAAAATATTAAAAAAGCGCTTCCGTATTCATGATCCTGAGGCCAAACCCCGTATTTTGAGCTCCCTTCCATAATATTAGCTAATTTATTAGCAGTTGACAGTTAAAGTAGACCTTTTTTTAAACAATGTTCTCGAGGAAATTCTTAAGAATTTTTTAAAAGTATCACTCCCGATGCCATCAATGTCTGAAATAGTAAATAGTCCGTTTTACTCAAATTAAAAGATTAAGGCATCAATAAATGTTTTGATCTGCTTAAGATAAGTTGAGTCCTCAAATAAAAATACAGGCAGAACCTGCAATTCACTTCCGAGTGAATTTGACAAATTATTCACAAAATTTCACTCTGAAGGGTATTGCAGAGCCTGCCTGACATTTTATATCATAAAAATGATCTTGAGTTTTTTATTATTTATTTATTTTTTTTCAAATTTTAAGTTCTTTCGAGAATAAATTATGTGACCAAGCTAATATACTTAAAAGCAGAGCTGTTAATTTTGATTAGTAATTAGTAATTGATTGATTAGAAAATTTTTTTAATTACTAATGATTATTTTAATTGCTTTCAAGAAAAAGCAATTACTAATTGATTACGATTAGAAAAAATCAAAAAAAAATCAAAAAAAATCAAAAAAAAATTAAAAACTCAAGAAAAAATCAAAAATAATCAAAAGTAATCAAAAACGGCTTTTTTTGATTACTTTTGATTTTTTCTTGATTTTTTTTAAATTTTTTTGATTTTCTTTGATTTTTTTTTTGATTTTTTTTAATTTTTTTGATTTTTTTTGATTTTTTTTGATTTTTTTTGGATTATTTTAAAGTTTTGTTGTTAAAAGTATAAACATCTGTGTATCTTTGTATGCAAATATATACATCTACTTACACTTTGGGGATCATGGATTTCTAGAATGAACCTTGATCGCTAAGTATATGTACATATGAGAAAAAATGCCAGGTTTGATGGTTATATGCGTTGTAGTGGTGAAAATTTGTCCCTTTTATATCTAAACGGGTAGTGTCGTGCATTTCTCGTTTAAAACCCTATGGGTACGGTCGGATGGTTCTATTCGAACACTTATAAGTATGCTACACAAAGTAAAACGTGGGCATACCAACTACATATGTATGCCCAAAAGAGACTAGTAATGATCAATTGATCAAAAATTAAGTGGTTATTATCCATAGAGAGAGGTCCGGGATTAATAACTTTAGGCCAAAATGGACGACGTAGTCATTTTGTTGGAGTAGAGAATAGTAGAAGTAGAATCGTTTTATTTTTATTCATTTTTGTTTAAGTAATGCTATTTAGTAATATTTGCGAATAATATGTAAGTAATAATGTAATGACAATTAAAGAACAATAACAAAAATAGTCAACAATAACGGTATTCAGTTTAAAAATTATTCATGTAGGTGGACATGAGTGCTATCAACGGTTATTTCTACTCACATTGAAAACGAACGTTTGAGATCTGAGAAGGTGATTGGTTCTCAAATGCATCTCAAATTGAGATTAGCTAAAAATGTTTGTTGGGATTACACCGTTACTTCTTGCTTCACCTATACATTTGTATGTTTGTGCAAGTGAATATTTATGTATGAACATATTTTTCTACAACAGTACTGGAAAAAAATCAAAAAATCAAAAGTAATCATTACTTTTGATTATTTTTGATTACTTTTGAATTTTTGATTTTTTTAAATTTTTTTGATTTTTTTTGATTTTTTTTTTAGTCAATTGAAAAAATAATCATTAAAAAGTGAAAGTAATTGGTAATCAATCATTAGGTGGCTTCTCAAAAAATAATCAATGAAATGCTAATCATTACCGATTACTAATCAATTATTAACAGGTCTGCTTAAAAGTAGAAAAGTTTAGAAAAAATGGTACTTTTCCTTCAAAAATGGTACTTTTTTGAGAAAGTATGGTACCGAAAAAAAATTTGGAGTGGTAACCGTGGCTTCAATCCACATAGGCTGAATCCGCATCCAAAAACAAAGGCGTATTTTTTTTTTATTTTTTAACAAAACAATTAGAAAACCAAATTTTCAAGGGGTCAAACTTCGAACTTCGAAAGCCCGTAACTAGTTTTAGAGACTAACTTCGAAAAAAGAGAAACGCCATCTTTTTTACTTATCTGTTAATCTCGTTAAGAAAGTTGATTTGATCTAATACCTAGCCGGCTGCTGTACAATGTAAAAATATTATTAACGTTATGTATGGATCATTCAGCTATAGCTAAATTTCCTCTTTCGGAATTTGATACTGAGGTCAAAACGTGTCTTTTGCAGCATTGCTCGACAATCTTCCATGAAAGCTTTTCAGGGTACCCTTTGGTAAAAGAAAATATGTTTCCACAAAAAGAAACGGTTTCGGTTTCGTTCTTTTTCAGATCAAAATAACGGTGACGATTTCGGTTTCGGGTTTGAAAAATGAATCGATTTTAATCGGTTACAGTTACGGTTTCGGTTTCAGTCCTGAGTACAGTTAGGCGAAGTTTTTTGGATAACAGCCAACCATTTCATTTTCACATTTGGTGTCAACACCGGTGCCGCTAATGCCATATTTACCTCAGGAGCCAATGTAAAATATGGCTTAAACCTTTTTCTCAATTGATGTTCTAATTTTACTGCTGTTGAGCTAACAATGCTCAAAACTTCGGGTTTTCTGGATAATTTTAGCAGTTTATTACTCAAAGAAAATAACGCAGGAATAATACAACCATATTTCACATTGGCTTCACCTTGAAGAAAGTCTAAAGTTTGGAAAATCAAAAACGGCTTTTTTTGATTACTTTTGATTTTTTTGATTTTTTCTTGATTTTTTTTAATTTTTTTGATTTTCTTTGATTTTTTTTTTGATTTTTTTAAATTTTTTTTGTTTTTTTTTTATTTTTTTTTGGATTTTTTTTGGATTATTTTAAAGTTTTGTTGTTAAAAGTATAAACATCTGTGTATCTTTGTATGCAAATATATACATCTACTTACACTTTGGGGATCATGGATTTCTAGAATGAACCTTGATCGCTAAGTATATGTACATATGAGAAAAAATGCCAGGTTTGATGGTTATATGCGTTGTAGTGGTGAAAATTTGTCCCTTTTATATCTAAACGGGTAGAGTCGTGCATTTCTATTCGAACACTTATAAGTATGCTACACAAAGTAAAACGTGGGCATACCAACTACATATGTATGCCCAAAAGAGACTAGTAATGATCAATTGATCAAAAATTAAGTGGTTATTATCCATAGAGAGAGGTCCGGGATTAAAAACTTTAAGCCAAAATGGACGACGTAGTCATTTTGTTGGAGTAGAGAATAGTAGAAGTAGAATCGTTTTATTTTTATTCATTTTTGTTTAAGTAATGCTATTTAGTAATATTTGCGAATAATATGTAAGTAATAATGTAATGACAATTAAAGAACAATAACAAAAATAGTCAACAATAACGGTATTCAGTTTAAAAATAATTCATGTAGGTGGACATGAGTGCTATCAACGGTTATTTCTACTCACATTGAAAACGAACGTTTGAGATCTGAGAAGGTGATTGGTTCTCAAATGCATCTCAAATTGAGATTAGCTAAAAATGTTTGTTGGGATTACACCGTTACTTCTTGCTTCACCTATACATTTGTATGTTTGTGCAAGTGAATATTTATTATAAACATATTTTTCTACAACAGTACTGGAAAAAAATAAAAAAAAATAAAAAAATCAAAAGTAATCATTACTTTTGATTATTTTTGATTACTTTTGAATTTTTGATTTTTTTTGGATTTTTTTAAATTTTTTTGATTTTTTTTGATTTTTTTTTTAATCAATTGAAAAAATAATCATTCAAAAGTGAAAGTAATTGGTAATCAATCATTAGGTGGCTTCTCAAAAAATAATCAATGAAATGCTAATCATTACCGATTACTAATCAATTATTAACAGGTCTGCTTAAAAGTAGAAAAGTTTAGAAAAAATGGTACTTTTCCTTCAAAAATGGTACTTTTTTGAGAAAGTATGGTACCGAAAAAAAATTTGGAGTGGTAACCGTGGCTTCAATCCACATAGGCTGAATCCGCATCCAAAAACAAAGGCGTATTTTTTTTTTATTTTTTAACAAAACAATTAGAAAACCAAATTTTCAAGGGGTCAAACTTCGAACTTCGAAAGCCCGTAACTAGTTTTAGAGACTAACTTCGAAAAAAGAGAAACGCCATCTTTTTTACTTATCTGTTAATCTCGTTAAGAAAGTTGATTTGATCTAATACCTAGCCGGCTGCTGTACAATGTAAAAATATTATTAACGTTATGTATGGATCATTCAGCTATAGCTAAATTTCCTCTTTCGGAATTTGATACTGAGGTCAAAACGTGTCTTTTGCAGCATTGCTCGACAATCTTCCATGAAAGCTTTTCAGGGTACCCTTTGGTAAAAGAAAATATGTTTCCACAAAAAGAAACGGTTTCGGTTTCGTTCTTTTTCAGATCAAAATAACGGTGACGATTTCGGTTTCGGGTTTGAAAAATGAATCGATTTTAATCGGTTACAGTTACGGTTTCGGTTTCAGTCCCTGGTTAAAACAAAACACATTTACTTAATACAATATCAAATTTAAATTAGTCTGGCTGCGGACGAGATTTATAATTGTTTCTTGTATTCAATGTTGGTAGTAATTTTTATACCTTTCACCTTTCATGAACAAGTATGAGAAGAAGAAGAGATAGACCCACTAATAAGCAGACCTGGGAAACTTCGATTAGAATTAGTAATCATTACGATTAGAAAAATAAAGTAATCTAATCATTAGATTTTTTTTTATTCTTTTTATTTTGATTACTAATTGATTAGATTAGAGCTAATCAAAAAACTAATGGCGATTAGCGACGATTAGCATATCTAATCAAAACTAATCAAAAAAAATAATCAATTAGATTTCTCGATTAGTTTTAATTAAATTTGATTAGATCAACTCTTTTGAAATATTTTCTTTTTTTGTCATATAATTCATAAAGTAGCAAACTTAAAATAACTTTTATACAAAATTTCATTGTAAACATAAACACTAAATACAAGTTAAAGTATACAAATTGAAAAAACATTATGAAAAAAAAAGCTTATTATATTACAAAGAGTTCACATTCGACTTCATTAGTACCAACTTTTCAAAAGAAAAGTCAGACAATGAACTCCGTCTTGGATTATTAACTATGCCGGCAAAAGAAAATAGCCTTTCAACGGGCGCTGATGAGGTAAGCGGAGTATTAAAAGCGAGATACGCTTCCCTCAGCGCACCATATTTCGTCCAAACTTCAGGGGCTGGCGTCGGGTCATTTAAGTAAACGTATAGCTGATTGCTAACGACTTGTTTAAACCCGGTTGGCGCGTTAGGTAAAATTGGTGTTTGGGGAATTACCGCCTCCTCATCATCTTCTGGAATCAAAATAATAGTTATGTAGTATGTACGGACGACGCAGAGAAGGACTCCTTCTACGATAAACTTGAACAGACTTATGATCGCTGCCCCCAACATGATATCAAAATCGTGCTCGGCGACTTTAATGCGAAGGTGGGCAAGGAAGGAGTCTTTGGTCCAACAGTTGGAAAATTTAGTCTCCATGATATAACATCCCCCAACGGCACTAGGTTGATTGATTTCGCTGCTGCTCGCAATATGGTCATCAGTAGTACCAGGTTCCAGCATAAACGAATACACCAAGCCACATGGCTGTCTCCTGATCAAAGAACAAGAAACCAGATTGATCATGTCATGATCGACGGCAGACATAGCTCCACCGTTCTGGACGTGCGTACCCTTCGTGGTCCCAATATCGACTCGGACCATTATCTTGTTGCAGCCAAGATACGCACACGCCTCTGTGTAGCAAAGAAAGTGCGCACAGTAACGGAAGGAAAGTTTGACGTCGAGAAGCTGCGCACGACACAGACAGCTGACAATTTCTCCACTCGACTCTCACACCTGCTATCGGAGAGCAATCCTCGACCTAACGATGCAACCGAGCAATGGAAGCATATCTCTCACTCATTACGTACCGCCGCTGAGGCCACTATAGGGTTCCAGCGAGCCCGCAAAAACAACTGGTACGATGAGGAATGCAGCACTGCCTCGGACAAAAAGGACGCTGCCTACAGGGAGACGTTGCGAACGGGCGCAACCCGCAGTGTATGGCAACGCTATCGTGAGGCAAAGAAGGAAGAGAGACGCCTTTTCAGAAAAAAGAAACGAGAGGCCGAAAGGCGTGAGTGTGAGGAGCTTGAGATGCTGGCTGACAGGAATGATGCCCGAAAATTCTATGAAAAGATCCGGCGGATGACGGAAGGTTTTAAGACCGGGGCAAGTTCCTGTAAGGACAATAATGGCGACCTGGTAACCGACGTACAGAGTGTACTTAAATTATGGAGGGAGCACTTCTCCTCACTGCTAAATTGCGAGGGAGACGTCGAACCCGATACCCCAATCCCTGACGATGGAAAAGTCGTCCCACCACCTGACTACGATGAAGTGAGGATAGCTATATCCCGGCTGAAAAACAACAAAGCGCCTGGAAAAGACGGACTGCCCGCCGAGCTGTTCAAACACGGAGGCGAAGAGCTGGTAAAAAGCATGCATCAGCTCTTATGCAGAATATGGTCAGACGAGTGCATGCCTCCAGATTGGAATTTAAGTGTGCTCTGCCCAATCCACAAGAAAGGCGATCCCGCTAACCGCACCAACTACCGCGGAATCAGCCTTCTTAATATCGCGTATAAGGTTCTTTCTAGCGTATTGTGTGAAAGACTGAAGCCCATCGTAGACAAGCTGATTGGACCTTATCAGTGTGGCTTTAGACCTGGTAAGTCTACCATCGACCAGATTTTCACGATACGCCAAATCCTGGAGAAGACCCATGATAAAAGAATCGACACACACCATCTCTTTGTCGATTTCAAAGCCGCTTTTGACAGCGCAAAAAGGAGTTGCCTGTATGCCGCCATGTCTGAATTTGACTTCCCTGCAAAGCTTATACGGCTTTGCCAAATGACGTTGAGCAATACTAACAGCTCCGTCAGAGTCGGGAAGGACCTCTCTGAGCCATTTGAAACCAAACGAGGCTTCAGACAGGGCGACTCCCTTTCGTGCGATTTCTTCAACCTGATGCTGGAGAAGATAATTCGAGCAGCAGAGCTAAACCGCAATGGTACAATCTTTTACAAGAGCGTGCAATTGCTGGCGTATGCCGATGATATTGATATCATTGGCCTTAACAACCGCGCCGTAAGCGCTGCCTTCTCTGGACTGGATAAAGAAGCGAAAAAAGTGGGTCTTGCGGTCAACGAGGACAAGACGAAGTATTTGCTGTCATCAAAGAAAGAATCGGCGCACCTGCGCCTTGGCAGCCACGTCACTGTTGATAGTTACAAATTTGAAACTGTGAGGGACTTCGTCTATTTGGGAACCAGCATTAACACCGAAAATAATATCAGTCTAGAAATCCAACGGAGAATCACTCTTGCGAACAAGTGCTACTTTGGACTGAGTAGGCAATTGAGAAGTAAAGTCCTCTCTCGAAGAACAAAGATCGCGCTCTATAAGTCTCTCATCATACCTGTCCTGATGTATGGCTCAGACTCATGGACAATGTCAAGAGAAGATGAGATGGCCCTTGGAGTATTTGAGAGAAAAGTTCTCCGGAAGATTTATGGTCCTTCCCGTGATGCCGACGGCGAGTATCGAAGGAGATTTAACGATGAGCTGTACGAGCTTTACGCAGATCTGACCATAGTCCAGCGAATTAAAGCCCAAAGGCTCCGCTGGCTGGGTCACGTCATGCGAATGGACAAAGAAGCTCCAGCCCAGAAGGTTTTCCAATCGTCACCCGAATTCGGCAGCAGAGGAAGGGGGAGGCCTCGACTGAGATGGAAACAACAGGTGGAGGATGACTTGAACTCCCTTGGGGTTTCCAATTGGCGTCAGTTATCGCTAAAAAGGAATGACTGGCGTGCTTTGATAGGCGACGGCCAAAATCGCTTAGGCGGTTAAGCGCCAATAAATGATGATGATGATGTAGTTTGAAAAACCAAAAAATATTGATAAAATTACCGTCATTGAAATCATAAAAAGAGCTTTCAGAGTCCAACTGAGGCACGACCGTTTCAGTACATGTGGAATCGTTTTGGAAGAAAGTGCTTATTACCTCAATCACCCTTTTACTGATGTGCTCCTGAGTACAGTTAGGCGAAGTTTTTTGGATAACAGGCAACCATTTCATTTTCACATTTGGTGTCAACACCGGTGCCGCTAATGCCATATTTACCTCAGGAGCCAATGTAAAATATGGCTTAAACCTTTCTCTCAATTGATGTTCTAATTTTACTGCTGTTGAGCTAACAATGCTCAAAACTTCGGGTTTTCTGGATAATTTTAGCAGTTTATTACTCAAAGAAAATAACGCAGGAATAATACAACCATATTTCACATTGGCTTCACCTTGAAGAAAGTCTAAAGTTTGGGAAATAGGCTCCATTAGCAGCTTGTACGACTCCAAATATTGAAAATCACTTAATGCAAAAGGAGACAGATTCAGCTCATCGGAAAGCTTATTCAATCTATCTTTGTACTGTAGTAACTTCACGATTGCATCATATAGTGAGTTCCACCTAGTTACTACTGGTACAACAAGAGCTGAACCTAAAATGCCCTGAATAGTTTCGGAGGATTTTGGCCATTTGCATTTTTTCCAAAGTTGATTGCACTTTTTGATCGTCTGTAAGAAATGAATTTTAGTTGCATTTAAAAAAAAAATGTATAGATTTTACCATTGAGTGCTGAATTTCCATTGTTGGTTGGCTTTTCAAAATCTTGGTATAGTCAGTGCTGGCTAATAAATTTAACGTGTGACTGGCACACCTATCGTGTTTCGGCAAATATTTATTATTTTCGAAAATCGGTATTTCGTCTTCACTATTTTCCTCTTCCTCATCACTATCATGTTTTGGCAACCCATAATCACGAAACGCCTTCACAAAGTTTGACCCGTTGTCCGTGATGGTCGTAATTATGTTCTTGTTGTTTAGCTCGAAGGAAGAATTCATTTCTCCAATCATTTGCGCGATTTTCTCCGCAGAATGGACACCAAGTATTCGCCTACACGCCAACGCAGCTGATTTCCTCTCAAAATTTTGATCAAACCGATGACATGTGTAACCTAAAAAGCTTCTGTGATTGCCCGACCATATATCGGCCGTGGTACAAAAATACTTTGATGACGACATGTCATTTCGTACTGCAGACACGATGTTATTGTAGCCTTCGTCAAGTTTTTTCATGGCAGACTTTTTACACATAACATGTAATCCATTGCCACTAAACCAGTCACGGAAGGACTCCTTTTCTAAAATTGAAACGGGTAACGCGCAATCTACCAAAAAACGGATAATTTTTTTTTCAAAAGCTTCCTGTGCCGTGCTTTCATGGGATGGGCCAGATTTCATACCTAAATACTTTTTGTATAGGTCATTGTGGCAAACTTTTATATGGGATATGAAGTTTGACGTTACTTCACCAGTGCCTCGTATGACTTTATTACAGGCGACACATGTACCCGTTGTTCTTCCATTTGACTGCCATAACAAAAAAAAAAATTAATTAAACAATAATTTAATATAAATATTCATGAATAAACAAACAAAATCACTACTAGAAACCTACAACATCACAACATAGTTTGAACTTCACCAACACTTAGTTTAACAAACTTTTTCAATTGCCACGTAAAATTCTGGTTCGAAAATTAATTTAGGCGAACTCCTTCTTTTTTTCCCGCTCACTGCCGGTTCACTATCCGCAACAATATTCCTCTTGCGGATCACCTTCTCCGGTATAAAATTTGGGTCAACAACATCGTCATCGGCTGAGAAGTCTTGGTCATCAAACAGATCTTGATCCATTTCGACAACTACGGTATTTATAATTTGAAAATGTTATATGGCTCCAATTTTTCAGTTAAATATTCATTTACCGTTATCTTACATAATAATATTTTTTTTTTTAAATTCAAGAAACCAAAAGTCAGAAGGAAAAATTCAGAAAACTTTTTTCAGAAACCAAAATTCAGAATCAAAAATTCAGAAACACATTTTTCAGAATATTTTTTTTCAGAAATTCAAATAATACATATAAACACATAATATATTCAAGTGATTTTATTTAATTTAATTTTTTTAATTTTATTTGTATTTTGTGCAATTTTATTCTACTAATTTTGACGTCTGAATTTTGACTTTCTGAAAAAAAAATTCTCAAAAAATGTGTTTCTGAATTTTTGTTGTCTGAATTTATGGGGGAACCGGCTGGCGCACAATGAAAATCGTCGCGTGAAAACCAAGCAAATATTCGCCTTGTCAAAATAGAGCCATGCAATTTTATTAATTTGAACACAATGGAAGCTTTTATACCTTGCATAAAACAACAAAACATGAAAAGGTCGATATATCGCCATCGTAGAAAAAACATCGATAGTGCGATATTATCGATAGTGCCATCGATTGTTTTCCAGCTCTAGCGCCAGCCATTAGTGGCTTTTTTCGAAAAAATATCACCATGAAAAAAAGTGGCTCACTTGGTAAAATTCGAGCCATATGTACTTACAAATAGTTTTCACCACTTCACTTATAACACTTTTTAAATTGAAAAAAAAAAAACAAAACAAAACACAATTTTCAGTTTCACCAAACAAGTTGTCACTTTACAATTTAGACCAATATTTATAACCGAATATACAACAAAAAAAACGAGAAAGGCAAGCGAAATACTAGGGCTCTTGATAATCGACAAATCGATTAGTCGAATAATCGATTTCGACTAGTCGTTTCCAAAAATATTCGATTATCACTAATCGACTAGTCGAATAGTTGGTTTTGACTAGTCGATTACTCGTCTGAAGACCCGGGTAATAAGGCGGCAAATTTCTACTGTAATTCGCATGCATGTTTAAGTAGTATTTGCCATTTTCGCCAATTTATTTGCTTCATTTCTTTGAAATTTAAAAAAAATGTAACAGGAGCACAGAATATTTGTGTAGGTAGATATACAAAAATGAAATTTTGAAAAATGTATGTATGTTTGTAGCAATATTTGTATGTATGTAGATAAAAAAAGTTTGAAAATTTTTTTTCATACTGCAAAATGTTCTGTCAATATTATTCCTTCAGGTTTAAGTGCACAATGGACGCATCTTTCTCTTATTCTACATCGCCGTATTGAAAAAGGATAGTTGAAAGATTGATTCGTGGGGCAAAAAAAAAAAAAAAAGTACATTCAAATGCACCTAATTTTCGAAAGAACTCAAAAATTACAAACATTACATAGAGCGTTTTGATGTATTACCAAAAATATACGGGAACATTAGAGTGGCAAAAAAAGTTTCACACTTTCTATCGGAATGATTATGCTTGAGAATTTATTTTTTTTTTGTAGTAAAAATGCTTCTGCCGGCAAATGGAAGATTTCAAATGAAAATAAAAAGCAAATTTGACATGTGAGAAATTATAAGAACCTGCAACTCTAGTGTCTTAGTTTCTGTTTGAAAACTTTAGATTTGTAACAAACTTTTAAAATTGTTATTTGTTTCATGCGCTGCTAAGTGCTCTCCAATGCTGCTGTTATGTCAGGCCGAGTTAAAATACAGGAGATGATTGAAACACGAGCTTTTAATCCAATTTAAGATTGTATAATTCCCCCTTTAAAAGCTGATGTGGTTTTTTAATATAAAAGTCGCTGGGAATTATTTGGAACGCATAATAATAAAAAAACATGCTCGTAAAATTTCTGGAATTAGGTAGCGCTTTTCGAAATTGATGATTGAATAAATATTTTATAAATTTTAAGGAAACATTTAAGCACACGCTAATAATTTGTTTTTAATATTTGACAAGTATCAGGAGCACAGAATTTCAATGTAAAACTTTAAAATCCCACAACAAATGCCAAAGATTTGAAGAAAAATGTAATTAGGCGACATCTAGGCTTGCCAAAAAAAATTTTTTTTTTTTTTAATGTTTTTCAAAAACACTTTGTATGAGGGGAGGTACGGCCGTCTTTTTTTGCCTGTAAGCCCGAGACGCTCTAATAAAAGTGCTATGAACACTGAAAAATAAAGAACTAACAGTTGACTTGGAGTTATATGAAACTTTTTTTGCCACTCTAATGTTCCCGTATATTTTTGGTAATACATCAAAACGCTCTATGTAATGTTTGTAATTTTTGAGTTCTTTCGAAAATTAGGTGTATTTGAATGTACTTTTTCTTTTTTTTTGCCCCACGAATCAATCTTTCAACTATCCTTTTTCAATACGGCGATGTAGAATAAGAGAAAGATGCGTCCATTGTGCACTTAAACCTGAAAGAATAATATTGACATAGAACATTTTGCAGTATGAAAAAAAATTTTCAAACTTTTTTTTATCTACATACATACAAATATTGCTACAAACATACATACACTTTTCAAAATTTCATTTTTGTATATCTACCTACACAAATATTCTGTGCTCCTGTTACATTTTTTTTAAATTTCAAAGAAATGAAGCAAATAAATGGGCGAAAATAGCAGATACCACTTTAACATGCATGCGAATTACAGTGGAAGTTTGCCGCCTTATTACCCGGGTAAAACCCGGGTAAAAACTGGGAACCCGATTTAATCGTTAGTATTCGATTAGTGACAGCTAGTCGACTAGCTGAAATCGAATATCTGCTATTCGATTTTCAAACAGCACAAAAGTTGGTAATCGACTACTCGACTAATCGACTAGTCGAGTAATCGATTAGAATCAAGAGCCCTACGAAATACTAACAAATATAACGAAAATTCAGTATTAGATATTTAAAGATTCGTACTCTTGGAGTATTTAAACTGGACTGTACAGAGGTATTTAAAATTACAACGCTTATGCTAAGAAATTTATATAATAAAACAAATAAGTAAACGAATGTAAAGGGTAAAGAGCGATGTCCCAATCGAAGGTAATTTAGTAATGCTTGTTGTTGTTTGGTAGCGAAGAATTGCAGCGATGAAGAGATGAGTGTGCGTCGCGACGGTCCGAAAATTATGTTTTTTATGCACGCACTTTTCCATTAGTCGATGATTAGCGGTACTTTGGCGAAAACAATACAAACATTGCAGCGACGAATTGCAATGCTTAGAAAGCAAAGCTAGAACAGGCAGAGGTATTGTACAGTGGTGTAACTATGAACAATGACTTAGTACAATATTATGAAATATTGAAAAATATTTATATCATGTAAATATAAGTAAATTTAGGTTTTTATTCATAAAAATAAAATTGGTTTATTAGCTCTTATAATTGGAACTTTGTATGAAAATGTCATTTTAAACCTTTGATATTTTTAATGAATAGTTAGTATACAAAAATAAATATTTCTTTTTACAAAAAAACTTCAAATAGGGTGATCTAATCAAATCTAATCAAAACTAATCGAGAAATTTAATCAATTTTTTTTTTGATTAGTTTTGATTAGATATGCTAATCGTCGCTAATCGCCATTAGTTTTTTGATTAGCTCTAATCTAATTAAAAAGTAATCGATTAGAATAGCCATCTAATCCTAATTGGGCAATTAGGATTAGAAACAAAAAGCTTCTAATCTGATTAGTAATCATTAGGATTACTAATCATTATTTCCCAGGTCTGCTAATAAGTATACCGTTATGATCAGGACGATGAGCTGCTTCCATTTAGCCATGTCCGTATGTCTGTCTATTTGTACGCAAATTCAATTTTAGAGATATCTCGATGAGGCGTTTTTTTTATATGAGAATAGCCATTTGTCGGAACCAGCAAGATCGGACCAAAATTACTCATAGTTCTCATACAATCGATTGTTCCGATAACCGGATTTCGGGCTATAACTTCTGTAATTAATGAGCTAGTAAAGGCTTGGTTTCCTCGAAAAACGGTGCCGCTATGTAACGTTCGCTATATAGCGGTAGCTATGCTCACCATCATTAGCAGCACCGCTTTTCTGTAAACTTACATGCAAGTAGCGGTGGCTTCAATCCATTTGAAATTGTAAATTTGCGGCCACTTTTCTTTTTTTTCTCTTCTATATTTTTAAAATATTTGTTTTGAAAACAATTAATTGTTGTTTTTGTAAACGAATTTGAAAATTTTTATTGAATTGACAACGTTGACGAAAAATTGCCGCCGTTATGACGGACGCTATATTACATTACGGTGAACTTCACCGTCTTCTTACTTTACACTCAATTACTTTTACATGGCAGTATTTTTGACAACGTACTTCACCGCTATGTAACGGACGCTATATAGCGTCACCGCTTTCGAGGAAACCAGCCCTTAACGTGAAATTTTGTAACTTTTGTTATTTTTACATGGAAAATGTTGATATTGAAAATCAGTAAGATTGGACCAATAGTAGACCCCATTTGTGAAATATATTGATTTTGTAGAGAATTTAATAAGCAATCGAATGCTGTTTTTTAGAGCTAAAAATGTTGTGGGTAACACTGTGCAGTTGCAATGTTAAAAATGCAATTATTACAATAAAATTGAAAAAATTGCCAGATGCAAAAAAATTACTAAGAAACGCAAAGCCTGATTCATTAGCTTTCAAATGGGCTCAACTTGAAGTTTGTAGCATTGGTACAAGCCGAGATATGATAGATTGAGTAGGGACATGTTTTCATTAGCTTAAGAAAAAAAAACTAAAACTTGGATCACTTGAAAAAGAAACGCTCATATGCGGATGACTTAGTAGTCTGCGTAACAGGAATGCATGAAGAAACAATATCCGATCGCATGCAACAAGCCCTGCGCATCATTTAAAGATGGTGCGCTAACAAAGGTTTATCTATCAACTCAATTAAAACAGTCTTGGTGCCTTTCACGAGGCGAAGAAAGCTTTCTATGTTAGAGCGGTCCCTAGGGGTAACATTGGACAAAACCCTCACATGGAATGCTCATTTGGAGTCCACCATAAATAAAGCAACGAGGGCCTTTTTCGCCTGCACTAGACTTTATGTCAAAACATGGGGGCTGTCCCCCAAAATGACGTACTGGTCATTTAATACAGTTGTGAAGCCAATAGTAACATACGCTTCTCTAGTCTGGTTCGATATCTCTAACTATATCTGCCACAGGAAAACATTTTACATTAAGACAATGTTATCTCATTTTTGGTAATTTTTTTGTTGAGTAGTGTAATAGTTAGATCTCCCATTCCAACAAAATCCGTGTTGAATTTTATTTAGAACTGCCCAGATAATTCACTGCTGGATTCAAGTATATTTTCATTTTATTTCCGAGTTTGCGCGTTCAAAAATGCAAACAAACTCCTCGACTCAATTTCTCAACAGTTATTTATTTATTTCATAAAATATTTTATAAATCATTTTATAAAATATTCAAAGGTACAGGACAACTAGGTCATGGCGCTTCTCAACAGTTCCTAATATCATCCTCAAATTCGCACTGATACTGTTGCAAATACTGCGTGTCATGATGCATTTCCAAATTGATCCTACTACATGATGTTTTTCATTATCCTAGTTAGCTATTCATAAAATATTTAACTAGTTTTTAAAAATATTTATTAAATATCTAACATCAAGTAGTTTTTAAAACAATTAAATTTAGCGATACAACAAATCAAAAAAAGAGTTATGGAAAAGGATCAATTACTATGTCATAATTAATTAGAAGTTGTGTTGCCACTGGCATCATGATGGATTAAGTTAGATCCTTGGGCAAGTTCCCCGCTTGTTTCGTGCCCACGCAGAAGGTAGATTGTTGTTTGGCAGTTCGGACAAGTAGTGCACAGTTCGGTCTCGGCAACTGGCGGTTGGATGTGCTGCTGTTGTTGATGTTGTTTATGCGAGTCTGATACCAACTACACATCGATATTAGTCACAGCCCAGAACAAAAATTTAAAGAATAATCGTTAACCTTTTTTTATTTATAAATATTTAAAAAGAAGTAGGATGAATAGTTTACATGGGATTCTTTGTACGACTGATTTTTACCCTGCATCTGCAAAGACGGGTTCTGTGACTTATAGCTAGATTGTTGTTGTTGCACATTTTCTGCTACTTGGTGAATTTGTTTGTGAGATAAGGAAGTTGGATGAATTTGCGTTAAATGTGGGGACTGCTGTTTTGATTGATGTTGCTGCATCTGTGTATGAGAAGCATCTCCTTGTGCCTAAAATTTTAGTGCATATATGTAAATTTCTTTATTCCTATGAAGTCACATATACGTAAGTATTGAATTCACCTTTGAATTTATTTGCCCGTAATGATCATAGTTCTCGCCTAGACCCTGTGTAAGATTTTAGGAAGAAAAAATAAAAAACAAATATAATCCATTTATTGTTTTAAATTGCGTTAATATAGCACGGAAAGGACATATCTCACAATTTTTCGCACTCTGCGTTATTGGTGCATGGTTTGGCTCGTCAGCCTTAAATATACTCTTAATTCAATAATTGAATGGCTTGTGACAAAAATAATTTTATAATTTCATAAAAGGTTTCATCCCGCTATGAAATCTTGAACATGGAAGTTATGCCCATTCCGCGCAAGAATTTATTAGTATACATGATATAAACTTTACCGAATGCTTATTTAAATTTGAACGTGAATAAAGATTTGTTTTGAAGTATTCATCATCAACATCTTGCAGACCCTTATTATAACGAGCGAGTTGATCAAAACAAATATTAAAGTTACTATGTTATTTATATTTTAACCAATTTACCGAACGTTTTTCTACACCCTGATTCCTCAAAGATAATCGACTCAATGCATCTAATGGGTTTTTTCTCGCCTAAGTCATCAATTATTAGTCAGTGAGAAGTTGGAACATAACATAAACTTACATTTATCTTAGACTGTTCTGCGGCCTGACTGGGAGTGAGGCTAACTTCGCTAGGTGTTTTCTAGCAAAATAATATAATTTGAGTTAAAAAGTTTTTACTTATGTATAATAACGTTTAAGACTTACTACCACTTGCGTCTTTGATGATTGTGGCTTGCTCAGGGTTTGAGAATTGTCCTGTTTGGTTTCCATTCATAAAGTTTCTTAATTATTTTATTTTTTGTTATTTTCAAACGCAAAGATTGTGAAATTGTTTCCAAAGAAAAATATATATGTGATTTGTATATATTTTCACAAAATTATTTATTAAATTCTTCCAATTTAATAACTGACAGATAAGAGAATGAGTGCTTTTATCCAAAGTGTATAAAATAAAAATGAAGGCAATAGGTATGATCACAGTATACCAGGCGCATATGCAGAAAATATATTCGGGTGGGGGATTGAGGATCCAAATATTTTTTTTACTATTGTACAAGACGGTTCAATGCCTAATATCGATCAAAATTTATCTATGTTGGTATCAAAAGACAGGTCTTGACCCCAATATCAATGATCCGAAAGCGGAAATTGAAAATTTAATTTCTGTGAGAAGATATTTGCAATCAAAGTTGCAAGTTTGGTAATTGTCTACTTTAGCTGTCAACTGCTTATAAATTAGCTAAAATTATAGGAGGGGGGTTTGCCTCAGGATCACGAATCCGAAAGCGTTTTTTAATATTTTGATATATGCAATCAAAGTTGCAAGTTTTCATGTGGTTGTTGTAATAACATTAGACTGCGCCTAAAAACGTCCAAGAAATGCGTACCGTGGCGCCAGCCACGGTTCAGGCAAACATCCGGACTTAGCATGGCGTAGCCCAGGGTTATTTTTTATAAGAAAGTTGTTCTGCACATAAATACCATGAATTCCGCCCCAATTTTGGTATTGGACCCGGGTAAATTTTCGGTATTTTTACTATAACTTTTCACTGAAACAAAAAAAATCGCTTCCGGATTTGTGATCCTGAGCCAAACCCCGTCTTTTGAGCTATCTCCCATAATTTTATCTAATTTATTAGCAGTTGACAGCTAAAGTAAACAATTACCCCAAGTTTTCATGTGGTTGTTGTAATCACATTAGGCCGGACTTGGCATGGCATAGCCCAGGGCTATTTTTTTTTTATTATAAGCTTTTATTTAGTTTCACCTGACGGCTGTCTGTTATCAAATCTTGCAAGCTAAATTTGATACACTTCCCGGTGTCCGATTGATCTGAAATTCTGCACCCATGTATAACCCCGCTGACAATGCAATATTATAAAAAAAATTTCGATAGGTGGCGCGTGGGTCGCTATATTTTCAAAATTCGCATTTATGGTCCGATTTAGCTGAAATTCGTAACATGTATTACTACCATGAAAAGAAATATTTTTGTAAAAAAAAATTCCGCTAGGTGGGGCTGAGATAGCGGTAATAAAAACTCAAAATCGTAATTATGGACCGATTTGGCTGATATTTTACGTGTGTGTTACTTAATTAATTTCTAAATGTTAAAAAAAAATTGGACCCGCTAGGTGGCGCGCGAGTCGCTTTATTTGAGAATTACGAAGGTCTGTTTTCAGTGTCGATTAATTCGTTTTTCAACGAACTTCCCGTTGAGGTAGGATCTTGAAATTTTCATCATCGCTTAGTTTTATACCCCAATGCACTATAATAAAAAAATAATTCCGATAGGTGGCGCATGGGTAGAGATATTTGAAAAATTAAATTTACAGAGATTTTGCTTTCGATTTTGAACTAACTACCCGTTGAGCTGGGGTTTTGAAATTTTCACCATCGATCAGGTTTTACTGACAATGCATTATACAAAAAAAAAAAAATCTAAAATATTGCTTTATTTGCAAAAATCCAATCATCACCCAAGTTTAGCCGTTTTTCCCTATTGCCATAGAAAGAAGATTGGAATTCGCCGCGTGGTGTATTCCAAAAGTACCTTTACTTGCCACGCGGTGAATTCCTTTACTCTTATGAGCATTGTCTATTGATATGCAGATGGCGCTGAAGAATTCAACATTCGGCTAATTCCTTCACTCTTTTGAGCAATTATGCATAAAAAGTTGGCTCTGCTGATTTTGAATTATTAAATTGAAGAAAAAAGGAAACAGCTAATTATTATTGAAACGCAGTTCTAATTAATTATAAGCTTTTATTTAGTTTCGATTAATTCGTTTTTCAACGAACTTCCCGTTGAGGTAGGATCTTGAAATTTTCATCATCGTTTAGTTTTCTGCCTCCACGCAAAATAACAAAAAAAATAATTCCGATAGGTGGCGTACGCGTAGAGATATTCGAAAGTTTTCATTCCAGGAAATTTTGCTTTTGATATTGTCCTAACTTGCAGTTAAGATGGGATTTTGCAAATTTTCATCATCGTTCAGGCTTCGCTAACAGTAAAAAAAAAAATTTGCTTAATTTCAAAACTTCCATTTATCGTTTAGTTTAGTCTTTATTCCAATATCCCAAAAGTAACTTTACGCGGCTTTATTGTAAAAGATTCTATGTTTTCTGTTGCTGCTAGCAGCCGATTGATGTCGCTGCGACATTATTGCCTCTTTGCCGCACGGCTTTATAGCGGCGTCACAATCAATGTTTGCCGCAGCATTATGTATTCATCATTCATCATTTATTGGCGCTTAACCGCCTAAGCGATTTTGGCCGTTTCGTATCAAAGCACGCCAGTCATTCCTTTTTAGCGATAACGTACGCCAATTGGAAACCCCAAGGGAGTTCAAGTCATCCTCCACCTGTTGTTTCCATCTCAGTCGAGGCCTCCCCCTTCCTCTGCTACCGAATTCAGGCGACGATAGGAAAACCTTCTGTGCTGGAGCTTCTTTGTCCATTCGCATCACATGGCCCAGCCAGCGGAGTCTTTGGGCTTTAATTCGCTGGACTATGGTCAGATCTGCGTAGAGCTCGTACAGCTCGTCGTTAAATTTCCTTCGATACTCGCCGTTGGCATCACGGGAAGGACCATAAATCTTCCGCAGAACTTTTCTCTCAAATACTCCAAGGGCCATCTCATCTTCTCTTGACATTGTCCATGAGTCTGAGCCATACATCAGGACAGGTATGATGAGACACTTATAGAGCGTGATCTTTGTTCTTCGAGAGAGGACTTTTCTTCTCAATTGCCTACTCAGTCCAAAGTAGCACTTGTTGGCAAGAGTGATTCTCCGCTGGATTTCTAGACTGATATTATTTTCGGTGTTGATACTGGTTCCCAAATAGACGAAGTCCCTCACAGTTTCAAATTTGTAACTATCAACAGTGACATGGCTGCCAAGGCGCAGGTGCGCCGATTCTTTCTTTGATGACAGCAAATACTTCGTCTTGTCCTCGTTCACGGCAAGACCCACTTTTTTCGCTTCCTTATCCAGTCCAGAGAAGGCAGCGCTTACGGCGCGGTTGTTAAGGCCAATGATATCAATATCATCGGCATACGCCAGCAATTGCACGCTCTTGTAAAAGATTGTACCATTGCGGTTTAGCTGTGCTGCTCGAATTATCTTCTCCAGCATCAGATTGAAGAAACCGCATGAAAGGGAGTCGCCCTGTCTGAAGCCTCGTTTGGTTTCAAATGGCTCAGAGAGGTCCTTCCCGATTCTGACGGAGCTGTTGGTATTGCTCAACGTCATTTGGCAAAGCCGTATAAGCTTTGCAGGGAAGTCAAATTCAGACATGGCGGCATACAGGCAACTCCTTTTTACGCTGTCAAAAGCGGCTTTAAAATCGACAAAGAGATGGTGAGTGTCGATTCTCTTATCATGGGTCTTCTCCAGGATTTGGCGTATCGTGAAAATCTGGTCGATGGTAGACTTACCAGGTCTAAAGCCACACTGATAAGGTCCAATCAGTTTGTCTACGATGGGCTTCAGCCTTTCACACAACACGCTAGAAAGAATCTTATATGCGATATTAAGAAGATTAATTCCGCGGTAGTTGGTGCGGTTAGCGGGATCGCCTTTTTTGTGGATTGGGCAAAGCACACTTAAATTCCAATCCGGAGGCATGCTTTCGTCTGACCATATTCTGCATAAGAGCTGATGCATGCATTTTACCAGCTCTTCGCCTCCGTGTTTGAACAGCTCGGCGGGTAGTCCGTCTTTTCCAGGCGCTTTGTTGTTTTTGAGCCGGGATATAGCTATCCTCACTTCATCATAGTCAGATGGTGGGACGACTTTCCCATCGTCAGGGATTGGGGTATCGGGTTCGACGTCTCCCTCGCCATTTAGCAGTGAGGAGAAGTGCTCCCTCCATAATTTAAGTACACTTTGTACGTCGGTTACCAGGTCGCCATTATTGTCTTTACAGGAGCTTGCCCCGGTCTTAAAACCTTCCGTCATCCGCCGGATCTTTTCATAGAATTTTCGGGCATCATTCCTGTCAGCCAGCATCTCAAGCTCCTCACACTCACGCCTTTCGGCCTCACTTTTCTTTTTTCTGAAAAGGCGTCTCTCTTCTTTCTTTGCCTCACGATATTGTTGCCATACACTGCGGGTTGCGCCCGTTCGCAACGTCTCCTTGTAGGCAGCGTCCTTTTTTTTCGCGGAAGTCTTGCATTCCTCATCGTACCAGTTATTCTTGCGGGCTCGCTGGAACCCTATAGTGGCCTCAGCGGCGGTACGCAATGAGTGAGAGATATGTTCCATTGCTCCGTTACATCGTTAGGTCGGGGATTGCCCTCTGCTAGCAGGTGTGAGAGTCGAGTTGTGAAATTATCAGCTGTCTGTGTCATGCGCAGCTTCTCGACGTCAAACGACGGCATTATGTATTGACAGATGTATTTAGGTAGAGAACGACACATTGCGCATCACGAGTGACATCTGACATGCAAAAGTTGCCAACTTTCAACTTTGTATGCATGAAAAGCATAAGAAGAAGCATTTTACACTTGGCTCTCATATAGTTGATTGTGCCGCTGTTGCTGTGACGCATAAGTTTGCGTTAAATGCATGTACATACGAAACTTGGTTGTCACGCGGCTTTTGATATTGTACCTTTAAAGATAAATTGGCTTTAGTACAATATCAAAAGTTGACTTCAAAGAAGCCGTGTAATGTTGATGCATTAAAAGAAATGGATCGGATGAGGAATGTTAAAATAACTAAGTAAAGATTGCATAACTAATTTAAACAATACATATTTTATATTTAAAATAAATTCAAGAAAAAAGATGTTCTAAGCACATGCTTATAGGTATATTTCTTGTTGATAAACCGAACTAAAAAGTAAAAAATAAAATTAAAGAAAAAAAAACTTTTTTAAAAATAAGCTTTTATTATTGGTTTATAAAATTAACTAAAAAGTAAAAAATAAATTGACTGTAAAGGAATATAACACTTTATAAGTTCATTGTCACCTTTAAAGATAATTTGGCTTCTTCGTCTGCCACAAAATAATTCCATATTGTACATAATTATATATTTCTAACATTAAAACTTTACACCTAAATTATTAAATTTTCCAGTATATATCACGTTCCTAATTGTATTAATAATAAAAGCGTGTTAAATTTTGATGGTGTTCTGGACATAAAAAGTATGGATTACACCCCCGGTTTTGGACCGATTTTTGGAAATTTTTTGGTTTTTGCCAATAACTTTTCACATATATAGAGTTTTTAATTTCCGCTTTCGGATTTTTGATACTGGACCGTGGAACAGTTTATTGCACTTTGATAGGGACGACCTAATGTGATTACAACAACCACATTAAAATTTGCAACTTTGATTGCAAATATCTCGTATCTCGTAATATGTAAACAAATCCTCAAAAAGCATGAATTCATTCATAAATTGTAAACTAATTTCCTTAGAATCTCTGAATTTATTCTTTTATTCTAAGAAATATCAGCTTGGACTGCTATGAAACTTTTTTCTTAAAAAACATGTACGTTTTTGGTTCAGTGTGGAGATTTCTGTATAGTTTTTTTTCGTTTCCACCGTCTCGACTACGCCTTTGCCCAAAAACCGATCATGAAAACAATCTTATTAATTTTATTAGGCGTTTTTGGCTCCGTGTAGTGAAATCACAAGTTGGAGCAAATAATAAAATTAAAGAAAAAAAAACGTTTTTAAAAATAAGCTTTTATTATTGGTTTATAAAATTAACTAAAAAGTAAAAAATAAATTGACTGTAAAGGAATATAACACTTTTAACATGTAACCTTTAAAGATAATTTGGCTTCTTCGTCTGCCACAAAATAATTCCATATTGTACATAATTATATATTTCTAACATTAAAACTTTACACCTAAATTATTAAATCTTCCAGTATCTATCACATTCCTAATTTTATTAATAAAAAATTAAAGAAAAAAAACGTTTTTAAAAATAAGCTTTTATTATTGTTTATTACGCGTGCGAATTTCAGCTAAATCGGACCATAAATGCGAATTTTGAAAATATAGCGACCCACGCGCCACCTATCGAATTTTTTTTTTATAATATTGCATTGTCATCGGGGTTATACATGGGTGCAGAATTTCAGATCAATCGGACACCGGGAAGTGTATCAAATTTAGCTTGCAAGATTTGATTACAGACAGCGGTCAGGTGAAACTAAATAAAAGCTTATAATTAATTAGAACTGCGTTTCAATAATAATTAGCTGTTTCCTTTTTTCTTCAATTTAATAATTCAAAATCAGCAGAGCCAACTTTTTATGCATAATTGCTCAAAATAGTGAAGGAATTAGCCGAATGTTGCATTCTTCAGCGCCATCTGCATATCAATATATAATGCTCAGTACCATCTGCATATCAATAGACAATGCTCATAAGAGTAAAGGAATTCACCGCGTGGTAAGTAAAGGTACTTTTGTAATACACCACGCGGCGAATTCCAATCTTCTTTCTATGGCAATAGGGAAAAACGACTAAACTTGGGTGATGATTGGATTTTTGCAAATAAAGCAATATTTTAGATTTTTTTTTTGTATAATGCATTGTCAGTACAACCTGATCGATGGTGAAAATTTCAAAACCCCAGCTCAACGGGGAGTTAGTTCAAAATCGAAAGCAAAATCTCTGTAAATTAAATTTTTCAAATATCTCTACCCATGCGCCACCAATCGGAATTATTTTTTTATTATAGTGCATTGGGGTATAAAACTAAGCGATGATGAAAATTTCAAGATGCTACCTCAACGGAAAGTTCGTTGAAAAACGAATTAATCGACACTGAAAACAGACCTTCGTAATTCTCAAATAAAGCGACTCACGCGGCACCTAGCGGGTCCAATTTTTTTTTAACATTTAGAAATTAATTAAGTAACACACGTAAAATATCAGCCAAATCGGTCCATAATTACGATTTTGAGTTTTTATTACCGCTATCTCAGCCCCACCTAGCGGAATTTTTTTTTACAAAAATATTTCTTTTCATGGTAGTAATACATGTTACGAATTTCAGCTAAATCGGACCATAAATGCGAATTTTGAAAATATAGCGACCCACGCGCCACCTATCGACATTTTTTTTTTATAATATTGCATTGTCATTAGGGTTATACATGGGTGCAGAATTTCAAATCAATCGGACACCGGGAAGTGTATCAAATTTAGCTTGCAAGATTTGATAACAGACAGCCGTCAGGTGAAACTAAATAAAAGCTTATAAAAAGAGACAGAAGATGTATGCATTCTGAAATGGTAGGGGTGCTTTTCAAGGGAAAGAGCGGAGCAAAATCTTAAAGGCCGTGATGTAGCGATTAAGTGCTCGGTCTACTACACCAAGTCGTGTCATATACCTGCCCGGCAAAAACCAACATTAAACATTATTTAGAAAAAGAATTTTTCTAAACGGGGTCGCCCATCGGTAGCAGTTTGGCAAACTCTTCGGGTGTATTTCTGCCATGAGAAGCTTCTTAGCAAAAACTCATTTTCTTTGCAAATGCCTTTCGAAGTCGGCTAAAAAATGTAGGTCCCGCCAACTTATAGGAAAAAAAATCAAAGCAGCACACTACAAGTCGGAACAGAAACTCGGCAAAAATCTCGTTAGAGGTTATGATAACCTGTTGGTACATCGCCGCCATTAGTTAGTTTAGTAGAAGTAGATAATTTTATTACTTTCTTACGAACAAAAACCCCTTTATAATTTTTTTGCTTATTGATAGGACCGATAAATTCGTATTTTAACATAAAAATAGTAGTAAAATAGTAGTACATTGACATCTTACATCACCTGGTTTATTTCACTATGGCTACTCCAATGAGAGTGAGTGAAACAAAATGATTTTGAGAGTTGGGCCGGAAATACATAAAACTTTGCAGGATACGTATCACCATCATTTCCTTGACAACACGGAATGAGAAATGATGTATCCACTATTTTCACAACATAGATTTTGTTTTAAAATGTTTATGTTTTTATTATTTGCTTGTTTGTTTTAAATTTGTTTGATACACAGAGCCAAATAATCCTCATAAAAATAAGAAGATTGTCTCTTTAAACAGCTTCGAGGCCCAAAAAGTGGACAGAAGTCAGAGACGAAGATATTTCCATAAAGATTTCTTCTTATTTTTGGGAGGTAAATCTTTTTAATTTTATTTAAAAGTATACCTTCTTACATTAAATAGAAAACTTCTTACTTAATTTTTCTTAAACATTTCCATAGAGATTTCTTCTTATTTTTGGGAGGTAAATCTTTTTAATTTTATTTAAAAGTATAACTTCTTACACCCTCGTGAAGGGTTGACACCTTGCCGCGGTACGAGGGCTTAAGTCGATAGCCACAGGGCTGCGCTGCCCTTGTGATCATAGTGCCGCCGGTACTACATCACGAGAGAAGCCAAGCCTCTCTGGCGCGACGACTAAGATCTTCCCCCTCCCAATCCAGGGTGTTATGCGACCACGTGCCCATTGGACGTTTGCAGCCGGGAGGCAAATCGTGGCTGTAATCGAACGGAGCCTCTCTGATACCGGGCCGCCTCGGAGAGTAACTATGGCCTTACCGCGGCATGGGGCTCTGCCGCGGCGGACGACACATTCCCCATACTCTTCCTTTGACCCTAAACTGGCCTTGCCCGGCAAGGGGTCGTACGAACAAGATGAAAAAAAGTAATAAAAACCTTAAAAATAATGATACAACCATGTATACTGCCCAGCAGAGGAGGAAAATGCTGGAGCAAGCGAGAACGCAACGTCGGAGGACAAACTCCATTTCTTCATCAGCCGAGAGGTCGACAGCGATGGCAACTACGAGTCGATCAGCTCTGGATAATAAGGGGGCAATCCCCAAAGTAAGTACCGGTACAAACACGGTGAAGCCAACAACGGCTAATGCTAGAGCCCTAGTAAGTGCCGGCACCGAAACCAAGTCTTTAACGTCTGTGGCAGTGGTCTCACGACCTGGCCCCAGAGATCCAAATAAGGGAACGACCGCGATGGCAACTACGGGTCGAAATTTACCCCAAAAGACATCTCCCAGTCGCTCTGAGTACTTGGACAAAAGAGCGGCCGCGAGGATACTGAAGAAATACGAGGGTATTTCACAAGAGACGCTATCGCCGAATGCTAGGAAGACGGTGGAGATGGCTGAAGCTATCTTACCGAACTTCCAAAGCGATTACGCGCCAAAGAAGGTTAATATAAATCCCTTTAAACGCCAGAGATCGGACGTGGATTTAAAACCTCACCCGAAGCGGCAGCAACACGCCCCCGTAATGGGTAAACTCAGCTTTGCTGAAGTGACTAAGGATAGGATCCTCATAGGCGTCATTGACCGAGGTAATGAAAACTGGGCCATCTCTAGGGACCAGTGGCGGTTCGTCCGGAACGCTATCGGTAATGCCCTTCTCGACATTATGGATGAGTCTCCGGGTGCCACTCCGATGGGTTCTGATGCGGGATGGCACCAGGGCCGAATCAAGGTATTCGCTTGCGAGGATGCAAAAACTGTTGCACTGTACAAGGCAGCAGCTGCAAGACTAGGTGAGATCTACCAAGGGGCAAGAATCGAGGTTGCCGACTGGAAGGACATCCCGGCTCGGCCAAGGGCAAGAGCGTGGATTCCTGCTATCCCTGCTGAACCTGAGAGAATTCTCAGGATGCTGAGGATCATGAACCCGTCTCTCCCGACGCAGGACTGGGGTGTAAATCTGGTCGAGGACGCGGTAGGGCCTGATAGGCAAGTGGTCTTCACCTTGAATAAGGAGGCACTCGAGCCCCTTAAACGGTGCAATGGACGAGTGCACTACGGCATGGGTCAGATCGTGATCCACGTATACCGCGGCGATGCACAGCGCGCTGCTATTTCGGCTGCACCGGAGGACTCGGACATCGCAGTGCCGGAAGGGGAGTCGGAGATGTCCGACTCGGAAAGTATGGTATCTGCCACGTCAAATGGCGAAGGAGCAGTGAACAGCTCGGAGATGGGAGACAGCCTGCTGGACGGGGAGGACCTCAACGTCACAGTGATAGCAGCTAGTCCTGAGCGCACCACAGTTGACACTGCCACAGTTAGGAGGATCTCTGCCACGCCAAACCGTGGTCTGAAGAAATCGTCGTTGAAAGATAAGCCTCCAGACGAGGTGGAACTCGACGATACGGCGGTGGCAGGGAAGTCTGAGCACTCTCATGTTGGTGGTGATTCAGATAAACCTGCACAAATCTAAAGCAGCCTCGGCTGCTTTAATCAGTCGTCTCTCTAAAGGCGACGTAGATGTGGTCCTCATCCAAGAACCCTGGGTCAACAGCTCAAGGATTTGCGGTTTGGGGACTAAGGGTTATAAGCTTATTCGAGCCAGCGAGGGGGGCCGGGTTAGAGCCTGTATTTTAGTTAAGTCTGAGCTGAATGCATTTCTCTTGCCCAACTATACCAATGGTGACGTTACAGCTGCCAGTCTAACAGTCGACAGTACCAGTCTGACGATTGCGTCGGTCTATATGCCCTACGACGCCGAAGAACCTCCGCCACAGAGGGAGGTAAAAGACCTGGTGGCAAATTTTTCCATGGGTCATCTTATTATCGGAACTGACGCCAATGCTCATCACGTCCAGTGGGGAAGCTCCGATATCAATGCTAGAGGAGAGTCGTTGTTTGACTATTTGTTAACAACTAACCTGGTAGTTTGCAACGTGGGTAACGAACCTACGTTTATTACTAAAACCCGTAGGGAGGTAATAGATCTCACTATTTGCAGCGAAGGCGCTTATGAGTGGGTCAGAAAATGGCGCGTTCTCGATGAGCACTCATTCTCCGACCACCGGTACGTAGAAATAGTTCTAGACTTTTCTGTTGAGCAGCCGGTTATGAAACGCAACCCACGTAACACTAACTGGCAGCTACACAATGAAATACTATCTAGGGACTTACCAGCACTGCCCCCACAAGTCCCCTCATCAGTAGGGGAGTTGGAGGATCTGGTAAAGACCTTTACAACGGCGCTCTCGAATGCCTTAGAGCAGGCTTGCCCAGTGCCAAAACCACGCGGTAAACATAGGCTGCATTGGTGGTCCTACGACCTGGACTCGCTCCGAAAATCATGTAGGACACAATTTAATAAGGCCAAGAGCCTTGACACGGAGACTCAATGGCTCGAATATAAAGTTAAACTCAGGGCCTACAAAAAAGCTCTGAGGCAGGCGAAGAGAGTATCGTGGAGAAATTTCTGCACTGGGGTCGAAAATGTCGACGATACAGCGAGACTTAGACGAGTGCTCTCAAAAACTGAAACAGCCACAAGCTATTTGCGCAAACCTGACGGATCCTGGACCAGCACGGAGAGGGAAACCCTAGAGCTGCTCTTGAATACGCACTTCCCAGGGAACTTGCATGAGGAACCCGTAGCACCTACAACAAACCTGGCTGTATACATACCCATCACGGAGGAAAAGGTTAGGTGGGCGGTTAAGAGCTTCGAACCGTTCAAGGCTGCCGGGCCAGACGGGATTATTCCCGCACAACTCATAAACACGCTGGAGACATCAGCCAAATGGCTGGTATTTCTCTATACAGCCTGCCTGGCTCTTAGCTACATTCCGTGCTCCTGGAGAAGTGCCACGGTAGTGTTTATTCCTAAGGCGGGGAAGGCGTCTCATTACGAGCCGAAGGACTACAGGCCGATCAGTCTCTCATCCTTTGTGCTCAAAACCTTCGAGAGGATAATAAATGACTACCTCTCCTCTACTATTGATAGCAACCTGATCTGTAGCTATCAGCATGCATACACCAAAGGGAAATCTACAGAAACTGCGCTTCACAGCCTAGTTTCTGTTATTGAAAAATCGCTGTATGAGAAGGAGTACTGTCTTGCGGCCTTTTTAGATATTGAAGGAGCCTTCAACAACATAAGCCCTGATGCTATAAACACCGCTTTAACAAGTCTGGGCATAAGCAGGTCTCTTATTGGACTTATTGATCAACTGCTAAGGGGTAGACGAATAGCTTCATCACTGGGCTCGGTTGACTTATCACGCCTTGTCACAAGGGGAACGCCTCAGGGTGGTGTTCTCTCCCCGCTTCTATGGAACCTCACTGTCAACTCGATGCTGCGAGACACAAGCTGGGGGGGCGGGAAGGTAGTGGCATATGCAGACGACTTAGCTATAGTATATAGGGGCAAATTCCCACAAACCCTGTGCGACTTGATGCAAGCAGCACTGCGAGAGGTTTCCTCATGGTGCTCGCGCTGCGGACTGAGCATCAACCCGGGAAAAGTAGAACTGGTTCTTTTCACCAACCGCTATAAGATACCACCGCTAACACTACCAAAACTGAATGACGTGCACCTGAACCTGGCTGACAAAGCCAAGTTCTTAGGCACAGTTCTGGATAGGAAACTAACCTGGAAGGAGAATGTTCTTCAGCGCCAGAAGAAAGCGTGTATTGCACTCTACACGTGCAAAATAGCTATTGGAAAGAAATGGGGGCTCAGCCCCAAAATATGCAAATGGATCTACACTGCAATCATTCGACCAATCATGCTCTATGGAGTTGTGGTATGGTGGCCTGCGCTGAGCAAGGCAACAAATCTTAATCTGCTAGGTAAAGTACACAGATCTTGCATGATCTGTATAAGCGGTGCGTTAAGAACAACGCCCAATGAAGCACTCCAGGCCATTCTTGGCATTTTGCCACTCGATCTGGAAGGGCACCGGGTAGCAGCAGCATCGGCTCTACGTCTAAGGGAAACGTCCGGCTGGGGCGCAAGCACTACTGGACACGCCTGTATTTTGGGATCCTATAGCTTTCTTCCGCTGAGCACGGATCGTTGTGCGACCACAACAGTCGGAGATAGCTGTTTTAAAATCAACATTCCCAGCAGGGAAGAATGGGAGAGCACGGATCGGAGTCCCGCCACTCATGGCGGCACTTCCATTTATACTGATGGCTCGAAGTTAGACGGCAGAGTTGGAGGAGGGGTTTATTCAAAGGATCTGAACCTTGAGCTCTCCTTCAGACTACCTGATCACTGCAGTGTCTTCCAGGCTGAAGTTTCAGCAATCATGGACGCCGCGGCTTGGATAGGCCAACACACTATCGGACACGACATTTTTATATTCAGCGACAGCCAGGCGGCCATCAAATCCCTTGGCTCTTATTCGTTCAACTCTGAACTGACGCTCAGCTGTCGTCGATCTCTACAGGAGATGGCCCAACAGAATCGCGTGAACCTCACATGGGTCCCGGGGCATAAGGACATTGAGGGAAATTGTTTGCCACTTGCAAGCTTATGCTGAAGGAGTACACACTCCGCCAAGCCAACGAAAGATGGCTGCAATCTCCAGGATGCCGGATATCCAAAGAAACCTGGCCGAAATGGGATCATAAAAGATCGAGACAAATTTATGCCCTAAGGAGAAGAGAAATCTCCATATTAATAGGCGTATTGACTGGGCACTGCCTCATTGGTAGGCACGCAGAAAGACTTGGTGTGCCCTACCGACGATGCTGTAGGAGTTGTAAGGATGATGAGGAGGAGGAAACGGTGGAGCACCTCATCTGCAACTGCCCGGCTTTAAGTGGCGCGAGAATGCGCTTTTTGGGAGTTCCCTTCCTGGTTAGCCTACGCCAGGTCACGGAGCTGGACATAAAGGACCTGATGGCCTTCATCAAGTCATCTAAATGGTTCGAGGAGGAGTAACGGTGTCGGTATAGGAACGTCAGTCCCGGGATTCTGCTATGTGGAGAATTCCGTTAATACCGGGATTTTCCATATGGCAGGGTCCCGGAACTGACTTTCCTAGTGTTGGTGGTATCACAACGGGCCTTTTAATACTGGCCTAGGTGTGCCTCTACGGTAGCCACTTGAACCTAACCTATAACTTCTTACAATAAGTAGAAAACTTCTTACTCAATTTTTCTAAGACATTACCATAGAGATATCTTCTTATTTTTGGGATGTAAATCTTTTTAATTTTATTTAAAAGTATACCTTCTTATATAAATAGAAAACTTCTTACTCAATTCTTTACGCATTATTGTTGTCGACTGTGTTCATAAACTATAGACGCTCTGACAGAGTGCAAGACAAGTGTGGGAAGAAAACACATATGTATTTACATTGGCAAAAAAAAAACAAAAATTTTTTGGGATCGCCTTCAAAATATCTTTAATCCTAAGGGTGGACTGGAAACACTTTTTTTGTCGATCCACCCTAATGTACATATGTATGCACAAGCAATGTCAACGTCGCCAATTCTAACTGTATTTTTCGTTTAACATTTTTGCACGCTGAATAGGTATAATGCATTTGCAATATATTCAGTAGTAAAGTGATTTACACGCACCGGTCAAATTTAACATATACCTATTTGGAAATGGATAACTTTAATTTTGAAGAAAATTGCTACGCTTCAGGCGACGTTCCTCGAATCGAAACATTGAGCATTTTTAAATCATGGGAGCTAAGCGAGGATATTTCACCGATCCTCATGGACTATGGCCTCACATCCACGCTTATTTTAAAAAAATTTTAGTTTAAAGATATCGACGATTCGGCCGATAAACTTCCTGCAAGATCTTTTGGTGAAAAGGTCAAATTCAAAGCAGGCTTAAAAGCATGGCTAAATAAGAGTGCATCATAATACATATAAAAAAATGTTAATGTATCTTAACGCATGCAATTTTTAGAATGTGTCATTTGAGTGCGATGAGAGCAGTAAAATTTTGGAATTGTTATGCCTGGAATACATGTGCAGTGATTTTGCCTGCAGCTCTTCTATTTTCACTGCTGCTTGAATGATTTGTAAACACATGTGCAGCGAAACTTACCTGGCAGTTCCCTGCAGTGACACTTGCACAACATTTGCCAAACTCACTTATAACATACAAAAACAAGTTAAATTACGTGTCAAACACTTAACTTAAATTTGATATTACATTTTTTACAAATATTATAATTTAAAAATTCAAAATAAATTGAAATCACGAAATAAAATATTTTTTTTTTGACATTTTGTTTTTGGCTTGTTCGCGTTTGTTTCGTTTTTCGATATGCAACAGTGGCGAGGTGCGTAGAATTTTGATTTGAATACATCGTGCAGCTACTGCATACCATGCAGGGATACATGTGTCTGCTCTAGTACAAATTAGTGTGTTTAAATTTTCACTGCGCAGGGTTTACTGCACATTTGTTTTGGGCTTTAAAGAAAATTTCGAACGACTTGAATGCTGCTAAAAATTCGAGAGGGTTTTGCCTTTACCTCAGCCGTCATGTGGTTGCAAAGGCAGTGGGAGCTTAATTGAACTTTTAAAAAGTACCGTAAAATGTCAGCTTATACTCCAGTATCAGGAAGAAAAAGGGTTGCTGGATGCCAACACCAAAACACATTGTGCCAATGCATTATTGAAAAATATATTGGAAGCCAAAAAAATTTACGTATGTAGAAATGCAGAGGTGGGCCACCTCTATTAAAGGTAATAATTTAGAAATTGTTGAAAAAAATGGAAATATATAAGTTTTTCAAAAAGGTTTCAATCGTGTCTTAGAGGATCTGTCTCAGAACTACATGATATCATAAATTTTAAAACATTAGATGCCGCACCTTTTCACTTTTATTGGCTGTATAATGGTCTCAAAGCTTTAAGAAAAAAAAGAATTGCTAATTAATTTTTTTTTTAATTCAAAGTAAAATTTAATATGTAAATGTGAATGTATAAAAAGAACTCTAATACATTTATTTAAGTTTACTTGTATTGCCTGTGATTGAAAATTCGACCAATAAAATCTGGTGGTGGTGACTGGAGGCGGTCGGGGTCGGGGTCGTTAGCCCCGTACCCCCATCCTTAAATTTCGCGGACGCCCCTGAAAATATACCTCAGTTTTTTCAGTTTCCTTTCCATCGTATCATTGAATTCTAATTACAATTTTAAAGACATCACTGTATACTGATAAATCGTGGAAATGTACACCAGTTTTAACGACTTATCTCCCAGCTTCTCTCGAACAGGTAACAGGGTCGCAAATACCTTTCACTTGATAATGCCAAATTTAATACAAAACGCAAAGCTGCTAGAAATTGCAATATTTGAAATGCGACCTAAAATACCTTTCATTTGATACCCATATTGGCATATATTGCTCAATATTTAAAAAAAATTGAGATATGTGCAAACCCTGTGAACAGCCTTAAATGGAAACACCCACGCATATAATCTTAGAATGAATCATACTATCTACAATGCGAAACTTTATCCAAATCGGTCGAGCGGTTCCCGAGATATCGATAAAAATAAAAAAAAATACGGTAGGTGGCAACCCTAGTTGGCAACTATGCTTGGGATTTACATATTTTATATTTTATTCTTTTGATACCCATATTGGCATATCTTGCTCAATATTTAATAAAAATTGAGATAGGTGGCACCCCAAGTGGCAACACCCACGCATATAATCTTAGAATGAATCATACTATCTAAAATGCCAAATTTGATCCACATCGGTCAAGCGGTTCCCGAGATATTAGGTTAGGTTAGGTTCAAGTGGCTGCCGCAGAGGCACACTTAGGCCAGTTTTGAAAGGCCCGTTGTGATACCACCAACACAAGGAAAGTCAGTCCCGGGACCCAGCCATATGGAAAATCCCTAAGTTGTTGGGATTTTCCACATAGCAGAATCCCGGGACTGACACTCCTAAACCGACACCGTTACTCCTCCTCGAACCACTTAGATGACTTTATGAAGCCCATCAAGTCCTTTATGTCCATTTCCGCGATCTGGCTTAGGCTATCCAGGAACGGAACTCCCAAAAAGCGCGTTCTCGCGCCGCTTAAAGCCGGACAGTTGCAGATGAGGTGCTCCACTGTTTCCTCCTCCTCATCATCTTTGCGAATCCTGCAGCATCGTCGGTGGGGCACACCTAGCCTTTCTGCATGCCTACCAATGAGGCAGTGACCGGTTAATACCCCTATCAATATGCAGATTTCCCTCCTAGTTAGGGCATAAATGCGTCTAGACCTTTTAAGATCCCATTTTGGTCAGGTTTGTTTCGATATGCGACACCCTGGGGATAGCAGCCATCTTTCGTTGGCTTGACGGAGTGTGCTCCTTCAGCATTAGTTTGCATGTGGCAAACGGCATACCTAAGCGCTCTTTATCCTGAAGAACCTGCTGGTCGTGCCCTGCCTGGCAAGCTCGTCTGCCTTACAGTTTCCCTCAATGTCCCTATGTCCCGGGACCCATATGAGGTTTACGCGGTTCTGTTGGGCCATCTCCTGAAGAGATCGACGACAGCTGAGCGTCAGTTCAGAGTTGAACGTGTATGAGCCAAGGGATTTGATGGCCGCTTGGCTATCGCTGAAAATAGCGATATCTTCTCCGATAACACGTTTGCTTAACCAGGCCGCGGCGTCCAGGATTGCCTAGACTTCCGCCTGGAAGACGCTACAATGATCAGGTAGTCTGAAGGAGAGCTCAAGGTCCAAATCCCTTGAATAAACTCCTCCTCCAACTCTGCCGTCCAACTTCGAGCCGTCGGTGTATATGGAAGTGCCACCATTTGTTTCGGGACACCAATCCGTCCTCTCCCAGTCTTCTCTTCCCTTGAATAAACTCCTCCTCCAACTCTGCCGTCCAACTTCGAGCCGTCGGTGTATATGGAAGTGCCACCATTTGTTTCGGGACACCAATCCGTCCTCTCCCAGTCTTCTCTGCTGGGAATGTTTATTTTGAAACAGCTATCCCCGACTGTAGTAGTCGCACAACGATCTGTGCTTAGAGGGAGAAAGCTGTAAGATTCCAGAATACTGGAGTGTCCAATAGTACCCGCAGCCCAACTGGAGGTTTCTCTTAGGCGCAGAGCTGATGCCGCCGCTGACCGAAACCCTTCCAGATCAAGTGGCAAAATGCCCAGAATGACCTGGAGGGCTTCGTTGGGCGTTGTCCTTAGCGCACCGCTTATACAGATCATATTGGATCTATGGACTTTCCGCAACAGATTCAGGTATGTTGCCTTGCTCAGCGCAGGCCACCATACGACGACTCCATAAAGCATGATTGGGCGAATGATGGCCGCGTAGATCCAACTGCATACTCTAGGGCTGAGCCCCCATTTTTTGCCAATGGCTCTTTTGCATGTGTAAAGAGCGATGCAAGCTTTCTTCTGGCGCTGAAGAACATTCTCCTTCCAATTCAATTTCCTGTCCAGAACTATGCCTAGAAACTTGGCCTTATCCGACAAGCCCAGGCGCGTGCCATCTAGTTCTGGTAGGCTTAGTGGCGGTATTTTGTACCGGTTGGTGAAGAGGACAAGTTCCACCTTCCCTGGGTTGATACTAAGTCCGCAGCGAGAGGACCACGCCGAAACTTCTCGCAGTGCTACTTGCATCAGGTCACACAGAGTTTGTGGGAACTTGCCTCTGAATGCAATAGCTAAATCGTCTGCGTATGCCACTATCTTCCCGCCCCCCAGCTTGTGTCACGTAGCAACGAGTTGACTGTGAGGTTCCATAAAAGCGGGGAAAGAACACCACCCTGGGGTATTCCCCTTGTGACATAACGTGATAACTCAACCGTACCAAGTGAAGAAGCTATTTTCCTTCCCCTTAAAAGTTGGTCAATTAAATCAGTTAGAGGTCTATCTACGCCCAGATTAGTTAGAGCGGAGTTGATAGCCTCCGGGCTTATATTGTTGAAAGCCCCCTCAATGTCTAGGAGGGCCACGAGACAGTAGTCCTTTTCACACAGCGATTTCTCAATGACAGACACTAGGCTGTGCAGAGCGGTTTCTGTTGATTTACCCTTGGTGTATGCATGCTGATAGCTAGAGATAAGGTTGCTATCAATAGTTATTAAGAGGTAGTCGCTTAGTATCCTCTCAAAGGTTTTTAGTACAAAGGACGAGAGACTGATCGGTCTGTAGTCTTTTGGCTCGTAGTGGGATGCCTTCCCAGCCTTAGGGATAAACACTACCGTGGCGCTTCTCCAGGAGCCCGGAATGTGGTTGAGAGCCAGGTAGGCTGTGAAGAGAAATACCAGCCATTTAGCTGATGTCTCCAACGTGTTTATAAGTTGCGCGGGGATAATCCCGTCCGGCCCGGCAGCCTTATACGGTTCAAAGTTCTTAACTGCCCACCTTACTCTTTCCTCAGTGATGGGTATATTTACTGCCAGGTTTGTTGCAGGTGCTAGTGGTGCATCATGCAGATTCCCCGGAAAGTGTGTATTCAAGAGCAGCTCAAGGGTTTCCTCTTCCGTGCTGGTCCAGGATCCGTCAGGTTTTCGCACATAGCTGATGGTTGTTTGACTTTTCGAGAGGACTCGTCTAAGTCTCGCTGTGTCGTCGACCTTTTCGACGCCAGTGCAGAAATTTCTCCACGAGGTTCTCTTCGCCTGTCTCAGAGCTTTTTTGTAGGCCCTTAGTTTAGCTTTATATTCGTGCCAATGAGGCTCAGAGCCGAAGCTCTTGGCCTTGTTAAATTGTTTCCGGCATGATATTCGGAGCGAGTCCAAATCGTAGGACCACCAATGTGGCCTGTGTTTACCGCGTGGTTTTGGCACTGGACAAGCCTGTCCTAGAGCATTTGAGAGCGCCGATGTAAATGTAGTAACAAGATCCTCCAGCTCCTCTACTGATGAGGGGGCTTGTGAGGGCAGTACTGGTAGGTCTCTGTCTAATATTTCATTGTGTAACTGCCAATCAGTGTTACGTGGATTGCGCTTCATGATTGGTTGTTCTACAATAAAGTCTAAAACCATTTCTATGTAACGGTGGTCGGAGAAAGAATGTTCTTCCAGAACCCGCCATTTTCTGACCCACTCATAAGCGCCTTCACTACAGATAGTGAGGTCTATGACCTCCCTGCGGGTCTTAGTGATAAAAGTAGGCTCATTACCCACGTTGCAAATCACCAGGTTGGTTGTTAAGAGGTAATCAAACAGAGACTCGCCCCTGGCATTGATGTCGGAGCTCCCCCATTGGACATGGTGAGCATTAGCGTCCGCTCCAATAATAAGATTACCCGTGCAGAAATTTGACACCAGGTCTTTCACCTCCGTTTGTGGTGGGGGTTCTTCGGCGTCGTAGGGCATATAGACCGAAGCCACCGTCAGGCGGGTGCTGTCGACCGTTAGACTGATAGCGGTAATATCCCCATTGGTGTAATTAGGTAGGAGAAAGGAGTTCAACTCAGACTTGACCAGAATACACGTTCTGACTTTGCTCTCCTCGCTGGCTCGAATGAGCTTGAAGCCCTTAGTCCCCAATCCGCAGATTCTCGAGCTATTGACCCAGGGTTCTTGGATGAGGACCACATCCACGTCGCCTTTAGAAAGACGACTACTTAAAGCAGCCGAAGCTACTTTAGATTTGTGCAGATTAATCTGAAGCACCACCAACATGAGAGCGCACAGACTTCCCTGCCGTCCCCATATCGTCGAGGTTTGCCCCATCCCGGAGGTTGCCTATCAACGACGAGTTGTTCCGATTAACTGCCCGATATGGCGTTGCAGGTGTCTTGCTGTCTGTAGCGTTAGATGTTAATCGCTCAGCGTTGGCTGCTACCACCGTGACGTCGAGGGTTTCCTCGTCCTGTAGGCTGTCCTCCATCTCCGAGTTGTTCCCAGCACTATCGCCAAGGGACGTGACGGATAACATGCTTTCCGCATCGGAATCCTCCGCTTCCTCTTCTGGTAATTCGTTTTCCGGTTCCCCCGGAGCAGCCGAGAAGGCAGCGCGCTAAGCATCACCACGATATACGTGGATAACGATCTGGCCTACGCTGTAATGTACTAGGCTATTGCACCTTTTGAGGGGCTCGATTGACTCTTTATTCATGGTGAACACCACCTGTCTGTCGGGCCCTACCGCATCCCCGACCAGATTGACACTCCAGTCATGCGTTGGCAGGGACGGATTCATTAGCCGTAGTATCCCGAGAATTCTCTCGGGTTCGTCAGGGATGGCCGGAATCCACGCCCTTGCCCTTGGACGAGCTGGAATATCCTTCCAGTCGACGACCTCTATCTTTGCGCCCTTGTAGACTTCACCCAGCTTAGCAGCTGCTGCCTTGTACAGTGCTACGGTTTTTGCATCCTCGCATGCGAGTAATTTAATCTGACCCTGGTGCCAACCGGCATCCGTTACTCGCGCCGAACTACCCGGAAACTCTGGAGCAACATTGAGAAGAATGTTGCCGAGTTCATTTCGCACGTAACGCCACCGGTCCTTAGGGATGGCCAGACGGTCATTGCCTCGGTCAAGGACGCCTATAAGGATCCTGTCCTTGGTTACCTCAGCAAAGCTTAGTTTGCCCGCTCCAGGGGTCTTCTGATGCCGCTTGGGAGGGGGATTTAACTCCAGGTCCGATCTCTGGCGCTTGAAAGGGTTAACTTTTAACCTCTTTGGCATGTACGAATTTTGGAAATCCGGTATCACAGCTTTCGCTAGCTCTACCGATTTACTGGAATTCGGCGACAGCGATTCCTGCGGTACCCCTTCATACCTCTTCAGGATCTTTGCAGCCAATCTTTTCTCGTGGTATGTGAAGCGGCGGGGAGATGTCTCCTGGGAGTGCGGACCCGTAGTTGCCATCGCGGTCGCTCTCCTTGCCGAAATCTCAGTTGCAGCTTCCTTCCCGAGATATTAATAAAAATAAATAAAATGCGGTTAGGTGGCAACCCTGGGACACACCCCTGCTTGAGACTTACATATTTGGAATACGGTCGAAAATACCTTTCTTTTGATACCCATATTGGCATATCTTGCTCAATATTAAAAAAAAAAATTGAGATAGGTGGCACCACTGTGAACCGCCCCAAGTGGCAACACCCACGCATATAATCTTAGAATGAATCATACTATCTATAATGCCAAACTTTACCCACATCGGTTAAGCGGTTCCCGAGATATCAATAAAAATTAAAAAAACCGGTAGGTGGCAACCCTAGGTGGCAACTCTGCTTGGGAATTATATATTTGGAATACGGTTGAATATACCTTTCTTTTGATACTCATATTGGCATATCTTGCTCAATATTTAAAAAAAATTTAGATAGGTGGCAACCCTGTGAACCGCCCCAAGTAGCAACACCCACGCTTATAATCAAACGGCAAAGCGTTTCCCGAGATATAAGGAAAAATAAATAAAATACGGTTTTGGGGCAACCCTAGCTGGCAACCCTGCTAGAAATTGTCATATTTGAAATGCGACCTAAAATACCTTTCATTTTCATTTCATTTCATTTATTTATTTAAAGTCGACACAAACATAAAGCGGTCGACTGTTAATATCACAAGTTATATTACACAATAGAAACAATATTGCAAAAAGAAATATGTATATAAGATATAACAAAAGTATTATTAACATAAGTCAAGAAAAGTATACAGTTATTAGTTTATTTATAATATTATTTGCAGCTAGCAGGAAGGCAGTGTCTCCAATTAACTCTCTCATTTGATCGATTCAGGCATGTATAGTTGTATGGAGAAATCATTAGGACCATCTGGATGGTTTTAAAGGGCGATTTATTAAGCAATTGTACGTAGAAATCAGTAAATGTTGACTGGAAAAGTTGTTTATGCTGTCGGAATGGACGCGATTCCGAGCAACATATATACTTCGAGTATACTAGGAGCCATAATAGTTTTACTGGCGGAATGGACGCGATTCCGCGCAACAACTAGATAGAGGTATTAGCATGTGGTTTCCTGCTGATTACTTGTTTATTTTAATTAAGGATATTATTAGTGGTGCTGGCGGAATGGACGCGATTCCACGCAGCGTTAAAGGGTTCAAATATTATTGAAATACTGACAAACAATAAGAGCAAGTGTTCATATTGTTAGTCAGCAGATTGCAGACATACAAGTATTGCATTTTGTATCGAGGCAAAAGAGCATTCTAAGGTGATACAGCTATATACGTCGTTGTAGTATGAACACCAAATATTCAGAGGGTTGTTTTTTGCAAAGTTGTGACGACAAAGAGGTAATTGAAAGGGCACAAGTGTCTGGACGTCCTAGGAGGAACAGCAAAACTCAGTCGGCTAACCAGGTCGGATGAGTCAATTTCACCAATAATCAGCTTATGGAGGAACATTACACCTAGCAATATCCTTCGATTTTCCAAAGAAAGTAAATTTAAGAGGAGAAGCCTATTTCTATAAGGAGGTAGATGAATATTTGGATTCCAATTAAGACCACGCAAAGCAAAAAATCAAAAATTGCTTTTGTACAGACTCAATCCGCTGTATATGAACTTGATATAAGGGGCACCAGACACACGAGCAATATTCAAGTATTGGGCGAACCAGTGATGTGTAAAGGACTTTCGTGAGGTACGGGTCATCAAATTCTTTAGCCCATCTTTTAACAAAGCCAAGCACACCCATGGCTTTATTAGCTATAGATGAGATGTGCATATTAAAATTAAGTTTAGGGTCGAAAAGAACACCTAGATCAGTTACAACAGATATACGTTCCAAACGAGTGTCGTTTAGTAAATAGGGTACAAAAACCGCCTTTACTCGATGAAAAGTCATTAACTTGCATTTCGAGCTATTCAGGATTAATAAATTAACTGAACACCAGCGGCGGAATGAGGCTTGAAATAGATCCCCCCAAATCGGCTTGAAATAGATCCCCACGGGAAGGTACGGTGGGCGAATATGTGAAACAAAGTTTTACATCATCCGCATACATAAGTGTTCGGGAATGAGCGATGATTTGGGGTAGGTCATTAATGAACAGGGTGAAAAGCAAGGGACCTAAATGACTACCCTGAGGTACACCGGAAGTTACGTCAATGGAGGTAGACAGAGTATTTTTAAACAACACCTGTTGAGTTCTGTATGTAAGATAACTAGTAAGCCATATTAATAATTGATGTGGAAATCCCAATAAGTCAAGTTTATGAATTAAAAGCGCATGGTTGACAGAGTCCAAAGCTTTGCTGAAATCGGTGTAGACCACATCCGTTTGGTTACCTTTCAAAAAACCGTCCATAACAAGAGAGGTGAACTCAAGCAAGTTAGTTGAGGTTGATCGTCGGGGCACAAAACCATGTTGACACGGCGATAGTAAAGAACTACACCCATATTGCAATTGGCGTGTGATTATTTGCTCAAAAGCTTTAGGAATAGCTGAGAGCTCCCCTATAGTTTTCAATATTTGACCTACTACCTTTTTTATGTAAGGGTATAATAAAAGATTGCTTCCAAATTGTGGGGAACGCCGCAGATTCAAGAGATAGTTCAAACAGTTTAAAAATCGGGTTGGTTAAATGTGTGGCACAGTAACTCAGCACACAACTGGGAACGCCATCCGGGCCAGGGGAAAATGTAGGTTTCAATGCCAGAAGGCATTGTATAACGGCATTTTTTATCTAAAACGGGTATGTGGATGCTATTAGAACTATCTAACTTATAAGGGTAGGGAGTGGACTGGAACCTATTAGATGTGTAAGTCGACTTAAAGAATTCTGCAAACCATCCAGAAATGTCATGACTTAATGTTGCTGAGTCTCACAAGCTGTTTAGACCACCAGGGCGGCTTAGCCGTACCAACACTAATATAGCGAAGAGGGACACAGCTGTCGAAAAAACCGTTAAGAGAATTGTAGAAAATGGAGGTTGCCGACTCGATGTCTTTACAAGCATAGAGATCCGTCCAGTCGTGGTTGGCAAACAACTCATTAAGCTTGACAAAGTTCGTTTTATAGAACCATCGCGTACGGGGGCGGTGACTACTCTACGCAGCACCAAGCCCCCCAGTTTGCACAATGTCCAAAGCTATCTCAAGCGTAGGATGTAGTGTATCTTCAGGAACGGATAACGGAGCAATTCGTTTAACAGCGACCCCTACGGAGTAGTCCACAAATACCAGATCCAGTATTTTATCTTTAGAATTTTGTACGTTATTGATTTGTACAAGAGAAGTGTCCGAAAGGTCATTGAGGAAATCATGCTGAGTGATAGCAGTTAAAATGTTTGAGTCGTTTGTGCCGACCCAACTAATTAAGGGCAAACTGAAATCACCAAGCATCAAAAGGCGATCTGTATCTCGTAACTGACAATACAAACTTCTAATAACTGAGTTATGCTGATTATATACCATCAGATTCGATTGAGGCGGTATGTAAGAGCAGGAGATAAATAAGCAGGAACCAGGCATTGAAACTTTAACTGCAATGACTTCAATATCGGACACATTGTCTAAGACAACCAACTCAGATGAAAGACTTGAGTCAACAGCTATGAGGACGCCGCCTGCCCTAGTTTCACGATCACGCCGATAAACGACATAATTGTTGCAGAAAATCTCAGAATTAAAATTATCTGGTTTTAACCAGGTCTCTGTAAAAGCAATTACATGGCCAGTAAAAGTCAAGCTATTTAGAAAAATGTTATTCAGTTTGGAACGTAGGCCACGGACATTTTGGTAATGGGCAACAAAAGTAGAGAATGAAGTTAACTTATTCAGTTTTTTGAAGCAGAATCAGTTTTCTGTTTGTCTGTGTACAAATATACAACAGAGTGTTTAGGCCAAAATGCAGGGTCAAGTACCCTGTCGAAAAATGAGTCAGGAACTGAGACTCTGAAAGATGAAACTTCTATTTCATACTTGAAGTTAAATTTGTAGACACTGATGTTGCTAGTAGGGGGAACACCAAGTTTGGAGCAAACGTACATTTTGATATCTGTTCGAGTCAACGACGGCAGCAGCCTTGAAACAAAAATAGTCCTTCGCGGTGGAACTCCACTGACCATCCTGATAACATCGGTTTGCGGGGCCGGGTTGGGCGAACGCCCTGACGCAGACTCGATATTTACTGCAGAATTCCTATCATCGGAGTTGTTGGTATTGTCTCTATCACGGGTGCGCCTGTTTCTTAACGGTACAGTTTGCACTCACCATTTGCAGTAATAGCGGATTGAGTGGACGGTTCAATGTTGTTTTCAGCTGTATTAGCGGGTTGAGGTTGCGGTATAATGTTGTTATCAACAGCAGAATTATCCGACGTAGATGAATGGATGCAATCGGCAGTTGAAAGCACAAGAGAAGGTATAATGGGCGTAACAGCACCATCAGTAGGCTTACGAGGAGGAGGGACAGAAGAGAGGGAACCCGAACCACTAGGTAGCGGCGAAAAAGAAAAAAGATCGGCTTCGGTATAGGTTTTGGTAGTGGGTGAAGCACCGGAGCTAACAACAGCAGTTTTTAGCGCACTAATTTCCGCTGCCAAGTTAGTAATTAATTTATTATTTTTTTGGCACTACCTTTGTTCTTCACCTTAACCTTATCTTTCGCTTTTTCTTTTACACTAGCTTTGCTTGTGTTGTGGATTCACTTCCATCAGATTTTACAATGATGTTCTTGAGATCATTAATTTGAGAGGCTAAATCCTTAAATCTAATCTCGAAAGCAGTCATGATCGCCTCAAGACCAAGCTTTTGAGAGTCGACGACCGATTCCAGCCCACACGAAATTTTTTCCAGTCCATTGACACAATCAGGGCAGAAATAACGAACATGGTTATTTGATTTCAAAAATTTTATATCACATTCCGCCATTGGGCCTTCACAACAGGAGCGATGGAAACGTTTTTTGCAAAGACCGCTACACGGAACCATTAGAAGTTCAGATCTTCCAAAATGTTTATCACATTTTCCACAGTAATCATCCATGATAAAATAGCAGGCAATAAATAAAGTGAAAAAGTGTTTTTCTGGAACTCTGCACAACTAAGACAACGATTGAACGGATGGCAAGCAGTGAACACAGGAAAAAAAAGAGCTCGGAGGCAGTAACAAAAGCAGAGTGATTTTTAAATAGGGAAGCACTTTGTTATTAAAAATTGCACTACTTGCCACTATTTTTTTTATGTAGGATGTATAAGTATTTTATAATTAGCAGGCAATAAATAAAATAGGAAGTGTTATTCTGGAACTCTGCACAGCTGAGACAACGATTGCGCGGTACGCAGGCTGTGAACACAGATAGAATGAACACGCAAAGCAGAAAACAAAGTAAAACGATTAGCAAATAGGAACACACAACCAAATATGAATACAGTTGGCAAATTTTAATAATAAATTACGCACTTTATTATTAAAAAATTGCACAACCTGCCACTATTTTTTATGCAGGATCTATAGGTTTAGCACGGCAGACACTATTGCTTATAATAGTAAGGTAATTAAGGCTAACTAGAAGGCAAAAAACGAATTTTGAAAAAAGCGATTAAAAAAACACGTCCGCACTCAACGAAGAATCGATGTATAATATGATACCCATATTGGCATATATTGCTCAATATTTAACTAAAATTGAGATAGATGGCAACCCTGTGAACCGCCCCAAGTGGCAACACCCACGCATATAATCATAGAATGAATCATATTATCTATAGTGCTAAATTTTATCCACATCGGTCAAGCGGTTCCCGAGATATCAATAAAAATAAATAAAATTCGGTTAGGTGGCAACACTGCTTGAGATTTAAATATTTGGAATACGGTCGATAATACCTTTCATTTGATACCTATATTGGCATATCTTGCTCAATATTTAAAACAAATTGAGATAGGTGGCAACCCTGTGAACCGCCCCAAGTGGCATCACCCACGCACATAATCTTAGAATGGATCATACTATCTACAATGTCAAACTTTATCCAATCGAGCGGTTCCCGAGATATAGATAAAAATATATAAAATGCGGTTAGGTGGCAACCCTGCTTGAGGTTTACATATTTGGAATACAGTCGAAAATACCTTTCATTTGATACCAAAATTGGCATATCTTGCTCAATATTTAAAAAAAAAATGAGATAAGTGGCAACCCTGTGAACTGCCCCAAGTGGCAACACCCATATATGCATATAATCCTAGAATGAATCATACTATCTATAATGCCAAATCGGTTGAGCGGTTCCCGGGATATACGAAAAATCCCTACGCCTGAAAGTCTGCAACATACGCCTGAAAGTCGGCTACAATTTCTATTTCCGTGCCATAACTTCCGTTTCATCGTCATCCCTTTTCTCAATTTTTAGTCTTAATCAACACTTCATATCGCCGCCTGAGAAGTTAACTTCAAAAAATGCTTGCCGTCAACTACAAAAGAAATCACTCTTTATAGTGACAGTTGCGGGGGCCAAAACCGAAATATTAAAGTGGTTTTGGATCTTTCTTATTTATTTATTTATTTAAAGTCGACACAAACATAGAGCGGTCGACATAAAAGATATACACATACATAGCTACAAAAGAGAAAAATTAATTAATTAAATTTACAAAAAATAATAGTGTTTACAATATAATCTTAATTCTAAAATGCAAGTTATTATAATACAAAAACCAGCGACGTGTTACAAATAGAGGTATTTACGTTGTTGCAATGCAATCAATTCCAATCAACTCAATCAGTGACAATCCAAAGGTTGGAAAGCACTCGCTTCCAATCCTTATCACTCCGTAAATTGTGTGTGAATATTTCAAGAGCAGTGTACCCGGTTCATCATTCTGTTTCAGGCTAAATAATCAAGTATTGCATTACGCAAAGTACTGAAAGTATACTGAATACTAATACAGCTATATAAGTCATTGTAGTATGAGCACAAAATGCGCAGAGGATCGTGTTTGGCAAAGTTTAGACGACAAATGGGCAAGTGAAAGGGAACGTGATATCGGGATATTCTGACAGCTACAGCAAAATTCAATCGACCGAGAAGTTTGGAAGAATCTATCTCACCTATTATCAGTTTATGGAGGAACATTACTCCAAGTAAAATTCTTCGACTTTCCAGAGACGGTAAGCGAATAAGAAGAAGACTGCTTGTGTAAGGTGGAAGATGACGATTTGAATCCCAATTGAGGCCGCGAAGCGTAAAGATTAAAAATTGTTTTTGAACTGACTCAATTCGGTGTATACGGGTTTGATAAACAGGACACCACACACATAAGCAATATTCAAGAATTGGACGAACCAACGGCGTGTCAAGGACCTTAAGACCCTCATACAGTTCCGTGTGAACGTGAGCGTGAATGAGTGGAGACTTTCTATTGCGTACGCAAAGGAAAAGAATTCCAAATCAATTCTTTTGTGCGTTCACGCACATCTGTCAAATGAGCTCAAATCTCCAAAAAATTCACAAAAAAAATCACAGTATGGCGTGGTAATTGCCAAATTTCAACACTCACTTGCGAAGGGTTTGTGCCACTTTGCATTCGCACACAATTCACTGTGAGATAGTAACATAGGCATTTCAAAGCATATTTAACACTTTCACTTAAGTTTAAATGCACTAATATCAAAGATATTTTAGTTGTTTATCCACTTACGCATGATTTTTTTTGGAAAAGTGGAGTAATATCAACATATTACTCAAAAGAAAATTGTTCACGCTCACCCACGTTCACGCTCAAAAATAAGTGTATATAGGGCTTTAGAGAGATACGGGTCGTCAAACTCTTCAGCCCACCTTTTGACAAATCCAAGTACACCCATCGCCTTGTTAGAAATAGACGAAATATGCATTTTAAAACTCAGTTTTGGATCAAAAAGAACACCTAGATCATTTACACTAGAGATACGCTCCAAAGGGGTGCTTATTTTGTGTATGTGAGAGAACAAAAATCGAGTAAGTATAATTGCAAAATTAATTCCCAATTCACTAATATCATAGGCTTGAAAGCCGTATTGTTGCACAACAACAATCAGCTACCATCTGTTGCCTTAGAATATGCCACTGATATGAGAGAAACATACCGAACAATGGAGAAGATCCTTCTATTAATAAATTACAATAAGTATCACTGGCAGATTGTTTCGGATCTTAAAGTCCTGACAATTCTATTCGAAATGCAAGGAGGCTACACCAAAAATCCATGTTACTTTTGTGAATGGGACAGTCGTGCCAAAAATCATTATATGTGTAAAGATTGGCCATCGAGACAGTTTTTCCAACTAGGCAGGAAAAACGTTCTCAACGTTCCATTAGTAAAGGCTGACGACATCATTTTACCGCCACTGCATTTGGAAACTGGGCTATATGAAACAATTTGTGAAAAGACTTCACAAACACAGTGATGCCTTCCTACATCTGAAATTACTTTTCCCTAAATTGAGCGATGACAAGATTAAAGAAGGTACTTATAAAGATTCTCCTCCCTTTACTATTTCAAATAAAATTAAAGAAAAACAAACTTATTTAAAAATAAGCTTTTATTATTGTTTTATAAAATTAACTAAAAAGTAAAAAATAAATTCACTGTAAAGGAATATAACACTTTATAAGTTCATTGTAACCTTTAAAGATAATTTGGCTTCTTCGTCTGCCACAAAATAATTCCATATTGTACATAATTATATATTTCTAACATTAAAACTTTACACATAAATTATTAAATCTTCCAGTATATATCACATTCCTAATTTTATTAATAATAAAAGCGTGTTAAATTTCGATAGCAAGAAAAGAAGGTCCTGAATGTTCTTAATTATACCATCAAATAGAAAAGAAGGTCCTAAATGTTCTTAATTATACCATCAAAATTTAACACGCTTTTATTATTAATAAAATTAGGAATGTGATATATACTGGAAGATTTAATAATTTAGGTGTAAAGTTTTAATGTTAGAAATATATAATTATGTACAATATGGAATTATTTTGTGGCAGACGAAGAAGCCAAATTATCTTTAAAGGTTACAATGAACTTATAAAGTGTTATATTCCTTTACAGTGAATTTATTTTTTACTTTTTAGTTAATTTTATAAACCAATAATAAAAGCTTATTTTTAAAAAAGTTTTTTTTCTTTAATTTTATTTTTTACTTTTTAGTTCGGTTTATCAACAAGAGGCAATAATGTCGCAGCGACATCAATCGGCTGCTAGCAGCAACAGAAACCATAGAATCTTTTACAATAAAGCCGCGTGGTTAATAAAGATACTTTCGGTTTATCAACAAAAGGCAATAATGTCGCAGCGACATCAATCGACAGCTAGCAGCAACAGAAACCATAGAATCTTTTACAATAAAGCCGCGTGGTTAATAAAGTTACTTTTGGGATATTGGAATAAAGACTAAACTAAACGATAAATGGGATTTTTGAAATTAAGCTAATTTTTTTATTTACTGTTAGCGAAGCCTGAACGATGATGAAAATTTGCAAAATCCCATTTTAACTGCAAGTTAGTACAATATCAAAAGCAAAATTTCCTGGAATGAAAACTTTCGAATATCTCTACTCGTGCGCCACCTATCGGAATTATTTTTTGTTATTTTGCGTGGAGGCAGAAAACTAAACGATGATGAAAATTTCAAGATCCTACCTCAACGGGAAGTTCATTGAAAAACGAATTAATCGACACTGAAAACAGACCTTCGTAATTCTCAAATAAAGCGACTCACGCGCCACCTAGCGGGTCCAATTTTTTTTAACATTTAGAAATTAATTAAGTAACACACACGTAAAATATCAGCCAAATCGGTCCATAATTACGATTTTGAAAATATAGCGACCCACGCGCCACCTATCGAATTTTTTTTTTTTATAATATTGCATTGTCATCGGGGTTATACATGGGTGCAGAATTTCAGATCAATCGGACACCGGGAAGTGTATCAAATTTAGCTTGCAAGATTTGATTACAGACAGCCGTCAGGTGAAACTAAATAAAAGCTTATAATTAATTAGAACTGCGTTTCAATAATAATTAGCTGTTTCCTTTTTTCTTCAATTTAATAATTCAAAATCAGCAGAGCCAACTTTTTATGCATAATTGCTCAAAAGAGTGAAGAAATTAGCCGATTGTTGCATTCTTCAGCGCCATCTGCATATCAATAGACAATGCTCATAAGAGTAAAGGAATTCGCCGCGTGGTAAGTAAAGGTACTTTTGGAATACTCCACGCGGCGAATTCCAATTTTCTTTCTATGGCAATAGGGAAAAACGACTAAACTTGGGTGATGATTGCACGGAGGGAAATCTATGGATGGAACAACCATAATTATTGATATCACATTAAATAAAAATTGATATTTCTGTCCCATCAATGAATATGGATGTTTCATCAATGCTTTTTTGATAAATCACTATTGAAATGGTATCCATATAAACTATTGATAAATTCTAAATAGTTTAAAAAAACAAAATTTTATATAATTTGGCATCTGGTTTCAGTGGGACTCGAACCATCCTCCTCTGGCACGTTAGCCCAGTATTCTACCATTCGGCTACGGCATATTATACAATTTTTAGAAAAATGTTCAATCATAAGAAATTCAAAAAATTTTGAATTTAAAAAAAAAACCGCTACAACAAGTTGTAATATTGTTAGAAAATCCATAGTAAAAATTGTTGAACTATTATGATTATGCGTCTCAGAAAAATTTACATTTCGCCCATATATATTAATACGCTGTCTCTATCATTATTACTATGCAGTAAATATGGATATGGATATACCGACAATAGAAATTCATATCACGACCATAGATATTGACATGCCGTTCAAATATATTAGTATTCTATCCATAAATATCAAAAATAGTACAACATATCGAAATGGTTGACATGTCATTTTACTTTTAATTAGGAGCAAATAATATTTGATAACTCGCTCATTCTGAATGAATATTGCATCAAACTCGTCGCTATCAATAGTGATATTGTCACAGATTCAATGCATTTCTCTCAGTGTGGATTTTTGCAAATGAAGCAATATTTTAGATTTTTTTTTTTGTACAATGCATTGTCAGTAAAACCTGATCGATGGTGAACATTTCAAAACCCCAGCTCAACGGGGAGTTAGTTCAAAATCGAAAGCAAAATCTCTGTAAATTACATTTTTCAAATATCTCTACCCATGCGCCACCTTTTTTTTTTAACATTTAGAAATTAATTAAGTAACACACACGTAAAATATCAGCCAAATCGGTCCATAATTACGATTTTGAGTTTTTATTACCGCTATCTCAGCCCCACCTAGCGGAATTTTTTTTTACAAAAATATTTCTTTTCATGGTAGTAATACATGTTACGAATTTCAGCTAAATCGGACCATAAATGCGAATTTTGAACATATAGCGACCCACGCGCCACCTATCGAAATTTTTTTTTTATAATATTGCATTGTCATCATGTTATACTGGGTGCAGAATTTCAAATCAATCGGACACCGGGAAGTGTATCAAGTTTAGCTTGCAAGATTTGATAACAGACAGCCGTCAGGTGAAACTAAATAAAAGCTTATAAAAAAGTATTATCCAAATGTATTTATTACTATAATGAATTGCACTTAGTTTCGTTGGACCACAAATTCGTAAGCTTATGGTAGATAAAGTTTTCGATGAAAAATTGAACCAAGTGGAGAAAAGAGCATGGCTTAGCTTTATTTCTTTATGTAAAATCTTTCTTGGAAACGTGAGAAGAGCTAACTATGTTAAGGTGGTCCATGAATTTTTGGAAGCGTATGGAGAAATGGGGTGCAGCATGTCTATAAAAATTCATTTTTTGCACTCCCATTTGGAATTTTTCCAAGACAATCTCGGTAAATTTAGCGACGAACAAGGAGAACGTTTTCATCAAGAGATATTGACGATTAAAAAACGGTTTGCAGGAAAGAACCAAGTGCGGATGTTAGCTAATTACTGCTGGTCACTTATACGTGAAATTGATGATTCGTCATTTAAACGAAAAAGTAAAATTTTTCTGTATACAAAGAACAATGGAATCAATAAAAATAATATAATGAGTTTTACTGCTGAAATTCTTGTTTTCGAAAAAAAGTTGTAACTTCGTCACTTTTTAACATTTTTCAATAAATAAAGTCTAGTTTTAGTGAGAATTAATAGTGGAACAATATAATTTATTTTAACTTAAGCATGTTTTTCGAATTGTACCAAAAAAATGGCGTCAAACTCGAAAAATCGAAAAAAAAATTACGAAAATTTCAAATTTAGGTACAAAAATTTCTTCTTATACCTTATAAAATAACAAACTGGTGTTTATATATTAAGAACACCATTATTTAACTTTACAAAACCGTTGGAAAAATTTAAATCGGTTCAAAAATAGTCCCTCTAGGAATTTTTATGTGCCGACCAACATGAAAAAACGGTTTTTTAACGATAAAAAAAAATTTCAGGGTACAGGCGATTTTTCAAATACCGTTTCGTGTTACACTCGACTAGATAAACAATCTTAGCTAGGTCGCAGGATGAGTGTTTTTTCACTGTAACACTGTGTAATCTGTTCGAACATCTTAGGAATGGCTGAGAGCTTAGCTATGCCCCTATAGTTTTCGATATTTGACCTACTACCTTTTTTATGCAAAGGTATAATAAAAGATGTTTTCCATAGTGATGGAAACGATACAGACTAGGGAATCCAATTTCCGGATTTCTCGCCTCTCGGGATTTTCTGGATTTTAAAGTTCAATCCCGGGATCCCGGGATTGTCCCGATTTTTTTTTTTTGTTTAAAATGGCACCCCATATCAATGTAATAAAGTAGACTAAATTATAGTAATTCATTTAAGTATGTATGTATGTATTTATCAAGGCAGTCATTTTTATAACGAACGAAAAGTAACATTAAATTTGTAACTCAAAGTTACTATTCTGGAACTTGAAACATTAGTTGTTTGTACTACTGGTAAACATAACCAAATATACATACTTAGATATTTGATTAATAACGACTTACAAAAAAATAAAAATAAATTTGAATGCCATTTGACTTAGAGAAAAATTACTTTTTCTGAAGTTTGAAGTCTGATCTTAAAGAAATTATTGCATTAATAGTGTCATCTCTTAACCTGGCCTCTGCCTCAACACTTGTGGGTTGAACTGTTGACAAAAAGTCAAATGCTTTACTTTAAATCATATATGTATATTACTCGGATTAATTAAAAAGGCGTAAAAAGGCGGTGTTCCAAATGTTGTAGTAATAGTTATTTTTCCCTCAAAGGGGATGTTTTTGGTAGAAGTTTAGAATCATTCAGCATCATGTTCTACTTAAAGTACATATATACAAGATAACTTAAATGTATTTAAAAATTTATTTTCGGTGAACCCGGGATTTAGGTCTAGTAATCCCGGGATTTTCGGGACTTAAAAAACTAGGGATCCCGGGATTGGAATCCCTAATGCAGACTGAAGAGATAATTTTAAGAATTTTAAGATTGGCCCAGATAAATTTTCAGCACAATACTTAAGTATACAGCTGGGAACACCATCGGGACCCGGAGAAAAGTTCAGCTTCAATATTTTAAGACTCTGAAGAACAATGCCATTATCGATAACAGGATTAAGAACGCAATTTGAACTTTTCAGGTGATACGGATAAGGACTATTTTCAAAACGTGTGTATGAATAAGTCGACTGAAAGAATTTCGAAAAAAGTTCTGCAATATTATCATCAGTAGTGGCACTTTTCCCTTTAAAGGTAAATGAAGATGGATATCCCGAAGTTTTTCGTTTCGAATTAACAAAGCTGTAAAATCGTTTCGGGTTGCTAAAAACTGAGTTTTACAGAGAACTAAGTAATCCTCGTTGATTAAGAAAATTAAATCTGGAAAGAGCAATTAAATATTTAGAGAAATCGACAGATAACCCAGATTTTTTAAATCGCTTATATTATTATTATTATTATTTCATTTATTACGGCCAAAAAAGCCTAATTCAGTGTAAAGTACATAGTACAGATTCTTAAAACTATTATTTCATTATAAAAAAACCAGTAAATTCATAGTTTAAACTAAACGATAAATGGGATTTTTGAAATTAAGCTAATTTTTTTATTTACTGTTAGCGAAGCCTGAACGATGAAATTTTTTTTTTATAATATTGCATTGTCATCGGAGTTATACATGGGTGCAGAATTTCAGATCAATCGGACACCGGGAAGTGTATCAAATTTAGCTTGCAAGATTTGATTACAGACAGCCGTCAGGTGAAACTAAATAAAAGCTTATAATTAATTAGAACTGCGTTTCAATAATAATTAGCTGTTTCCTTTTTTCTTCAATTTAATTATTCAAAATCAGCAGAGCCAACTTTTTATGCATAATTGCTCAAAAGAGTGGAGGAATTAGCCGATTGTTGCATTCTTCAGCGCCATCTGCATATCAATAGACAATGCTCATAAGAGTAAAGGAATTCGCCGCGTGGTAAGTAAAGGTACTTTTGGAATACACCACGCGGCGAATTCCACTCTTCTTTCTATGGCAATAGGGAAAAACGACTAAACTTGGGTGATGATTGCACGGTAGGGAAATCTATGGATGGAACATCCATAATTATTGATATCACATTAAATAAAAATTGATATTTCTGTCCCATCAATGAATATGGATGTTTCATCAATGCTTTTTTGATAAATCACTATTGAAATGGTATCCATATAAACTATTGATAAATTCTAAATAGTTTAAAAAAAACAAAATTTTATATAATTTGACATCTGGTTTCAGTGGGACTCGAACCATCCTCCTCTGGCACGTTAGCCCAGTATTCTACCATTCGGCTACGGCATATTATACAATTTTTAGAAAAATGTTCAATCATAAGAAATTCAAAAAATTTTGAATTTAAAAAAAACCGCTCCAACAAGTTGTAATATTGTTAGAAAATCCATAGTAAAAATTGTTGAACTATTATGATTATGCGTCTCAGAAAAATTTACATTTCGCCCATATATATTAATACGCTGTCTCTATCATTATTACTATGCAGTAAATATGGATATGGATATACCGACAATAGAAATTCATATCACGACCATAGATATTGACATGCCGTTCAAATATATTAGTATTCTATCCATAAATATCAAAAATAGTACAACATATCGAAATGGTTGACATGTCATTTTACTTTTAATTGGGAGCAAATAATATTTGATAACTCGCTCATTCTGAATGAATATTGCATCAAACTCGTCGCTATCAATAGTGATATTGTCACAGCATTCAATGCATTTCTCTCAGTGTGGATTTTTGCAAATAAAGCAATATTTTAGATTTTTTTTTTGTACAATGCATTGTCAGTAAAACCTGATCGATGGTGAACATTTCAAAACCCCAGCTCAACGGGGAGTTAGTTCAAAATCGAAAGCAAAATCTCTGTAAATTACATTTTTCAAATATCTCTACCCATGCGCCACCTTTTTTTTTTTTAACATTTAGAAATTAATTAAGTAACACACACGTAAAATATCAGCCAAATCGGTCCATAATTACGATTTTGAGTTTTTATTACCCTATCTCAGCCCCACCTAGCGGAATTTTTTTTTACAAAAATTTTTCTTTTCATGGTAGTAATACATGTTACGAATTTCAGCTAAATCGGACCATAAATGCGAATTTTGAAAATATAGCGACCCACGCGCCACCTATCGAAATTTTTTTTTTATAATATTGCATTGTCATCATGTTATACATGGGTGCAGAATTTCAAATCAATCGGACACCGGGAAGTGTATCAAATTTAGCTTGCAAGATTTGATAACAGACAGCCGTCAGGTGAAACTAAATAAAAGCTTATAAAAAAGTATTATCCAAATGTATTTATTACTATAATGAATTGCACTTAGTTTCGTTGGACCACAAATTCGTAGGCTTATGGTAGATAAAGTTTTCGATGAAAAATTGAACCAAGTGGAGAAAAGAGCATGGCTTAGCTTTATTTCTTTATGTAAAATCTTTCTTGGAAACGTGAGAAGAGCTAACTATGTTAAGGTGGTCCATGAATTTTTGGAAGCGTATGGAGAAATGGGATGCAGCATGTCTATAAAAATTCATTTTTTGCACTCCCATTTGGAATTTTTCCCAGACAATCTCGGTCAATTTAGCGACGAACAAGGAGAACGTTTTCATCAAGAGATATTGACGATTAAAAAACGGTTTGCAGGAAAGAACCAAGTGCGGATGTTAGCTAATTACTGCTGGTCACTTATACGTGAAATTGATGATTCGTCATTTAAACGAAAAAGATCAAGCAAACATTTCTAACTGGAACCTATTTTGAAAAAGTAAAATTTTTCTGTATACAAAGAACAATGGAATCAATAAAAATAATATAATGAGTTTTACTGCTGAAATTCTTGTTTTCGAAAAAACGTTGTAACTTCGTCACTTTTTAACATTTTTCAATAAATAAAGTCTAAACTCTTTGTTGCTTTTGACTTGTAGTCTATTGCTGTAAATATACCGACGGTATTGTGAAGCAATTTTCGGGATTGTATGAAAATGTGTTTTTTGAGAAAAATTTACCCACGCGCTGCAGGAACCAGACAAGCCGACATATGTTTCGATGATACTGGAATTACATCTCTGCATGGACTTTTCTTCCCGGCATTGTGAGAGTCGAACTCACAACACTGTAGTGACTTGTATGCTAGAAGGTCTAACACCTTAGGCCACTACCCAGCTAACGGAAACATATACATAAAAAATGATTTGGAGCCTTGAAAATGAAAAAAATCGATTTCGACCAAAACAAGTCTCAAAAACAAAAAAAAAATTATTTTTTTTTTAAACTGTTAATGCCATCGTTTTTATCGCATAATTTTAAGTGGGATAGGAACTACGAGACAAATTCGTTTTCATCGGCAACACTTTTGCACGTTTTTGAAGAAACCCTTAAAAAAAAAATGGCGGAAAAGTTATTTTTTCTCACCAAAACACTCCTCAAAACCCCAAAAATATTTTTTTTTAAATTTTTAAGTAGGTCATGAAAAAAACCTTAAAAATAAACGAAAAAAAATTTCAAAAAACTCAAATTTTGCAGGCTCGAAAATTATTTTTTTGGGTAAGCGTAGTGGAACTTTTTTTTCCTGAACCCAAAACCTATCGAAAAATCGATGGCGCGATATGGGCTAACTTTCTTCGATACAAATCGACCCGCCTTAATATATGTGTATATAATCTTTTGTTTGCTCAGCCGTAGGTGCACATGCACAGAACTATCTGTATACAGATGCACCTACGTGGATGCAATTTCACTTTTTCGCTTGCCAGGGGGATTGGCCATGAAATCAAACCAATCTCGTCATAGAGCATGCCAGGGTATGTATGGTGAGGATAGGAAAGACTTACCGGGATTTTTCCAATTTGTGGGTTTGGATTAAGGTGTTGGTATCTGCGTTCCTTCGCTGATCTCCAATAGAAACAACTTTTTGCTGAATTACGGACTTTGCAGCCGGTTTAAAGTTTCCCGCACTTCACTAAAAAACTTTAACGTAACTTTGGCCCGTTGACTACCTCGGCACCCCTTTTATAACTTCTGCCGTGGAAGGGAAAGTTACCTATTTGGGCAGGTTTTCACACAGGCTCACGATCTACCATTCGTTTTTCCCGCATGCACATCTACACACTCATACACTCGCACAACAGGCTACTATGGTCCCTTCTTTCTAACATAGATATAATGTTGCTAGGCGTTCAGCAACATTCCCTCTTTTACAGTGTTCTGTTGCTAGCAGCAGTCATCCGTGCTATCTACAGCTGTAACACAAGTAGTGTTGATGAAGCCTTGCTGCAGTACATCTATGTTAGATACTTAGTTAACATTGGGATATGTTGCCAGCATGGTGAAAGGCTGTCGTTACAACTTCGTCCCATGGCGAAAACTTCAGCCAGACACCTCAAAGCTCGGTATTTACACTAATTTTTACAGAGATTTCACTTGTTTCAGCAGGTTTCTCCAACTTTGACTACGTTTAAACAGCGCATCTTTACACATGTGTCGTATAATACTACCCTAAAACAGTATAAGGCATTTCCAGACTTTATCCCATGAAAAAACTTCACCCAGACAACCCAAAGCACGGGGACCGTTCATCATTTTTAATGTGCTTTCACATGTCAAATGGGCTTACCCATCTTTGGCTGCTTTTAAATGGCGGATCGTTACACATGTATCGCATAACAGTCCCATTAACTATTATCAGGCATTTTTAGACTTCGCCCCATGACAAAAACTTCAGCCAGACACCTCAAAGCTGAGGAAATTTCATAATTCTTGCTGCGATTTCACACACTGAAATAAAAAGTTTGAAAGTGCACATTGAAAGTAACATATCAAAACAACTTTCAAATCGATTATGACAATACTGTAAATATTACAGTATTTACTGTAAAATTGGCAGTAAAAACATGTCATTTTTGAAAATTATCAATTAATGATATGAGTCCACTTACAAATTTACAGTAATTCATGTCAATATGATAGTATCCACTTTGAAATTTACAGTGATTCATGTCAATATGATAGTATATTCGAAGAATGATAGGGGGTCACTTTCAAAATTGATATTACCCACTGTTGGACGAAAAATGACAGGGTTTAATGTTAATTTGACGGCCGTTTCTTGTATATTTTTTTTTCAGTGCATGTTTAAGCGCGTTGGTCTAACTTTGGCTACTTTGGGCATATAATTTCACATTTGTCATAGAACACCACCCTTAGGTGGTATCAGGTACTTTTGGACTTCGCCCCATGTCAAAAACTTCAGCCAGACACCTCAAAACTGAGGAATTTGTATAATTCCTACTGTATTTTCACATGTTTAAGCGAGTTTGTCCAACTTTGGTTGTTTTTGAAAGGCAGATCTTTATACATGTGTCGTAGAACACTATCTCTAAGTAGTATCAGCATTTTTAGACTTCGTCCCAAGGAAAAAACTTCAGCCAAACACCTAAAAACTGAGGAATTTTTATAATTCTTACTGCACTTTCACATATTTAAGCGAGTTTGTTCAACTTTGGCTATTTTTGAAAGGCAGATATTTACACATGTGTCGTAGAACACTAACTCTAAGTAGTATCAGGCATTTTCAGACTTCATCCCATGGACAAAACTTCAGCCAGACACCTCAAGGCTGAAGAATTTTCACAGTTCTAACTGCGCCTTCAAATGTTTAATCGGGTTGGTCCAACTGTGGCTGCTTTAAAGGGCGGATCTTTCCACATGTGTCATAGAACACCACCCTTAAGTGCTATCAGGTACTTTTGGACTTCGCCCCATGTCAAAAACTTCAGCCAGACTCCTCAAAACTGAGGAATTTTTATAATTCTTACTGCACTTTCACATGTTTAAGCGAGTTTGTCCAACTTTGGCTGTTTTTGAAAGGCAAATCTTTACACATGTGTCGTAGAACACTATCTCTAAGTAGTATCAGGCATTTTTAGACTTCATCCCATGGAAAAAACTTCAGTCAGATACCTCAAGGCTGAGGAATTTTCATAATTCTTGCTGCGCTTTCACATGTTTAATTGGGTTGGTCCAACTTTGGCTGCTTTTAAAGGGCAAATATTTTCAATGTGTCATAGAAGACCACCTTTAAGACTTCTCTTTATGAGAAACACTTTAATCATACACCTTAAATCAGGGTAGTTTTCATAATTCTTACTATGCTTTCGCATGTTTAAGCAGGTTTGTTCAACTTTGACTATTTTTAAAAGGCGAATATTTACACATGTGCCGTAGAACACTACATTTTTGGAGATCTTCCCATGACAAAAACTTCAGCCAAACACCCCAAAGCTCGGGGTTTTTTCACAATTGATCTCTCCATAGGACATGATCAAGCAAATTAGAACAGTACAGCCCACACAAAGTGTTCAGATGTGGTATTTGTTGCAGCAACTGATCCCGAACGCATCCTAGACCTTTACTTAAATTTCACCCAGCGATCAAAACCCAAATTTTTTCACATGTGTGAATGTGTATATCAAGTGCCTGTACACACTTATGCATATATATTTACATACCTACCACTGGCTGTAGTTTTTGACATGGGGCAGGGTACAACGCGCTTATACATGTGAAATCGCAGCAAGAATTATAAAAAATTCTCAGTTTTCAGGTATCTGGCTGAAGTTTCTGACATGGGGCGAAGTTTAAAAGTACATGATACAACTTAAGGTGATCTTCTATAACACATGTTAAAAGATCCGCCCTTTAAAAGCAGCCAAAGTTGGACCAACCCAATTAAACATGTGAAAGCGCAGTAAGAATTATAAGAATTCCTCAGTTTTGAGGTGTCTGGCTGAAGCTTTTTCCATGGCACAAAGTCTAAAAATGCCTGATACTACTTAGAGATAGTGTTCTACGACACATGTGTAAAGATCTGCCTTTAAAAACAGCCAAAGTTGGACAAACTCGCTTAAAAATGTGAAAGTGCAGTAAGAATTATAAAAATTCCTCAGTTTTGAGGTGTCTGGCTGAAGTTTTTTCCATGGGATGAAGTGTAAAAATGCCTGATACTACTTAGAGGTAGTGTTCTACGATACATGTGTAAAGATCTGCCTTTCAAAAACAGCCAAAGTTGGACAAACTCGCTTAAACATGTGAAAGTGCAGTAAGAATTATAAAATTCCTCAGTTTTGAGGTGTCTGGCCGAAGATTTTCCATGGGATGAAGTCTAAAAATGCCTGATACTACTTAGAGATAGTGTTCTACGACACATGTGTAAAGATCTGCCTTTAAAAAACAGCCAAAGGTGGACAAACTCGCTTAAACATGTGAAAGTGCAGTAAGAATTATAAAAATTCCTCAGTTTTGAGGTGTCTGGCTGAAGTTTTTGACATGGGGCGAAGTCCAAAAGTACCTGATACCACCTAAGGGTGGTGTTCTATGACAAATGTGAAATTATATGCCCTTTAAAAGCAGCCAAAGTTAGACTAGCGCGCTTAAAGATGTGAAATCGCAGCAAGAATTATGAAATTTCCTCAGCTTTGAGGTGTCTGGCTGAAGTTTTTGTCATGGGGCGAAGCTAAAAATCCCTGATAATAGTTAATGGTAGTGTTATGCGATACATGTGCAACGATCCGCCATTTAAAAGCAACTGAAGTTGGGAAAGCCCATTTGACATGCGAAAGCACATTAAAAATGATGAAAGGTCCCCGTGCTTTGGGTTGTCTGGGTTAAGTTTTATCACGGGATGAAGTCTGGAAATGCCTGATACTGTTTAAGGGTAGTGTTATACGACACATGTGTAAAGATCCGCCGTTTAAACGTAGTCAAAGTTGGAGAAACCTGTTGAAACAAGTGAAATCTCTGTAAAAATTAGTGAAAATCCCGAGCTTTAAGGTGTCTGGCTGAAGTTTTCAGCCATGGGACGAAGTCTAGAAATGATTGAAATCACCTAAGGATAGTGTCCTATGAAACATATGAAAAGATCCGTCATTTAAAAGCAGTAGAAGTGGAGCAAACAAGAGAAAGCAAAATAATGGGAAAATAAAAGTTCGCGAACTTTGAGGTGTCCGGCTGAAGTTTTTGCCATGGGATGATGTCTGGAAATGCTTGATTCTACTTAAGGATAGCATTTTTCGACACATGTGTGAAGATCTGCTATTTAAAAGTGGCCAAAGTTTGTCAAACCCGCTTAAACGTGTGAAAGCGCGTAAAAATTAGTGAAATTTCCCGAGTTTTCAGGTGTCTGGCTGAAGTTTTTGCTATGAGACGAAGTCTAAGAATTACTGAAACTACTTAAGGGTAGTGTCCTACGACACATGTGCAAAGATCCGTCATTTAAAAGTAGTAAAAGTGGGACAAACAAGAGAAAACAAATTAATAGGAAAATAAAAGCTCCCGAACTTTGAGGTGTCTGGCTGAAGTTTTTTCCATGGGATGATGTCTGGAAATGCTTGATTCTACTTAAGGGTAGTATTTTACGACACATGTGTGAAGATCTGTTATTTAAAAGAGGCCAAAGTTGGGCAAACCCGCTTAAACATTTGAAAGCGCAGTAAAAATGAGTGAAATTTCCCGAGTTTTGAGGTGTCTGGCTGAAGTTTTTGCCATGGGACGAAGTCTAAAAATTCCTGATACTACTTGAGGGTAGTATTCTACAAAAAATGGGAAATATTGGGTAGTTAAAAGCAGCCAAAGTGGCCCAAATGCGTGAAATTGGTAAAACAGAATAAATTTTCACAGGAAAATCCGCGAACTGTGGGTGTCTGGCTGGAGCCTTGTCACTGGTACGGTTCTAACAACACTTGATACTGACGAGGGGTGGTAATCTAAATCAAATATGTGAAAATCATCCATTATAAAATAAGTGAAGTTAGGGTAATTTTTTGACGACTTTGACCCCCGATTCCTAGGCCCTTGTCATAGGTACAGCTTTGAAATTTTCACATTATTTCTAGATTCGGTCAGGACTATCGATCGGTATTGGTTTCATCCATTATAAAATAAGTGAAGCTTTTAGGCTCTGGGATCTTGGTCTAATACTGATTATGCCCTAAGACGAAAATCTATAGATACCATACCGTTATACTTGTGACAACAAGCCTTAACATATTTTCATAAAATTTTGAATTTGGTTTCAATACATTTGGGCCCCTATCAATGAAATCCGCTACTTTATTGCCTTGACAATTTTTTAAATTTTTTCTTTTATGAAGGTTAGGTTAGGTTCAAGTGGCTGCCGCAGAGGCACACCAGTATTCAAAGGCCCGTTGTGATACCACCAACACTAGGAAAGTCAGTTCCGGGACCCTGCCATATGGAAAATCCCGGTATTAACGGAATTCTCCACATAGAAGAATCCCGGGACTGACTTTCCTATACCGACACCGTTACTCCTCCTCGAACCATTTAGATGACTTGATGAAGGCCATCAGGTCCTTTATGTCCAGCTCCGTGACCTGGCGTAGGCTGACCAGGAAGGGAACTCCCAAAAAGCGCATTATCGCGCCACTTAAAGCCGGGCAGTTGCAGATGAGGTGCTCCACCGTTTCCTCCTCATCATCATCCTTACAACTCCTACAGCATCGTCGGTAGGGCACACCAAGTCTTTCTGCGTGCCTACCAATGAGGCAGTGCCCAGTTAATACGGCTATTAATATGGAGATTTCTCTTCTCCTTAGGGCATAAATTTGTTTCGTGCAAACAAGTGCTAATATGGTTTATTATTTGTCGTTAACTAGTATGCGTACAAAATTTGTACCATTTTCGGTCCAAAAAAAATATTTACAAAACACGTGCTTTTTTTCGCGGTAACGTGACGTTGACCTATTTTGGTGGTTACGAAACTTGTCGGGAACTTTAGTTGGCAGAATACGAAAAGGGTGTAAAAGTTGACAGATTCTTTGTTTGCCGGTAAACAGAATGTTGTTACCTCATAAGAATTAGGGCGTTATAAAAGGATACCCTTTGTTTAATAAATGAAGACTTTAGAGCATTGAACAAAAATATACCACAGTAGAAAATTTTTCATGGACTATTTGACCGATCGAATAAATTATTTTTTAAATTATTCTATTTTTGTTATTAACGAACAAACTGAGCAACAACTCACAAACAAACAATACCAGCTACCGTTATTGCAATTTCGTTCTTGCTAAGGAACTAGACGTATGGCTTTGTATTTGTTGTTAGACATTTTTCCCTTTATAGTGGTCATTGAACCGAGGAGAAATTAGGAACTTCTAACCGCAGTGTGTCATACTAGTTACACCAACACTGCTTATTTGATTTCGTGGGATAATTGCTACTATGTTCGTTAATACGTGTATTTTTTTATGTTATTTGTTTGTTGTATATGTATGAATACATATATCTTTGCCTTTTTAGATCACACAGCAGCGACATCTGTAGCTTGCGATGTGTGACTAGGGCTTTTAAGCTGCATCCTCTGTTACGAGTTCTTACAGCGCCACGGGTCCTTGGCTAGAATATCAAGCTTTCATATACCACTTTTTTTATAAATCCACCACTTTAATTTTGCAATTACATACTACATTCAAGTAAAATTTTCAAGTCCTGTCGCTGTTTAATATAAATCTTAAGCATGCTCGTATTTAGTGCTAATTTTGCATACACCATATCAGTAGAACTCGTTATCAAAAGACACAACCTTCGGAGCATCCAAAAGTCCAAAAGCCCCCCTATAGAAAATTGTATGCAAATCTTTCCCCCTCCTCTCTACTGCTTTTTTCGGTACCTCTTCCACTTCAGGATCAAAATCATGTCCGTCGACTTTAGGTTAGGTTAGGTTCAAGTGGCTGCCGTAGAGGCACACTTAGGCCAGCTTTAAAAGGCCCGTTGTGATACCACCAACACAAGGAAAGTCAGTCCCGGGACCCGGCCATATGGAAAATCCCTGAGTTGTTGGGATTTTCCACATAGCGGAATCCCGGGATTGACACTCTTAAACCGACACCGTTACTCCTCCTCGAAGCACTTAGATGAATTTATGAAGGCCATAAAGTCCTTTATGTCCAGTTCCGAGATCTGGCTTAGGCTATCCAAGAAGGGAAACTTCCAAAAAGAGCGTTCTCGCGCCGCTTAAAGCCGGCAGTTGCAGATGAGGTACTTCACCGTTTCCTCTTCTCATCATCTTTGCAGCTCCTACAGCATCGTCGGTAGGGCACACCTAGCCTTTCTGCATGCCTACCAATAAGGCAGTGCCCAGTTAGAACACCTATTAATATGGAGATTTCTCTCCTTCTTAGGGGGTGAATGCCTCTAGATCTTTTATGATCCCATTTTGGCCAGTTTTGTTTGGATGTCCGGCACCCTGGGGATTGTTGCCACCTTTCGTTCCTTCAGCATTAGCTTGCATGTGGCAAACGGCATACCTAAGCGCTCTTTATCCCGAAGAACCTACTTGGTAATACCCTGCCTGGCAAGTTCGTCTGCCTTACAGTTTCCCTCAATGTCCCTGTGTCCCGGGACCCATGTGAGGTTCACGCGGTTCTGTTGGGCCATCTCTTGAAGAGATCGACGACAGCTGAGCGTCAGTTCAGAGTTGAAGGAATAAGAGCCAAGAGCTTTGATGGCCGCCTGGCTGTCGCTGAAAATAACGATGTCCTCCCCGATAGCGCGTTTACTTATCCAAATCGCGGCATCCAAGATTGCTGAGACTTCAGCCTGGAAGACGCTGCAGTGATCAGGTAGTATGAAGAAGAGCTCAAGTTCCAGATCCCTTTAATAAACCCCTCCTCCAACTCTGCCGTCTAGCTTCGAGCCGTTAGTATAAACAGAAATGCCGCCATTAGTACCGGGGCAGCGATCCATCCTATCACATTCTTCCCTGCTGGGAACGTTTGTTTTGAAACAGCTGTCTCCGAATGTTGTGGCCGCACATCGATCCTAGAATACTGGAGTGTCCGGTTGTGCTTGCGCCCCAGCCAGACGTTTCCCTTAGGCGGATAGCCGCTGCCGCTGCTGCCTGGTATGCTTCCAGATCGAGTGGCAGAAAGCCTAGAATAGCCTGAAGAGCTTCGTTGGGCGTTGTTCTTAGCGCGCCGCTTTTACAGACCATGCCAGATCTATGGACTTTACCTAACAGATTACGGTTTGTGGCCTTGCTCACCGCAGGTCCCCACACCACGACTCCATATAGCATGATATGTCGGATAATTGCAGTGTAGATCCATCTGCATATTTTGGGGCTGAGACCCCACTTTTTGCCAATGGCTCTTTTTGCATGTGTAATGTGCAACACACGCCTTCCTCTGGCGGTGAAGAATATTCTCCTTCCAGTTTAACTTCCTGTCCAGAACTGTGCCCAAGAATTTGGCTTTATCAGCCAAGTTCAGGCTCACGCCATTAAGTTCTGGTACGTTCAGCGGTGGTATTTTGTACCGGTTGGTGTAGAGAACAAGTTCCACCTTTCTCGGGTTGATACTAAGTCCGAAACAAGGGGACCATGCCGAGACTTCACGCAGTGCTACTTGCATCTAGTCACACAGAGTATGTGGGAATTTGACCCTGTATGCAATGGCTAAATCGTCTACATATGCCACTATCTTCCCGCCCCCAGCATGTGTCTCGTAGCAACGAGTTGAAAGTGAGGTTCCATATAAGCGGGGAGAGAACTCCATCCTGAGGCGTTCCCCTTGTGACATAGCGTGATAATCAACCGTGCCAAGTGATGAAGATATTTTCCTCCCCCGTAGTAGTTGATCGCTTAGTCCAGTTAGGCATCTGCTTATGCCCAGATTAGTAAAGGTGGTGTTAATAGCCTTATATTGTTAAAAGCCCCTTCAATGTCAAGGAAGGCCACGAGACAGTAATCCTTTTCTCCCAACGATTTTTCAATGAAAGAGCGGTGTTATTAGCCTCCGGACTTATATTGTTAAAATCCCCTTCAATGTCAAGGAAGGCCACGAGACAGTAATCCTTTTCACCCAACGATTTTTCAATGATAGAGACTAGGCTGTGAAGCGCAGTTTCTGTTGATTTACCCTTGGTGTAAGCATGCTGATAGCTGGAGATAAGGTTGCTATCAATAGTAGTGGAGAGATAGTCGCTGATTATCCTCTCGAAAGTTTTGAGTGCAAAGGACGAGAGGCTGATGGGTCTGTAGTCCTTTGGCTCGTAGTGGGAGGCCTTCCCAGTTTTAGGAATAAACACTACCGTGGCGTGTCTCCAGGAGCACGGAATGTAGTTGAGAGCTAGGCAGGCTGTATAGAGAAATACTAGCCATTTGGCTGATGTCTCCAGCGTGTTAATGAGTTGCGCGGGGATAATCCCGTACGGTCCGGCAGCCTTAAACGGTTCAAAGCTTTTAACTGCCCGCCTTACCCTTTCCTCCGTGATGGGTTTATTTACTGCCAGGCTTGTTGCAGGTACTGACGGTGCATTATGCAAGTTACATGGAAAATCTGTGTTCAAGAGCAGCTCAAGGATATCCCCTTCCGTGCTGGTCCAGGATCCGTCAGGCTTCTGCAAATAGCTAATGGCTGTGTGAGTTTTCGAGAGAACTCGTCTAAGTTTCGCTGTGTCGTCGACCTTTTCGACCCCAGTGCAGAAATTCCTCCACGAAGTTCTGGATTGCGTTTCATAAAAGGTTGCTCTACACGAAAGTGCAACACTATTTCTCTATATCGGTGGTCGGAGAATGAGTGTTCTTCAAGAACACGCCATTTTCTGACCCACTCATAAGCGCCTTCACTACAAATAGTGAGATCTATGACCTCCCTACGGGTTTTAGTGATGAAAGTAGGCTCACTACCTACGTTGCAAACTACCAGGTTGGTTGTTAATAGGTAGTCAAACAGAGACTCGCCCCTGGCATTGATATCGGAGCTTCTCCATTGGACGTGATGAGCATTAGCCACCGCTCCTATAATAAGATGACCCGTACAACAATTTGACACCATATCTCTCACCTCCCTTTGTGGTGGAGGTTATTCGGCGTCGTAGGGCATATAGACCGACGCCATCGTCAGGCTGGTGCTGCCGACTGTTAAACTGGCAGCGGTAATGTCCCCATTGGTGTAGTTAGGTACAAGAAAGGTGTTGAGCTCAGACTTAACCAAAATACAGGTTCTGACTTTGATGAGGACCACATCCACGTCGCCTTTAGAAGGACGACTACTTAAAGCAGCTGAGGCTACTTTAGATTTGTGCAGGTTTATTCGAGGCACCACCAACCTGAGAGCGATCAGACTTCCCTGCCGTCCCCATATCGTCGAGGTCTGCCCTGTCCCGAAGGCTGTCCTTACCGACGAGTTCAGAGCAACTGCGCGATTTGGCGTAGCTTGAGTCCTGCTGTCTGCGGCTTCTGAGATATTGCGCTCAGGATGGGCTGTTACCACCGTGACGTCAAGGTCTTCCCCGTCCAGCAGGCTGTCTTCCATCTCCGAGTTGGCGGATAACATGCTTTCCGCGTCGGACTCCTCGGTTTCCTCTTGCGGTACTTCGATTTCCTAGTCTCCCGTGGATGACTAGCTGGCATACACTGTAGTGCACTAGCCTATTACACCTTTTAAGGGCTCGAGTGCCTCCTTTTTCATGGTGAGTACCACTTGTCTATCAGGCCCTACCGCATCCCCGACCAGAGTGACACTCCAGTCCTGCTTCGGAGGGACGGATTCATTATCCGCAGCATGGTGAGAATTCTCTCAGGCTCTGCAGGGATGGCAGGAATACATGCCCTTGCCCTTGACCGAGCCACAATGTCCTTCCAGTCGACGACCTCGATTTTTGCACCTTCGTAGACTTCACCCAGTCTTGCAGCTGCTGCCTTGTACAGTGCAACAGTTCTCGCGTCATCGCTCGCGACAAGTTTGATCCGTCCCTGGTGCCACCCCGCATTGTGACCGCCGCCTAACCACTTGGAGACGCCAAAAAAACGTCGATGACAGCGTTTCCGAGTGCATTCCGGACGTGCCGCCACACGCAGAATAAATTTCATGTTGAATCAACACTTTTTTAACACTTTTTCTGGTTATTATTTTTCAACACTATCGCTCATGTTGTTCTAACATGAAGCTATTGTTTCACTGTTCCTTCATGTTAAATCAACATGAAGGAACAGTGTGAATTTAACATGATCACAAAGGTTTGAATCAACATGATTTCCTGTTGATACAACATTATTTTTCTTGTTAAATCAACACGATCAGACATGTTAAATTAACACCCTACTATGTTGAAATAACACTTTCGTCCTGTTAAATTTACACGATCTATCATGTGAAATTGACACGATATGTTATGTTAAATCAACATCATGTTAATTTGACAGGTTTTTATTGTTAAATTAACCCTTAAAATAAAACACCTTGTTTTTGATTTTTTTAATAATTTTTATTTAGTTAATTCATTTATCGAAAATTTAACATACATATTTTCAGGTATGAAAGAATATAATGCTTGTATAATTTATTAACACGATCTGTCATGTTAATTCAACATGTTTTTATTGTTAAATCAACACGATCTATCATGTTAAATTAATACGATCATCATGTTAAATTAATACGATCATCATGTTAAATCAACACCATCTACCATGTTAAATTATTATTTATTTATTTATTTATTGAATAGTCTACAGATTGAAAAAAAATCTTACAGACTAATTTTGAAAATATACATAATAACGGAAAAGTAAACAGAAAATGTAAGTAAAGTACAACCAATTGATTACAGTTTACAAATTAAATCTAGACAAAGCATGATATAAAATATTAGGTAAAAGCATTTGAACTTAACTTTACTAACATAATAGTTTATAAAGAGTATCAGTATAATTAATAATATTATTATAGGCATAATTAAGATAAATAAGCTCAGTAGGGAGCTGATGCGTGGTGCCCAGAAGGGGGCACTTGAGCCAGGAAGGACTCTATAGAATAGGCTCAGTAGGGACCTGATGCGCGGTGCCCAGAAGGGGGCATTTCAGCCAGGAAGGACTCAGTAGAATAAGCTCAGTAGGGAGCATATATGTAGTGCCTAGAAGAGGAAATATATTAATACTAATATCGTTACGTATTTAAGACCGTAAGTAGATATTTTTGAATACAAAGCAGCGAGTCGCAGACATCAATATTCTTACAGTGCTTGTTGAAATCGTAACTCAAGATTCGGAGAGGTTCATGCAACTCAAAATTGGTTCTGCATATGTTTAAGTAAATTGGTTGGAAATGTCTGGAGGGTCTAAAGGGGACATTAAAGAAAAGTTCGCCAAGCAAGAATGGGCTATCTATTATCCCTTTTGTGAGTTTCACCATAAATAACACTCCAAGCATTTCCCTACGACTTTGCAAAGTAGGAAGCTGTATAAGTTTCAATCGACTACAGTAGGAAGGAAGATTCATAGACGGGTCCCATGGTAAATTTCTTAACGCAAAGAGCAAAAATTGTTTTTGAACCGACTCCAGCTTATCACAATGAATTTGGTACTGTGGGTTCCAGATTATGGAAGCGAATTCCAGTAACGGCCTTACCAAAGAAGTAAAAAGAGCTTTAGTAACATAAGGGTCATTAAATTCTTTAGACCACCGTTTAACGAACGCCAGGGTACCTTTGGCTCTATTCACGCACGATTCGATATGTGATTTAAAGTCCAGTCTAGGATCCATTGTAACGCCTAAGTCAACAAAACTAGTGACTTGTCTAATAGTATAATCATCAAACCAGAAGTCACATCTATAAATTGAGACTTGCAATTATTAAATATAACTTGTTGCTTTCTCTCATTTAAGTAAGACGATATCCATTCGAGAAATAAAGGTGGAAACCCCAGCTGGTCAAGTTTGAACAGCAGGATAGAATGAGACACTTTATCAAATGCCTTACTAAAATCTGTATATATGACATCCGTTTCACAGTTGGCCCTAAGGCTTTTGAAAACATGTGTTGTGAACTCGAGCAAGTTTGTCACAGTAGACTTACCCTTGCGAAACCCGTGTTGTGATAGGTCCAAACCCGAAGAGACTGAGAAGGCTAATTGCTTAGTGACAATAGATTCGAAAAGTTTGGGAATAACACTGAGCTTCGCTATTCCTCTATAGTTCATGATATTTGATCTACCTCCATTTTTATATAAAGGAATTATAAATGACTCCTTCCACTTTTTAGGAAATATTCCTTGCTTCAAAGACGCGTTAAACAAAGACGTTAAAGGTCGACAAAGGAACTGAGCACAAGTCTTCAGCACAACTGGAATACGAGCTTTTCAGATTTACAAGATCCACTAGTACCTCGTTATAAGAAATAACAGGAACCGGTGTTGAATTAAGGGAAGACAATTTGTAAGGATAATCCAAAGGTCTTGAATCCAATGAAGTTGAGTAGTTAGATTTGAAGAAGGTTGCAAATATATTGGCAATTTCATCGCCATCTTGAGAAACTAGATCATTAAACTTCATTACTGAGGGAAACCTTTTGCCTTCCTTTTCGAATTAACGAAGCTGTAAAACGACTTAGGGTTAGAGAGCAGTTGATTCTTAATATTTTTCAAATAATTCTTGTAACACTTTCTGTTTAGGCTATTATACTTATGACGCAAAACAGAATAAGCCGAATAGTCAGTAATTAATCCAGACAATTTGTATCGCTTAAAACAGCGCGACTTTTGATTTTTTAGGTGATTCAGTTCTTTTGAGCCCCATGAAGTATTAAAGGAAACCTTAGAGCGCTTCACAAAAGGTACGCATTTAAGAAATATTGAATGCAAAATTTTATTAAAATGGAGAATACTTTCTTCAATATCACCAGAGTATTCTGGCCACGTTATTTTTGAGACTTCCATGATAAGCTCAGAAAAATTTGCTTTTTTAAACAGAAATCTGCCAGCAGGAGCTTTTCCTGTGGTAAAACTTTGTCTCGAAGGACAATACGATTCAATACTCATCAAGAGTGCAGGGTGAAATACATCTTCAGGCAAAACCAATGGGTCACATCTGGTTATTGAGCAATTTGACGAGTCGTCTGTAAAAATGAGATCAAGGTATTTACCAAGACTATTATGAATGCTGTTTAGTTGACTAAGACCACTATCAGATAGATCATTTAAAAACTCATAAAATATATCACGGGAGGAAGTAGGTACGAGGAGCCCATCCGTGAGGCTGCACGTCACACAAGGTAGGTTAAAGTCGCCAAGCACTACGATAGAATCGGAAGAACCAAGCATAGAAGAAACAGATTTCACTACAGAAGAGTGTTTCATATAAACGGAAATGTGAAATTGAGGTGGAATATAACTTACCACAAAGTACTTGTAATTTGTGGAAAGTTTTATCCGAACGCAAAGAAGTTCAACGTCATCACAGTCAGCAAAGGATATTTCTTCAGCAGAAAAACTGGTGTCGACAGCAATAAGTACGCCTCCCCCAGTCTTTTCCACACGGTCTTTTCTAAATATTTCAAACTTATCCGATAACAACTCTGCATTAAACACACTTGGTTTCAACCATGTCTCAGTAAAAACAAGTACACTATAGTTTAAGTCATGACTTTTTAAATACAGATCAATAAGCTTTGTGTTCAGTCCTCTAACTTTCTGATAAAAGACATCAAAAGTTGTATCATCTATCAGTTTTTTGAAGCAGAGTCTGGGTTAGGAACACGCGCGACATTGCCAGACCTTTGTCGTGATCTGTTCTCAAACTCGCGAACAAACGCATCATCAGGCCAGAATGATTTATTCAGGACAACATCAAAGCAATCCGAAGAGATGTTAATTTTGAACGATGATATACTAGTATCATGCGTAGAGTTAAATTTCACTAACTTCAAGAAAGAAGGCGAAAGTTTAGATTTAATGTAACTTTCTAAATCCTCCAAAGTAGTTTCTTTAGCAAAGCGCGAAACAAAAATGGATTTTGGCCGAGGGACAACAACTAGCTTTGTAAGTAAAGCATTCCCTGAACTAGGCCCAGGTTCCTGATTCTCAATAAGGGGAACAGGTACAGGTGGAATGGGGGAAGAGGTTTTCCCAGCAACCTCCGTAGAGGCTTGCACAGTGGTCTGCGAAGTAGTTTCAGCAGGGGCTTGCGCAGATGTTTTTGAAGTGGTTTGCGCATACGTTAAGACGTTTTCATCTGCCTCCACTGCATTTGACGTGGTTTGTGCAGTCTCCATAAGGGCTACATCACCCGTTAAAGCTCTAGACCTGGTGATGCGGGCACTAGCTGCCGGTTGTTGCGGGCTCGGGGAATTAAAAGAGATCAAAGGGTTCTCACAGGGACCAAGGCTACTCTTAGAAGGCTGCGAATTCGTCGATACCTGCGTTGCATTAGGCAGTTGTGGCGAATCTAGACGCTTAAAAGAAAGAAATTCCTCTTCGTATTGAGAAAATTTTTTGGTAAGGATACTCAGCTCCTTCCCGATTTCCTTAAAATCATTTCTCAATGTCCTATGTAACTTGCTAATCTCAATGTCAGTTACGTTACATTTAAGACATGACCAACGAAGTCCTACTCTTTTATTTATTAGGTCTAAGGCCCTACCGTTTATATTAGCGCATTTTAGGTGCGCCATGCCGTCACAAAGCCAGCAAGAAACAAACTGATCAGAATCGTTTCTTACTTTACAATTGGCAACAATGCAGATCATGATGACAAAAAAAAATCCGATATAAACGGCACTCAGAGAAACGATTAAAAGTTATTTATGAGCACTTGTTTAAGAAACAGACAAAAATTACCGAAAGCGATAAATGTAAATAGAAACAACAAATAGCGGGCACAGCAGAAAGAAAGAACAATGCACGCACCCAAACACAAGAAAAAATATAAATAAAGAGTTATTCTCGAGCTCTGGCAACAGCTGTATATAAACAGGAACAGCAAGCAGCGAACAGCGGACACAGCGGAATGAAAAGTGCACACACCAAATTAAAAGCGGCAAACACCAACAATTATACAGCAGCTTTTATATTCGATGAAATATTTGCGATGATAAAATAACAAATAAAGTCACTAAGTTTGCTACTTATGTTCTGATAAACACCGCTATAGCAGAGTATCCAATTAATAGTTTTTATTAAAGAACTAAAAGAAGTTTTATAAGTTAAATTAATGTTAAAAACAAGAAAAATCACAGAGCGATTATTAACACGATCTATCATGTTAAATTAACACGATCATCATGTTAAATTAACACGATCTATCATGTTAAATTAACACGATCATCATGTTAAATTAACACGATCTATCATGTTAAATTAACACGATCTATCATGTTAAATTAACACGATCTATCATGTTAAATTAACACGATCTTTCATGTTAAATTAACACGATCCATCATATTAAATTAACACGTATTGCCGTTTCACGTATTGCCGGATCTGCGAGAACGGTATTTGTACCTGTACAATACCCTTCGTACCGAAACGACCCGGGTTGTTTTTTTTTTATAATGATTCGGCCAAGAGCAATGCATTTCGAAGTGACCCTGTCTAACGCGTCACGATTCCCTCACCTATTGTCATCCCCGGAACAGCCCCTTGCAGCACGGCTGCTCCTTATTCTCTTGATCCGGGCTGGCATTGAGCCAAATCCTGGCCCAAGAGAATGGTTCTGCTGCGTTTGTCGGAAGAAAATATATACAAGACGATCACACTCAGTACAGTGTGCATCATGCAAAGGTTGGTTGCACAAATCTAGTTGCTCCGGACTAGATCCAAAAACACATCGGCCCATTAGTTTCTATAAAAATTTTGTGGCGCCCTGCTGTTCACGCCCAAGGACGTCCCGAGGCAAGCGACGCTCATATGTTGCTTTATCGCCTAATAATAATCAAGTCTCCACGACCTGCAATAATTATAATGCCCAGCAGAATATATGTGTTCCCGGCTGTAGCTTACTTCCTAGTGCATCAACAGCACAAGCACCCACTCATGGCTACTTTCTTCGTAGCACATCAGTTGATGCTTGTAGCACTACTGAGCTTCAGCCCCCGTCTCTAAACTCTTTAATAACTTCTTCCGGCACTAGCACGAATGAAAGTCAAGTCCATCAACTTCTGGTCCCTCACTCTTCGTGCACTGTATGTCGGCACAGGATATATGCGTCTGTGGCATCGGTCAAGTGCAACTCCTGTCTAGGCCTGTGTCACCTTCGCATATGTTCTGGGCTCGCAAACAGAAATCTCTGGACTGATGTGTTTGTCGCGCCTTGCTGTCGAGTTGTGCAGCCCTCAACGCCGACGGATGTACACTCATCTAATAGTGAACGAATTCCGCCGGCTTCAGGACTGCAACGGAGATCAATATCGCGACATAACCTACCACCATCTGGGCGAACACATCAGTCTTTAACTCCCAGAGTGGCCATTGCCTCTCCTTCGCAATTTAAATTGTTGCAATTTAACTGCAACGGTTTGACCGGCAAGATAGCGGAGATAACCACATTTATGCAGCTACATAAAATCAAAATTGCTGCAATCCAGGAGACAAAACTTGGCCCCCACTCGAATCTCCGAGCGAGTGGAGGCTACCACGTACTCCGGCATGATCGTACGGACGGCGGAGGTGGTCTCGCGTTCCTTGTACACCATACGGTGCAGTATAGGGAATTTGATATCAACACTGACCAAAATGACTTACCTTTAGAGTGTCAAGGTATAGTTATACAAGCTGGTGGCGTTGATCTCGAGCTAATCAATATATACATTCCTCCCGTCACCTGCTGCCCCAGAAGTTATCGTCCTGACCTTAGGGCGTTTCTTTGTGGCGATAACCGTATCATCATGGGCGATTTTAATGCCCATCATGATATGTGGCATTCACACCTTTCTGTGGACGGCAGAGGACGGGAATTAGCCGAGCAAATTGATAACTCCTCTTTCTGTACTGTGAACGGAGACACCTCAACTAGGATGGCTGTTAACTGCAGTAGCTCCCCGGACCTAACTATTGTTAGCCCGGGGTTAATTAACAGCATCAACTGGCAACCTATGGTGGCCCTGTCATCCGACCACCTGCCTATCATCCTGTCTGTCGATCGTGCCACGGATTTTATCACGTCGGAGAAAAGAACTTACGTGAATTTCAAAAAGGCCAATTGGGTCGGCTTTTTGGAATTCACGGAGAGCTCCTTTGGTGATCTTCCCATTCCCACTGACGTACACGTTGGCGAGCGTAACATACGTGAGGTCATTAAAAAGGCTACAGCCCGTTTTATACCAGCTGGTAGGATAAAAGATATTAGGCCTAACTTCCCAGCTGAGACCGCAGCCTTGGCCAACGAACGTGACCTCATACGCAACATCGATCCATCTGACCCACAGATCGGTGATCTCAACGTGGAAATCAGAAGGCTGGTTAACGAACACAAACAAACCAAATGGGAGGAGCACCTCAGGTCTTGTAACCTCTCTACCGGTGTTGGGAAATTATGGTCCACCGTCAAGTCCTTGTCGAATCCTTCGGGTCCACCAAAAAATGTCGACATTACCTTTGGTGACAAGACAATAAATGACCCCAGGAAATGTGCACAGGCTTTTTGTCGACAATATGTCCCACACCCTGCGCAAGACAGGGCTAGACGTGGAATCTTCAGGCGTGCGCATAAACACAAAAACTATGCCCCCGTTCCCATCACCGCTACAGAGGTTCAAGAGGCCATCCGGAAGGCTAAAAACTCCAAAGCCATCGGCCCTGATGGCATAGCCATGGTGCATCTAAAACACATCGGCCTAGCGGGAGTCAAATATTTAACGGCCGTCTTCAATTTGTCTCTGATCACAGCTGTCATACCCGACAAATGGAAGCAGGCAACTGTGATCCCACTACTAAAGCCTGGCAAGCCAGCTAACGTTGGGGAGTCATATCGCCCGATCACAGTTGCCTGCTTCCATTTGTCGGGTATGACAGCTGTGATCAGAGACAAATTGAAGACGGCCGTTAAATATTTGACTCCCGCTAGGCCGATGTGTTTTAGATGCACCATGGCTATGCCATCAGGGCCGATGGCTTTGGAGTTTTTAGCCTTCCGGATGGCCTCTTGAACCTCTGTAGCGGTGATGGGAACGGGGGCATAGTTTTGTGTTTATGCGCACGCCTGAAGATTCCACGTCTGCCTGTCTTGCGCAGGGTGTGGGACATATTGTCGACAAAAAGCCTGTGCACATTTCCTGGGGTCATTTATTGTCTTGTCACCAAAGGTAATGTCGACATTTTTTGGTGGACCCGAAGGATTCGACAAGGACTTGACGGTGGACCATAATTTCCCAACACCGGTAGAGAGGTTACAAGACCTGAGGTGCTCCTCCCATTTGGTTTGTTTGTGTTCGTTAACCAGCCTTCTGATTTCCACGTTGAGATCACCGATCTGTGGGTCAGATGGATCGATGTTGCGTATGAGGTCACGTTCGTTGGCCAAGGCTGCGGTCTCAGCTGGGAAGTTAGGCCTAATATCTTCAAATGAAATGGTTATCTCCCCTCTCTAGTCGAGTTCTTCACTGCCCGAACCTTGACATTGTCGCCAACAAAGTCTTCGGCGACCTTATTCACGACGTGGACGGCGCAGGTTGGCATGGAATTAGAAATCTATGTAGGTGATCATAAAATACCTACGGTCGCTCACCCAAAAATTTTAGGAGTGACTTTTGACAACATGCACACTTTCGCTGCCCATTCAGCTGCAATTGTCTCAAAATTACAGAGCCGCAACAAAATCCTCAAGTCACTAGCCGGCAGTACTTGGGGTCAAGACAAAGAAACGTTGTTGGTAACGTACAAGGCAATTGGTCGGCCGATCCTGAACTATGCGTCGCCGATATGGTCGCCGGGGCTTGCAGACGTTCACTGGAGTCAGCTTCAGGCCTGTCAAAACACCGCGCTCAGAACCGCTACGGGGTGCGTCCTTATGTCACCTATATCTCATATACATAATGAGGTGGAAATGCTTCCAGTTAGGGAGCATAATGAAATGCTAAACAAGCAGTACCTACTGAACTGCTGTAAACCACAGCATCCCGGTAGACAACTGCTTGGACTCATTCCGCCTCCTAGGACCATAAGGTCGCATCTACGTAAACATTTTGATGAGATCCGTCACTATATAACAACGCCGTTTGATCTACAGGTGCACAAACAGGCTTTGGGGCATATCCATACAACGTCTGTTGGCCATTTCTCTGCGCTCTGTCCGCTAAACAATGTCTTACATGCCGCAACACCTGGCATTTCTGAAGATGAGCGTCATCTTCCTCGAGAGACAAGGGTCACTCTGGCTCAATTACGCTCTGGATATTGTAGTAAGTTAAATTCCTACATATCTAGACTGAACCCTGATGTGCCGAATGTATGTCCGGCATGCGGCTCGTCCCCGCATAATACCAATCACTTATTTTCTTGCTCATTTGAGCCCACTCTTCTAACACCCATCTCTCTTTGGTCCAATCCTATTGAAACTGCTAGTTTCCTTGGACTCCCGTTAGAAGATATTGATGACAATTAGGTTAAGGAAAAGTACGCGTTGGGCAGGACTACACATCGTTACAACAACAACAACACGATCATCATGTTAAATTAACACGATCATCATGTTAAATTAACACGATCTATCATGTTAAATTAACACGGTCATCATGTTAAATTAACACGATCATCATTTTAAATAATAAAAGTACACATATGTACATGCATATACATATACTTATTTTAATCCAATCATTGGCAACTTCTGCATCGAAAACAGCAACAACAAGCCCCAATCTGAAAATTAAATAAAATTGTTTCATTGAAAGCTCTTTAAATTATCCAAGCGATTGTAAAACGACGCCTTTTCTACCCGGTATCCCTAATCCGAAAGCGCTGCCATGGTATTTATGTATAGTGCGCGTTGTTTTTATCCTACCCCGACATTTTTGGACGTGTTTTAGCAGGAAGCGTTTACAAAATATGAAAAACAACACAAATTACTTACCAAAAACTTTTTGGAAAACTTCACAACTTATTCGCAAGTTCAGAAATTATAAATTTCACAATATATTAATTATTTATAATATATACAACTTTTCATCAAGTCGGTATCTACACACTGACTTAAATTCTGTTCTTTTGAGAACAATTCTGTTCACAAGCTTTGATGGGGAACAGATGATGCTCGAAAACAACACTTGTTCATGTTAAAACAAACCGAATTTAGTGTAAGGGATACACACTAATGTAATTCTAATGCAGAAGTATTTCATGTTATTTTAACCATACGCTTCATGTTAAAATGTTGGGGAACAGATGGCAGTCGAAAACAACACTTGTTCATGTTAAAACAAACCGAATTTAGTGTAAGGGATACACACTAATGTAATTCTAATGCAGAAGTATTTCATGTTATTTTAACCATACGCTTCATGGTAAAATGTTTGTGTTGATTTTCCGAAATTGTTTTTGTTTTACGTACAAGAGGTGTTAATGTTGATTTAACATGAATCATGTTAACTAAAAATGTAAGAAATTTTTCTGTGTGCACTGGTCCTTTTGGATGGCCAAACGGTCGTTGCCTCGGTCAAGAATGCCTATAAGGATCCTGTTCTTGGTTACATCAGCAAAGCTTGGTTTGCCCACTCCGGGGGTGTTTTGATGCCGCTTGGGATGGGGTCTTAACTCCACGTCCGATCTAGACCCCGGCATGAATGGATTCAAACGACGGTACGAGGGCTTAAGTCGATAGCCACAGGGCTACGCTGCTCTTGTGATCATAGCGCCGCCTACATCACGAGAGAAGCCAAGCCTCTCTGGCGCGACGACTAAGATCTTCCCCCTCCCAATCCAGGGTGTTATGGGACCACGTGCCCATTGGACGTTTGCAGCCGGGAGGCAAATCGTGGCTGTAATCGAACGGAGCCTCTCTGATAACGGGCCGCCTCGGAGAGTAACTATGGCCTTACCGCGGTATGGGGCTCTGCCGCGGCGGACGATACATTCCCCTTACTCTTCCTTTGACCCTAAACTGGCCTTGCCCGGCGAGGGGTCGTACGAACAAGATGAAAAATAGTAACAAAAACCCTAAAACTAAAGATACAACAATGTATACTGCACAGCAGAGGTATTTCACAAGAGACGCTATCGCCGAATGCCAGAAAGACGGTGGAGATGGCTGAAGCTATCTTACCGAACTTCCAAAGCGATTACGCGCCAAAGAACTTTAATGGAAATCCCTTCAAACGCCAGAGATCGGACGTGGATTTAAAACCTCACCCGACAGCAACACGCCCCCGTAATGGGCAAACTTAGCTTTGCTGAAGTGACTAAGGATAGGATCCTCATAGGCGTCATTGACCGAGGTAATGAAAGCTGGGCCATCCCTAGGGACCAGTGGCGGTACGTCCGGAACGCTATCGGTATTGCCCTTCTCGACATTATGGATGAATCTGCGGGTGCCACTCCGATGGGTTCTGATGCGGGATGGCACCAGGGCCGAATCAAGGTATTCGCTTGCGAGGAAGCTAAAACTGTTGCACTGTACAAGGCAGCAGCTGCAAGACTAGGTGAGATCTACCAAGGGGCAAGAATCGAGGTTGTCGACTGGAAGGACATCCCGGCTCGGCCAAGGGCAAGAGCGTGGATTCCTGCTATCCCTGCTGAACCTGAGAGAATTCTCAGGGTGCTGAGGATCATGAACCCGTCTCTCTCGACGCAGAACTGGGGTGTCAATCTGGTCGAGGATGCGGTACGGCCTGACAGGCAAGTGGTCTTCACCTTGAATAAGGAAGCACTCGAGCCCCTTAAACGGTGCAATGGACGAGTGCACTACGGCATGGGTCAGATCGTGATCCACGTATACCGCGGCGATGCACAGCGCGCTGCTATTTCGGCTGCACCGGAGGAGTCGGACATCGCAGTGCCGGAAGGGGAGTCGGAGATGTCCGACTCGGCAAGTATGGTATCTGCCACGTCAAATGGCGAAGGAGCAGTGAACAGCTCGGAGATGGGAGACAGCGTGCTGGACGGGGAAGACCTCAACGTCACATCGATAGCAGCTAGTCCTGAGCGCACCAATGTTGACACTGCCACAGTTCGTAGGATCTCTGCCACGCCAAACCGTGGTCTGAACAAATCGTCGTTGAAAGATAAGCCTCCAGACGAGGTGGAACTCGACGATACGGCGGTGGCAGGGAAGTCTGAGCGCTCTCATGTTGGTGGTGATTCAGATAAACCTGCACAAATCTAAAGCAGCCTCGGCTGCTTTAATCAGTCGTCTCTCTAAAGGCGACGTAGATGTGGTCCTCATCCAAGAACCCTGGGTCAACAGCTCAAGGATTTGCGGTTTGGGGACTAAGGGTTTTAAGCTTATTCGAGCCAGCGAGGGGGCAGGGTTAGAGCCTGTACTTTGGTTAAGTCTGAGCTGAATGCCTTTCTCTTCCCCAGCTATAACAATGGTGACGTTACAGCTGCCAGTTTAACAGCCGACAGTACCGATGGCGTCGGTCTATATGCCCTACGACGCCGAAGAACCTCCGCCACAGAGGGATGTAAAAGACCTGGTGGAAAATTTTTCCATGGGTCATCTTATTATCGGAACGGACGCCAAAGCTCATCACTTCCAGTGGGGAAGCTCCGATATCAATGCTAGAGGAGAGTCGTTGTTTGACTATTTGTTAACAACTAACTTGGTAGTTTGCAAGGTGGGTAACGAACCTACGTTTATTACTAAAACCCGTAGGGAGGTCATAGATCTCATTATTTCATTTTCATTTTATTAGTAATTTGATCAGTTAACAAATTACAATAGTAGTCTAGTACAAAAATATAATTACAGACTACGTAGATATAATAGTAATAATAATAATAATACAATATAATTATGCTTGAGCAATTCCAGATTTAAAAGTAGGTTTAGATACTGAGAAGTCGATTTCTAAAGAATTTGAACGAAGATTAAATTCAGTTAAAGTTCGGAAAATGGGAGCGTTAGAAGCATAGAGGGTCCGAATAAACCCCGTATAAAACAAGTTGCTATTTCTAAGCGGCCTGTTTGGTACATGGAATTGAATACCCTCGAGGAGAGCTGGCGCATCGACTGAACCGTTGATAATATCGTAGACAAAACTCATAGACAGCTAAGTTCTTCTGGATTCTAGAGACTGAAGGCTTATGAGAGCACATCTGGCTTCGTAGGAAGGAATCGGGTCGGAAAAATTCAAAGAACGCAGTGCAAACCGAACAAAGATCTTTTGCACACGTTCCAGCCTCTTGATATGACACTCATGATAGCGTCGCCAAATGAAACAGGCATATTCCAACTTTGAGCGAACGAGTGAGGTGAACAGTATCTTAAGCGTATAAGGATCCGTAAAGTCTGAGCTAAAACGCCGGATAAAACCAAGAAGAGAATAAGCCTTAGCAATTGTAGAGTTCAAATGTGTAGAGAACGAAAATTTTGAATCGAAAACTACACCTAAATCTTTCAATTCCGTAAGAGTCGGCAGGCGAGAACCGCCAATAAAATAAGAAGTGAATATGGGATAAAGCGATTTTGAAAATGTTACGTGAAAACATTTGCTAACGTTTAGCGGAAGTTTGTTTGAGTTACACCAGACAGCGACATTGTCCAAGTCAGATTGTAACTTATCTGAGTCTGACGAGTTTAAAATTGTAGAGAAAACCTTTAAATCATCAGCATAAAGCAGAAAGTTTGTGTGTTGAAAACAGACAATTCTTTCAATTCTTTCTAATACCTATAATTACAAAATTAGCGTATAAATATATACATTGGATTCAATCCACAAATAAAACTTCATAGACAGAAATATCATTTATAAAAATTATAAAAAGTAATGGTCAAAGAATGCTACCTTGAGGTACGCCAGAGGTGGCAACAAAAGAGTTTGAATGTGCATTTTCAATCACAACTACACAGTTCCGCTGGTTAAGGTACGATTTTAGCCATGATAGAAAAATTGAATGGAAGCCCACACCAGCCAGTTTTGCGATCAGTATTGAATGGCTGATTTTGTCAAACGCTTTAGAAAAAAATCAGTATAAACTGCATCGACTTGAAGGCGACTGTTGAAAGCTGATAGGCAGAATTCAGAGAAAATCGACAGGTTTGTCACAGTAGATCTGCCAGACACAAAACCGTGCTGATTCTCTATGATTAGGCGCTTAACGGCAAAATACATTTTCTGTTTAACAATACACTCAAAGAGTTTGGAGATGGTAGACAACTTGGCAATGGGTCTATAATTGGCAACATTGTTTTTGTTACCGTTTTTGAAAATAGGGGTGATGAAGGTCATCTTCCATGCATCTAAAAACTCACCGCACTCGAGAGATAAGTTAAAAATTAGCAGAAGTGGGGTGGCTAAAGCCAAACAGTTTTTAAAAAGATAAGACGATAAGCCATCAATATCAGTCTGGGTAGATAATTTTATACTTCTAATCCCATTAATGACATCGTCAAGCGACAGAGTAAGGGCGCCAAAATTAATAGGATTATCCACTAATGAGGGGAAAACCGTTTGGAGATCAGTGTTTAGAAACGAGACACTGAAAACGCTAACATTCGCATTGGTACACCCTTTACTTAAAATAGCTCTCTATCTACATATACCGCAATTGTACATTTGTGAAAGGTAACAATAATCATAATACAGTCCACCTCATGTACATACCTACATATGTACATACATACATATTTACATACAGCATAAACAGGTTCGCTTAGTAGCTGTAAAATCAGACCAAGTCAGTACACTTGAAACTAATAAAGAGATCGGTTCGTCCGCCTTTAAATGTAAATGGTTGTACACTTCATTTGATTATCATCACCGTAAGTAATTCGCGCCCACGTGTGGTTAGTTCTGGATCATATCAAAAGTTGGTCCATCGAGCCGGATACTAAAACTAAGATCACCTGCTCGTGAATTCCTTCCGGTCCCTAAACGTTTACCCTGACGGGTATATTGTCACGCCATCATGGAACTTCTTCAGCGTAATCGAGCTTGGGCCAGGTTAACAATAGATCGTGCGTATAAGGCTGCCAAACAGCAAGGGCAAATTCTTACAAGAGAAGCCATCGTATACAAATTGGAAAAGTTGGAAGCTGCTTACAATGATTTTGTGCGAATAAGTCAAGAACTGTACGAATATTCGGCGGAAGAAAACTTTGTTGACCCTACAGAAGACGTTGAGGAAACAGAGGAGAAACATTTCCAAACACACGCCCTCCTTCATTCCCAGCTTGCTAGCTTGCCATTACCACAGCAAGCATCTACGTTCAGGGAGGACGACGCAATGGATCGTTTAGTAACACAACAGGCGTCATTTTTGGAAACACTTTCGGCCACCCGTAATGAGCAAAATGTCCACTTAACGAAAATTCAGTTACCCAAATTCAACGGAAAGTATGAGGATTGGATTACTTTCCGTGATTTATTTCTTAGCGCAGTAGGTAGTAAACCCGGTTTGAGTCGCACCCATAAATTTCAATATCTAGTTTCATCCTTGGAAGGCGATGCCTTAGCCACCATAAAACATATTAGTATCACCGAGGATAATTATGAGCAGGCGTGGGACCGCTTGGTCAAACGCTACGAGCGCAAGCCACTCATAATTAAGTCACTTGTACAATCCTTTCTAGCTCTGCCCACTCACACTTCAAACAACACAGCGCTACTTCGACAAATAGTCGATGGTGCAGATCAGGCCATCAGAGGCCTGGACGCATTAAATGTCAACTCCCGCGATCCGTGGCTAATCCAACTTTTGCTAAATAAGTTAGACGAAGAAACACGAAAGAAGTGGGCGGAAAAATGCGATAACAATAATGAAAAAACGTTTAGCGAGTTTCTAGAATTTCTTTCTCATCGCTGTGACTCATTTGAAGCTTGCTTACCTCCTCGGTCAGCAAACACCCGACGTGTTGCTTTGTTAGCAAACGCCGTGACGTACAAAACTAAACCAGGCTTGATTTGCAAGGACAATCATACTATTTGGCAATGCGCTAAATTCAACCAGTTGTCACCATCTTTACGTAGGGAAACTGCACAAAAGCAAAGGTTATGCTTCAATTGCTTAGCCCCTTCGCATTCAGTTAGCTCGTGCCAATCCAACCATACCTGTAAAAAATGTAGCTCACGTCACCATACACTTTTGCACGATGATGGATCTGCACTTTCATCCTCTTCTTCGCGACCATCAAATCAACAAGAAAGCATACCTGCTGTCACTAGCCAGTGTTTGCATATACCATCCAAGCAAGTAGAAGAACCACAACATTCTAACACTGCTCCCATACCCCACACATTTCTTCCAACGGTAACCGCTGAGGTAGAGGATAAATGGGGTAATAAGGTAAATTGCCGGATATTGCTTGACTCAGGGTCAACAATATCGTTTGCATCAGAAGCCTTTGTACAGCGCATCGGTCTTCCGCGTACAAATGGTCGTGTTTCAGTTTCTGGTTTATCAGCGTGCAATGCTGGAGTGACAAGAGGTCGAGTTAATTTTACTCTACTCTCCAAAGTGCACGACACGACCCTTGATATCAACGCCTTTGTTTTGAATAAGCTTACTTCGGAAATTCCTGTTCAGACCGTAAACATACCTTTATCATTGTGGCAATCGCTTAGTCAACTACCACTCGCTGACCCTACATTCGCTGAATCAGCCTCTATTGATATATTGATTGGCTCTGATCAACTATGGGGCATCTATACTGGTGAGCAAAAACATGTCGGGGCTAATATGCCAATTTTGATGAACAGCGTGTTCGGTTGGGTGGTAGCAGGAACATATTTACCTGACAGTGACTTTAATCTAAATGCTGTTGCTCATCACGCGACCATTAACATTGATGCTTTGTTCCGATCATTCATGGAAATCGAGGATGTCACAACTCCCGCAGAAAAGATAGACAGGGCAGACCCAGCAGAGACTCACTTTGTTCGCACCCACACTCGTCGTGCTGACGGTACTTATATAGTTAGATATCCTTTCAAGGATAAGACTCCAGTAATATCATCAACGCTTCCGCAAGCTATCACCAGATTACAACATATGGAACGCCGTTTCAAACGTGATGCAATGCTCCAATCTCAATACATAAACTTTATGCGTGAGTATATATTACTTGGTCATATGACCCGTATTTCACCTGAAGACCTTAATTGCGGTCCATCGGAATGCTTCTACCTGGCTCATCACGCTGTTCTCAAGCCAGATAGCTCAACTACAAAATGTCGAGTTGTGTTTGATGGATCATGTAAGGATTCCAATGGCCACTCACTCAACGATCGATTACTTATTGGCCCACCAATTCAGCGCGATTTGTTTGGAGTTTGTGTTCGTTTTCGTCAGCATCGGTACGTGTTCTCAGCCGACATTGAGAAAATGTTTCGCGGCATCAGTATAGCAAACCCTGATACTAATTTTCAGCGTATAGTTTGGCGTGAAGATGAGGGCTCCCCAATGGATCATTACCGGCTACTCACGGTAACTTACGGGCTAGCTTCGTCGCCATTTCTCGCCGTACGTGTACTCAAGCAACTCGCCGACGATCATAAAGCAACTTATCCGCGAGCAGCGCATATAGTCCTGCATGATACTTATGTCGATGACATAGCTACAGGATGTGATAATATTGATGAGCTACTTGAGCTTAAAACGGAACTTATAGAACTCTTAAAATGTGCAAATTTCAAGTTGCAAAAATGGTGTTCGAATTGCAAAACTCTACTTGAAACGCTACCCAAAGAGCTATGTGAGAATAGGCCAGTTGATATAGCTGTTGAACCGCACAATTTTTGCATCAAACTATTAGGAATACAGTGGAGCCCTGATACAGACGAGTTCCAGATATCCATTAAAATGCCTCTAGAGTCATGGAATGAACCAACAAAACGCCAGGTGCTATCGACCACAGCGAAAATTTTTGATCCACTGGGTATAGTATCCCCAAGTGTTGTGCTTTTTAAAATACTTTTACAAGAAACTTGGTGTCAAGGGGTAGGATGGGACGATGCCCTACCTCCAACTTTAGGTGATCGCTGGAAAAAACTCATGTCCGAATTAGACCATCTCTCCATGGTCAAAGTTCCACGCCAAGTAGCGGTGTCCGGGGCTTCCATTGAAATACATGGATTTGCAGACGCTTCATCTGCGGCCTACGCAGCTGCAGTTTATAGCAGATCCAAACTGAGCGACGAATCCTATGTTGTCAACTTAATTGCAGCGAAAACCAGAGTGGCCCCTTTGAGGCCTGTTTCAATTCCACGCCTTGAATTAAGCGCTGCACATTTGCTAACAAAATTGGTAACATCTATCACTTCGTCTCTCAGTTTGGAACCTTCGGACATTTGGTGTTGGAGCGATTCAGAAATCGTCCTTCACTGGCTTTCATCACCACCTCGCCGATGGACACCCTTCGTCTGTCATAGAACTGCAGATATACTCGATGCTTGCCCCCGTGATCGTTGGCAACATCTAAGATCAGAGGACAATCCCGCTGATTGTGCCTCACGCGGGGTACTTCCATCTGAACTGACCCACCACCCGCTTTGGTGGCACGGACCTTCGTGGTTATCCGTACCTCGAAATGAATGGCCAATCTACAGCCATAACACGCCGGCGAATGACACGCGTGTTATTGCTGAACAACGTAAAACTCCTCCAAGAATAGTCCTGTGTAGTCAAGAGGAGCAACATTCTTTGGAAAAACTTGTAACCAGATCATCCAATTGGATAAAGTTACTACGTGTTGTAGCATACTGTCAACGCTTTATACAGAGGTGTCGTCAACGCAAAGTAGAACGCAATGCCCTTACAAATGCTCTCAGCGCACGTGATCTTAAACTTGCTGCCAACGCTATTTTTCGGCATTCTCAAGCGACCACATTTAAAGAAGAGATATGCCAGCTGCAAAGAGGCGAACCGCTTAAAACAAGGTCCGCACTCCTTCGCTTCGCCCCGTATTTGGATGAATTTGGAGTTATGCGTGTTGGAGGACGTATCAAGAACGCTTCTTTGCCACATTTAGTGAAGCATCCTATTTTATTGTCTAAAGTTTCTACTGTTTCTCAGCTTATTTGCAGGTACATTCATGTTAAGTACTTGCATCCAGGTGTCGACGCTACCTTTGCGCTGGTGAGACAACACTACTGGATTCTTGGATGTCGGAATATTGTTCGAAAGATCGTGTTTTCGTGCAAACCCTGCTTTTTACAACGTCGAAGTACAAGCGAACAGCTAATGGCTGATCTTCCTACTGTACGATTACAGCCTGCTCGCTGTTTTCAACATTGTGGTCTAGATTACGCTGGACCTGTGCAAATCAAACTTTCTCGAACGCGCAACGCAAAAACTGGAAAGGCATGGTTCGCGCTTTTCATATGCATGTCTACAAAGGCCATACATATTGAACTCGTCAGCGATTTGACAACCGACGCATTCCTCGCCGCCTTTCGTCGCTTTGTCGCTCGTCGAGGTTTGCCTAGCGACATATATTCAGACAATGGTACAACATTTCATGGAGCTCACCGAGTACTGAACGAACTTCAAAAATTCGCTGATTCAGAAGCGCATATTCATAAAGTGTCAGATGCATTGGCCGCGGAAGGAGTTCAGTGGCATTTCATTCCCCCATCTGCACCGCATTTTGGGGGATTGTGGGAGTCTGGTATACGATCAATTAAATTGCATCTTCGTCGAGTTGTAGGGAGCAGCGTATTAACCTTCGAAGAATATGGTACCATTCTCGCACAAATTGAGGCAATCATAAACTCTCGCCCACTATGCGCATCTTCAGACACCGAGTCCGATGCCCTCACACCAGCCCACTTCTTGATTGGAGCACCATATACGTCGGTTCCAGAACCTTCCCTTTTGGATGTAAAACTAAATCGCCTTCAACATTGGCAACACCTACAAGCAATGGTCCAAGGGTTTTGGAAACGATGGCACTTAGAGTACTTGACGTCGTTGCAACCACGCAATAAGTGGCAAAGGCAACAATCCAACATCGAGCCAGACGATGTGGTTCTTCTAAAAGAGCCAAATCTACCACCATCGAAATGGATTATGGGCCGGGTCGTGGCAGTAACTCGCGGGGCCGACGGGCTTGTTCGAGTTGCAACAGTCAAAACATCCGGTGGTCAATATGTTCGGCCAATAGCCAAAATTGCTGTATTACCACATAACTGAACCAACGGTTCAGCGGGGGCAGTATGTTTAGAAACGAGACACTGAAAACGCTAACATTCGCATTGGTACACCCTTTACTTAAAATAGCTCTCTATCTACATATACCGCAATTGTACATTTGGGAAAGGTAACAATAATCATAATACAGTCCACCTCATGTACATACCTACATATGTACATACATACATATTTACATACAGCATAAACAGGTTCGCTTAGTAGCTGTAAAATCAGACCAAGTCAGTACACTTGAAACTAATAAAGAGATCGGTTCGTCCGCCTTTAAATGTAAATGGTTGTACACTTCATTTGATTATCATCACCGTAAGTAATTCGCGCCCACGTGTGGTTAGTTCTGGATCAATCAGAGTGGGCCACGAAGTTGGACTGAAAAAAGTCGGCAAATAAATTAGCCGCCCCAACAGGTGAAGAAGCTCGTTCGGAATTGTAAAACACTGACGAAGGAATAGACGAGCAAAGTTTTTTAGCCTTAACGTAGTTCCAGAAAGCCTTGGGGTTTACTTTGATGTCAGATTCATATTTGCTAACAAAAGACCTGTGGAGCCTCTTGCCTAACGCTTTGAATTTATTGGAGTACAAAAGGTATTTACGTTTATGAACCAGCAATTTGGTAGATTTGAACTTTTTAAAATATTTGTTCCTCAGATTCTTTAATCGCTTTAATCTCATAGTATACCATGGAATTTTATAACAGCTCTTTTTCTTTCGAGGAATATTATTAACACAAATTTGATTCATGGTATTTTTAAAAGCATTAAAACACTCAGAAAGATCAAAACCCAGAAAAGGCGCTTATGAGTGGGTCAGAAAATGGAAAATAGAGCAGGCTTGCCCAGTGCCAAAACCACGCGGTAAACATAGGCCGCATTGGTGGTCCTACGACCTGGACTCCCTCCGAAAATCATGTAGGACACAGTTTAATAAGCCCAAGAGCCTTGGCACGGAGACTCAATGGCTCGAATATAAAGTTAAACTCAGGGCCTACAAAAAAGCTCTGAGGCAGGCGAAGAGAGTATCGGGGAGAAATTTCTGCACTGGGGTCGAAAATGTCGACTATACAGCGAGACTTAGACGAGTGCTCTCAAAAACTCAAACAGCCACAAGCTATTTGCGCATACCTGACGGATCCTGGACCAGCACGGAGAGCAGAGCTGCTCTTGAATACGCATTTCCCAGGGAATTTGCATGACGAACCCGTAGCACCTACAACAAACCTGGCTGTATGCATACCCATCACGGAGGAAAAGGTTAGGTGGGCGGTTAAAAGCTTCGAACCGTTCAAGGCTGCCGGGCCAGACGGGATTATTCCCGCACAATTCATAAACATGCTGGAGACATCAGTCAAATGGCTGGTATTTCTCTATACAGCCTGCCTTTCTCTTAGCTACATTCCGTGATCCTGGAGAAGTGCCACGGTAGTGTTACAATGACTACAGGCCGATCAGTCTCTCATCCATATGCAGACGACTTAGCTATAGTATATAGGGGCAAATTCCCACAAACCCTGTGCGACTTGATGCAAGTAGCACTGCGAGTGGTTTCCTCATGGTGCTCGCGCTGCGGACTGAGCATCAACCCGGGAAAAGTAGAACTGGTTCTCTTCACCAACCGCTATAAGATACCACCGCTAATACTACCAAAACTGAATGACGTGCACCTGAACTTGGCTGACAAAGCCAAGTTCTTGGGCACAGATCTGAATAGGAAATTAACCTGGAAGGAGAATGTTCTTCAGCGCCAGAAGAAAGCGTGTATTGCACTCTACACGCGCAAAAGAGCCATTGGAAAGAAATGGGGGCTCAGCCCCAAAATATGCAAATGGATCTAAACTGCAATCATTCGACTAATCATGCTCTATGGAGTTGTGGTATGGTGGCCTGCGCTCAGCAAGGCAACAAACCTTAATCTGCTAGGTAAAGTACACAGATCTTGCATGATCTGTAGAAGCGGTGCGTTAAGAACAACGCCCAATGAAGCACTCCAGGCCATTCTTGGCATTTTGCCACTCGATCTGGAAGGGCACCGGGTAGCAGCAGCATCGGCTCTGTGTCCAAGGGAAACGTCCGGCTGGGGCGCAAGCACTACTGGACACGCCTGTATTTTGGGATCCTATAGCTTTCTTCCGCTGAGCACAGATCGTTGTGCAACCACAACAGTCGGAGATAGCGGTTTTAAAGTCAACATTCCCAGCAGGGAAGAATGGGAAAGCACGGATCGGAGTCCCGCCACTCATGGCGGCACTTCTATTTATACTGATGGCTCGAAGCTAGACGGCAGAGTTGGAGGAGGGGTTTATTCAAAGGATCTGAACCTTGAGCTCTCCTTCAGACTACCTGATCACTGCAGTGTCTTCCAGGCTGAAGTTTCAGCAATCATGGGCGCCGCGGCTTGGATAGGCCAACACACTATCGGACAGGACATTTTTATATTCAGCGACAGCCAGGCGGCCATCAAATCCCTTGGCTCTTATTCGTTCAAATCTGAACTGCCGCTCAGCTGTCGTCGATCTCTACAAGAGATGGCCCAACAGAATCGCGTGAACCTCACATGGGTCCCGGGGCATAGGGACATTGAGGGAAATTGTAGGGCAGACGAACTTGCGAGGCAGGGCACCACCAAGCAGGTTCTTCGGGATAAAGAGCGCTTAGGTATGCCGTTTGCCACATGCAAGCTTATGCTGAAGGAGTACACACTCCGCCAAGCCAACGAAAGATGGCTGCAATCTCCAAGATGCCGGATATCCAAAGAAACCTGGCCGATATGGGATCATAAAAGATCAAGACAAATTTATGCCCTAAGGAGAAGAGAAATCATATTAATAGGCGTGTTAACTGGGCACTGCCTCATTGGTAGGCACGCAGAAACACTAGGTGTGCCCTACCGACGATGCTGTAGGAGTTGTAAGGATTATGAGGAGGAGGAAACGGTGGAGCACCTCATCTGCAACTGCCCGGCTTTAAGTGGCACGAGAATGCGCTTTTTGGGAGTTCCCTTCCTGGTTAGCCTACGCCAGGTCACGGAGCTGGCCATAAAGGACCTGATGGCCTTCATCAAGTCATCTAATTGGTTCGAGGAGGAGTAACGGTGTCGGTATAGGAACGTCAGTCCCGGGATTCTGCTATGTGGATAATTCCGTTAATACCGGGATTTTCCATAGGGCAGGGTCCCGGAAGTGACTTTCCGTTGTGTTGGTGGTATCACAACGGGCCTTTTAATACTGGCCTAGGTGTGCCTCTGCGGCAGCCACTTGAACCTAACCTATTATAAAGATGTAGAATATTAGTAATTTTGGCTTTATAGAACATAAATGGGTGTATTTTTTTTTAATTATAGTGTTTTGAGTTTTGTGGGAGTTAGAAATACATCTGCATAAAAGTTCTTCGTTGCGTTGGTTGCAATAAATTCAACTGCATTTGGTTTTCAATCCTGAAAAATTCAAAAATTCTTGAAAAACCCTTAGTAAAAGTATTTATTATAATCTGCATACAAATATGGGTATATGCAAATATGGATATCGTCGGTGATTATGCAAAACCACTCATCGGACATCTAAGAGACCGCGTAAACGACGTTTGTGACTTGTTCATTTATCCTGAAGCAAACTACTTTTGCGTTGAAAATTAATTAAAAGAATCGATCTGGATCGGAGTTGTCTTAAAATTCTATAATTTGTAGCTGCAAAACCGCTAAACTGAAGTATCGCATACACCGTTTCGAAAATGCCCGTTACGTCGTTTTGCAGAATCACCGACGACATGTTTTTTTAACAGAAAAATTAACAACTTTTGTTCGGCCTGGACTTAAGTCCATTTTGAAGATGTATGTATGAAATGCCCATGTAGCGTTCAATTTTGCAATCCAACATTTTAAAAAAAGTCAGAATATAAATTCAATTTCATTTGAAATTTGTTTAATATTCAAATGTAGACATTTATTTCAAACAGCCAGGTATTCAAATTGAAAGCAAAGCAAAGCCAATTCAATTCATTCAAATTCAATTTGAATGATTCGATTGCCGTTTTGGATGGATTCATGCAGGGGCCTAGTCCGATCTTTGGCGTTTGAAAGGGTTTACGTTTACTCTCTTCGGCATATACATAACTGCTTTGGAAATCCGGTATGAGAGATTGTGCTAACTCCACACACTTCCTGGATCTCGGCGACAGCGTTTCCTGCGGAACTCCTTATATTTCTTCAGGATCCTAGGAGCCAATCGTTTTTCCAGGTATGCAGAGCGGCGGGGAGATGTTTCTTGGGAGTCCGTACCCGTAGTTTCCATCGCGTTCGCTCCATTTGCTGACAGTCCATTCACTGCTTCTCTTTCCTTTGGATCTCTGTGGCCAGGTCTTGAGACCATTGCCACAGGCGTTGAGAGACTGGTTTTCGTACCAGCGGCTGATGGAAGTTCAGCATGCGCCGTTGTCCGCTTAGCTGCGTAGGCAGCGGCACTGGTGCTGGCTCCCATCAAGTCAATCTTACTTGAAGATTTATATGTTGATCGACCCGTAGTTGCCATCGCCGACGCTGTGCTTTCGTTTGATCCAGCATAGCTCTCCTCTGCAGAGGAGTGAACGTAGTTGTTGGTAGTTTACAGTTTTGTTTCGTGTTTTTCATCTTGCTCGTACGACCCATCGCCGGACAAGGCCAGCTTAGGGTCAAGGAGAGAAGGGTGTCGTCCGCCGCGGCAGATTCCCATACCGCGGTAAGGCCATAGTCACATAGTCCGAGACGGCCCGGTATCAGAGATGCTCCGTTCAATTACGGCCACGAATTGCCTCCCGGCTGCAAACGACCAAAGGGCACGTGGTCGCATAACACCCTGGATTGGGAGGGGGAGGTTCTTTGTCGTCGCGCCAGAGAGGCTAGGCTTCTCTTGTGATGTAGTACCGGGCGGCGCTATGATCACAAGGGCAGCGTAGCCCTGTGGCTATCGACTTAAGCCCTCGTACCGCGGCAAGTGTCCACCCTTCACGAGGGACTTTGATTCCCTATGTTTCCAGGGCCTTGCTCAACCGGCCTGCAGCTCAGGTCATGCTAGGTATGCCAATTCTTGCGTAAGTTTCGGAATGCCCTTTGTTGTGCTTGATCCTCTCGAATTTACAATCCTTTTCTGACACCATTTGTAACGAATTTCCAATCTTCCTTACTCGCTTTACCGGCTTCCATTATAAATTACTATTTATTGTACTCAAATTTATTTTATTTAATCAATATAACCCGTTCTTGTTTTCAGCCTTAATGTTATTTTATGAATTTCTACAGCAACGGATCGCCTGAGACAATTCCGGTGAAGATTCAGCCAACGGATTTTTCAAACATATTTTTTTTTTCTTAAAAAAGTGATTCACTTGTTAAAAAGCTATGTTGAAAACTAAAAAAATTCATTCTATATATGCATTTGGGGGTTTTTTGAGTCGATAAACCCATTTCCGACATTCATTTTTTATTTTGACGTCCGCCAGAGGGCGTTTCCATCCTTTTATTTTTGTATTTTTTTTTTATCTTTTTGTTTCAAGTAATTCACTCGTTGAAAAGCTGTATTGAAAACTAAAAAAAATCATTCTATATATGCATCTGGGGGTTTTTGGGGTCGATAAATCCATTTCTGACATTAGTTTTTTCTTTTTACGTCCGCCAGAGGGCGTTTACGTCCTTTTTGGATTTTATATTTATTTTTACGTGGTTCACTTTTAGAAAAGCTGTATTGAAAACAATAAAAAAAAACATTCTATATGTGCATCTGGGGGTTTTTAGGGTTGATAAATCCATTTCTGGTATTGATTTTTTATTTTGACGTCCGCCAGAGGGCGCTTCCGTCCATTTTTTGAATTTTAAGACCTTTTTCCGAAAAGATACAAATTTTTTTATCAAGTATTTTGAATTTTGCGTAAAAAACCAGTTGTATTTTATTAAAATTAATTTCAAATTATTATTTTTTAAGCAGAATTCAAAATATTTGATACAAATATTTGGTTTTTTATCAAGATTGATAATTATAACTCCGATGGTTTGCTGGGTACTGTTTATTTACATTGTATTACAAATGACACACGTGATCCCGCTACTTTTCATTCCTATACTGTGTTTGCTATTGTTTTCGCGTCAATTGAAATTGATAATAAACAAAAAAATCAACCAATAAGTCAAGAAAAAAAGTTTTTAAGAAAACTAAAAGGTATGTATTAAAACAGTTATTAATAATAAAAAAGTACATGGTGGAAGTTAAAAAGAATAGTTTGGTTTTGTGCAAAAAAATATTTGTTTGCTTAGTTTTTGTTTATGTTTGGTATTAGGTTAACGGTGCTTTTTTAAAATCAAAGTTATACAGGCTCAATTTTCAATTTTCAATCCACTATAGTTTTCGCGTCAATTGAAATTGATAATAAACAAAAAAAAATCAACCAATAAATCAAGGAAAAAAGTTTTTAAGAAAACTAAAAGGTATGTATTAAAACAGTTATTAATAATAAAAAAGTACATGGTGGAAGTTAAAAAGAATAGTTTGGTTTTGTGTGAAAAAAAATATTTGTTTGCTTAGTTTTGGTTTTTGTTTGATATTAGGTTAACGGTGCTTTTTTAAAATCAAAGTTATACGTAGAGTTTATGTATGCGTGATATTTTTTTTAGTTTGATTTCGCACCGTTAACCTAATACCAAACAAAAACAAAAACTAAGCAAACAAATATTTTTTTTTGCACAAAACCAAACTATTCTTTTTAACTTCCACGCTGCACTTTTTTATTATTAATAACTGTTTTAATACATACCTTTTAGTTTTCTTAAAAACTTTTTTTCTTGATTTATTGGTTGATTTTTTTTTGTTTATTATCAATTTCAATTGACCCGAAAACTATAGCAAACACAGTATAGAAATGAAAAGTAGCGGGATCACGTGTGTCATTTGTAATACAATGTAAATAAACAGTACCCAGCAAACCATCGGAGTTATAATAATCAATCTTGATAAAAAAACCAAATATTTGTATCAAATATTTTGAATTCTGCTTAAAAAATAATAATTTGAAATTGAAAATGCAAAATACTTGATAAAAAAATGTTTATCTTTTCGGAAAAAGGTGTTAAAATTCAAAAAATGGACGGAAGCGCCCTCTGGCGGACGTCAAAATAAAAAATCAATACCAGAAATGGATTTATCAACCCTAAAAACCCCCAGATGCACATGTTGAATGTTTTTTTTTTATTGTTTTCAATACAGCTTTTCTACAAGTGAACCACGTAAAAATAAAGATAAAATCCAAAAAGGACGCAAACGCCCTCTGGCGGAAGTAAAAAGAAAAAACTAATGTCGGAAATGGATTTATCGACCCCAAAAACCCCCAGATGCATATATAGAATGATTTTTTTTTAGTTTTCAATACAGCTTTTCAACGAGTGAAATACTTAAAAATAACAAATAAAATACAAAAATAAAAGGACGGAAACGCCCTCTGGCGGACGTCAAAATAGAAAATGAATGTCGGAAATGGGTTTATCGACTCAAAAAACGCCCAAATGCATATATAGAATGAATTTTTTTTTAGTTTTCAACACAGCTTTGCTTTATTTATTTCTATATTATACCTCCCGAACGACGGTATAAACAATAGTCATCTTGTTATTGTTGTTGTAACGAGGTGTAGTCCTGCCCAATGCGTATTTTTCCTTAGCCTAAGATGTCATCAATATCTTCTAACGGGAGTCCAAGGAGAGTAGCAGTTTCAATAGGGTTGGACCAAAGGGAGATGGGTGTTAGAAGAGTGGGCTCAGTAGAGCAAGAGAATAAGTGATTGGTATTGTGGGGGGACGAGCCGCATGCCGGACATACATTTGGCACATCAGGGTTCAGTCTGGATATGTAGGAGTTTAACCTGCTACAATATCCAGAGCGTAATTGAGCCAGAGTGACCCTTGTCTCTCGAGGAAAATGACGCTCCTTTTCAGAAATGCTTGGTGTTGCGGCATATAAGACATTGTTTAGCGGACAGAGCGCGGCGTGATGGCCAACTGACGTTGTATGGATATGCCCCAAGGCCTGCTTATGCACCTCTACACCATTTCAAGTTGGATTTTAGAAAAAGTCAAGTGGATTTTAGAAAGCGTCAATGGGATTTCAGAATAGTCAATTGGATTTTAGAAAGCGTCAGTTGGATTTTAGTATAGTTAATCAGATATTAGAGAGAGCCAATTGAATTTTACAAACAGTATTTGGATTTTGAAAAGCATCAATTGGAATTTAGAATTGTCAATTGGGTTTTAGAAAGTGTCATTTGGATTCTAGAACAGTCAACTGGAAATTAGAAAGTGTTAATTGGATTTTAGAAAACGTAAAATGGATTTTAGAAAGCATCGATTGTATTTGAGAATAGTTAATTGGAAATTAGAAAGCGCCAATTGGATTTTAGAAAACCTAATTTGGATTTCGGAAAGCGTAAATTGGATTTAAGTAAATTTGTACTGGACAATTTGAATACGATATATACTTTCCAATCAACTTTTTTTTGTGGTATTTGTCAATTTACTTAGATAAGTATTCTTTAATAATGATATTCATTGTTCATTACCATGTTGTTGCTATTATATGTATGTATACGTAGCGTGTGAATTAATAAACATTTACTACTTTCAAAATACAATAGACGCTTTCCAAAATCCAATTTACGTTTTCTAATTTGCAATTGCCCTTTTCTAAAAACCAATTGACGCTTTTTAAATTCCAATTAACTATTCTAAAATACAAGTGACACTTTCTAAAGTCCAGTTTACAATATCTTAAACCCAATTGACGCTTGCCAAAATGCAATTGACAATTCTAAAATCCTATTGACGCTTTCCTAAGTTCAACTGGAGAATTTCCATTTTTCTAAAATCAAATTTATGTTTTCTAAAATCCAATTAACACTTTCTTGTTGTTGTTGTTGTAACGAGGTGTAGTCCTGCCCAACGCGTATTTTTCCTTAGCCTAAATTGTCATCAATATCGTCTAACGGGAGTCCAAGGAAAGTAGCAGTTTCAATAGGGTTGGACCAAAGGGAGATGGGTGTTAGAAGAGTGGGCTCAGTAGAGCAAGAGAATAAGTGATTGGTATTGTGGGGGGACGAGCCGCATGCCGGACATACATTTGGCACATCAGGGTTCAGTCTGGATATGTAGGAGTTTAACCTGCTACAATATCCAGAGCGTAATTGAGCCAGAGTGACCCTTGTCTCTCGAGGAAAATGACGCTCCTTTTCAGAAATGCTTGGTGTTGCGGCATATAAGACATTGTGTAGCGGACAGAGCGCGGCGTGATGGCCAACTGACGTTGTATGGATATGCCCCAAGGCCTGCTTGTGAACCTCTACACAATTTCAAGTTGGATTTTAGAAAAAGTCAAGTGGATTTTAGAAAGCGTCAATGGGATTTCAGAATAGTCAATTGGATTTTAAAAAGCGTCAGTTGGATTTTAGTATAGTCAATCGGATATTAGAAAGAGCCAATTGAATTTTAGAAACAGTAATTGGATTTTGAAAAGCGTCAATTGGAATTTAGAATTGTCAATTGGGTTTTAGAAAGTGTCATTTGGATTCTAGAACAGTCAATTGGAAATTAGAAAGTGTTAATTGGATTTTAGAAAACGTAAAATGGATTTATGAAAGCATCGATTGTATTTGAGAATAGTCAATTGGAAATTAGAAAGCGTCAATTGGATTTTAGAAAACCTAATTTGGATTTCGGAAAGCGTAAATTGGATTTAAGTAAATTTGTACTGGACAATTTGAATCCGATATATACTTTGCAATCAACTTTTTTTTGTGGTATTTGTCAATTTACTTAGATAAGTATTCTTTAAAAATGGGCGCGTTTCGCAACTGTTTCGATAAGTAATCAGTGATTACTTTGGAAACGCACAGTTGAGTAGTTCTGATCCATCAAACAGTTTGAATTTTACGTCAAAATGCTAATCATAAAATTTTTTCGCTACCTTCACTCAACGTATTTATCGATTGTTTGACAGTTCGGTAGCTAGGTTATGTAAATAAAATCTTCGGTGCTTTTTTTGCAAATTTCCATTTATTTATTATTAATGAATAAAAACAGTGATGGAGACACTTCACACGCTTTCAGACGCTTTCACAAAATTATTGTTTATTTTTTTGTTGATGCTATCTAACATTTGACTCAACGTATGCGCAACGTATCGTTTCGAAAGCACAATTTCGATCACCAAACCGATTACTAATCAACCGGTCCAACAGTTTACAACTATTGTGCATTCGACACGCGCCCAATGATATTCATTGTTCATTACCATGTTGTTGCTATACAATAGACGCTTTCCAAAATCCAATTTACGTTTTCTAATTTGCAATTGCCCTTTTCTAAAAACCAATTGACGCTTTCTAAATTCCAATTAACTATTCTAAAATACAAGTGACACTTTCTAAAGTCCAGTTTACAATATCTAAAACCCAATTGACGCTTTCCAAAATGCAATTGACAATTCTAAAATCCTATTGACGCTTTCTTAAGATCAACTGAGAATTTCCATTTTTCTAAAATCAAATTTATGTTTTCTAAAATCCAATTAACACTTTCTTGTTGTTGTTGTTGTAACGAGGTGTAGTCCTGCCCAAAGCGTATTTTCCTTAACCTAAATTGTCATCAATATCTTCTAACGGGAGTCCAAGGAAAGTAGCAGTTTCAATAGGGTTGGACCAAAGAGAGATGGGTGTTAGAAGAGTGGGCTCAGAAGAGCAAGAAAATAAGTGATTGGTATTGTGGGGGGACGAGCCGCATGCCGGACATACATTCGGCACATCAGGGTTCAGTCTAGATATGTAGGAGTTTAACCTGCTACAATATCCACAGCGTAATTGAGCCAGAGTTACCCTTGTCTCTCGAGGAAGATGACGCTCCTCTTCAGAAATGCCTGGTGTTGCGGCATGTAAGACATTGTTTAGCGGACAGAGCGCAGAGTAATGGCCAACTGACGTTGTATGGATATGCCCCAAGGCCTGCTTATGCACCTGTAGATCAAACGGCGTTGTTATATAATACCGGATCTCATCAAAATGTTTACGTAAATGCGACTTTATGGTCCTAGGAGGCGGAATGAGTTCAAGCAGTTGTCTACTGGGATGCTGTGGTTTACAGCAATTCAGTAGGTACTGCTTGTTTAGCATTTCATTATGCTCCCTAACTGGAAGCATTTCCACCTCATTGCATATATGAGATATAGGTGACACAAGGACGCACCCCGTAGCGGTTCTGAGCGCGGTGGTTTGACAGGCCTGAAGCTGATTCCAATGAACGTCTGCAAGCCCCGGCGATCATATCGGCGACGCATAGTTCATAATCGGCCGACCAATTGCCTTGTATGTTACCAACAACGTTTCTTTGTCTTTACCCCAAGTACTGCCGGCTAGTGACTTAAGGATGTTGTTGCGGTAATTTTGTAATTTTGAGACAATTGAGACAGTGACGAGTCTTCCAAATCGGATACAAGCTGCCCATGATTTACTGTGTCAAAAGCTTGACTCAAATCAAGTGCAACTAGAATCGTCCTGTCATTAGGTCTGTTTTGATTTAGACCGTCAGTTATCTGAGTGTTTATGACATTTAGAGCAGATGTTGTGCTCCTACCTTTCCTGAAGGGTGCTCGGCTAACATAAAGTGTGATGTGTAGAGCGGGAGTAAGACCGCCTCAAGTGTCTTTACTACTGGCGAGAGGAGTGATATCGGACGATATGACTCCCCAACGTTGGCTGGCTTGCCAGGTTTTTGTAGTGGGATCACAGTTGCCTGCTTCCATTTGTCGGGTATGACAGCTGTGATCAAAGACAGATTAAAGACGGCAGTTGGGTATTTAACTCCTACTAGGCCGATATGTTTGAGGTGAACCATGGCTATGCCATCAGGACCGATGGCTTTGGAATTTTTGGCCTTCCGGATGGCCTCTTGAACCTCTGTAGCTGTGATGGGAACATGGGGCATAGTTTTTGTGTTTATGCGCGCGCCTGAAGATTCCACGTCTTTTCCTGTCTTGCGCAGGATGTGGGACATACTGTGGGACAGAAAGCCTGCGCTCATTTCCTGGGGTCATTTAATGTCTTGTCACCAAAGGTGATGTCGACATTTTTTGTGGAGCCGAAGGATTCGACAAGGAGTTGAGGGTGGACCATAATTTCCCAACACCGGTAGAGAGGTTACAAGACCTAAGATGTTCCTCCCATTTGGTTTGTATGTGTACGTTAACCAGCCGTCTGATTTCCACGTTGAGATCCCCGATCTGTGGATCTGAGGGATCGATGTTGCGTATGAGGTCACGTTCCTTGGCCAAGGCTGCGGCCTCAGCTGGGAAGTTTGGCCTAATATTTTTTATTCTACCAGCTGGTATAAAACCAAAGGAGCTCTCCGTGAATTCCAAAAAGCCGACCCAATTAGACTTTTTGAAGAAGCGTCAATTTGCTCGGCTAATTCCCGTCCTCTGCCGTCCACAGAAAGGTGTGAATGCCACATATCATGGTGGGCATTAAAATCGCCCATGATGATACGGTTATACTCACAAAGAAACGCCCTAAGGTCAGGACGATAACTTCTGGGGCAGCAGGTGACGGGAGGAATGTATATATTGATTAGCTCGAGATCAACACCTCCAGCTTGTATAACTATACCCTGACATTATAAGGGTAAGTCTCTTTGGTCGTTGTTGATATCAAATTCCCTATACTGCACTGTATGGTGAACAAGGAACGCGAGACCGCCCCCGCCGTCCGTGCGGTCATGCCGGAGAACGTGGTAGCCTCCACTCGCTCGGAGATTCGAGTGGGGGCCAAGTTTTGTCTCCTGGATTGCAGCAATTTTGATTTTATGTAGCTGCATAAATGTGGTTCTCTCCGCTATCTTGCCGGTCAAGCCGTTGCAGCTAAATTGCAACAATTTAAATTGCGAAGGAGAGGCAATGGCCACTCTGGGAGTTAGAGACTGATGTGTAAGCCTAGATGGTGGTAGGCTAGGTCGCGATCTTGATCTCCGTCGCAGTCCTGAAGCCGGCGGATTTCGTTCATTATAAGATGAGTGTACATCCGTCGGCGTTGAGGGCTGCACAACTCGACAGCAAGGCGCGACGAACACATCAGTCCAGAGATTTCTGTTTGCGAGCCCAGAACATATGCGTAGGTGACATCGGCCTAGGCAGGAGTTGCACTTGACCGATGCCACAGACGCATATATCCTATGCCGACATACAGTGCACGAAGAGTGAGGAACCAGAATTTGATGGACTTGACTTACATTCGTGCTAGTGCCGGAAGAAGTTAGTAGAGGGTTCAGAGACGGGGGCTGAAACTCGGTAGTGCTAATAGCATCGACAGATGTGCTACGAAGAAAGTAGCTATGGGTGGATGCTTGAGATGTTGGCGCACTAGGATGCGAGCTACACCCGGCAACACACATGTTCTGCTGAGCAATATATGTATTGCAGGTCGTGGAGACTTGATTTGTAGAAGGCGATAATGCAACATTTGAGCGTCGCTTGCCTCGGGACGTCCTAGGACGTGAGCAGCAGGGCGCCACAAAACTTTTGTAGAAACTAGTGAGCCGGTGTGTTTTAGGAGCTAGTCCGGAGCAACTAGATTTATGCAACCAACCTTTGCATGATGCACACTGGACTGAGTGTGATCGTCTTGTGTATATTTTCTTCCGACAAACGCAGCAGAACCATTATCTTGGGCCAGGATTTGGCTCAATGCCAGCCCGGATCAAGAGAATGAGGAGCAGCCGTGCTGCAAGGGGCTGTTCCGGGGATGACAATAGGTGGGGGAATCGTGACGCGTTAGACAGGGTCACTTCGAAGTGTATTGCTCTTGGCCGAGTCATTATAAAAAAAAAAACCCGGGTCGTTTCGGTACGAAGGGTAATGTACAAGTACAAATACCGTTCTCGCAGAACCGGCAATACGTGAAACGAATAAAAACTTTCTTATTTCCAATTGACTATTCTAAAATCCCATTGACCCTTTCTAAAATCCAATTGACAGTTCTAAAATCCAATTGACGCTTTCTAAAATCTAATTAATAATTCTAAAATCGAATTAACGCTTTCTGAAATTCAACTTGAAATGGTGTAGATCAAACGGCGTTGTTATATAATGCCGGATCTCATAAAAATGTTTACGTAAAAGCGACCTTATGGTCCTAGGAGGCGAAGTGAGTTCAAGCAGTTGCCTATTTGGGTGCTGTGGTTTACAACAATTCAATAGGTACTGCTTGATTAGCATTTCACTATGCTCCTAACTGGAAGCATTTTCGCCTCATAGTGTATATGAGTTATAGGAGACATAAGGACGCACCCCGTAAGGGTTCTGAGTGCGGTGTTTTGGCAGGCGTACAGCTGACTCCAATGAACGTCTGCAAGCACCGGTGACCATATCGGCGACGCATAGTTGATAATCGGCCGACCAATTGCCTTGTACGTTACCAACAACGTTTCTTTGTGTTTACCCCAAGTACTGCCGGCTAGTGACTTAAGGATTTTGTTGCGGCTCTGTAATTTTGAGACAATTGCAGCTGAATGGGCAGCGAAAGTGTGCATGGTGAGCGACAGCAGGTATTTTTTGATCACCTACATAAATTTCTAATTCCATACCAACCTGCGCTGTCCACGTCGTGAATAAGGTCGCCGAGGACTTTGATGGCGACAATGTCTAGCTTCGGGCGGCGAAGAACTCGACAAGAGAGGGGAGATAGCCATTTATTTTAGAGCACAGCTCATCAACGGAAGTACCAGTTGCCAATATCGTGCGATAATCTGCGTAAGAAACAATCGTAACTTCTTCTGGTGGAGGAGGAAGCTTCGAAATATAGAAGTTAAACAGTAATGGGGAAAGGACAACACCCTGTGGTACCCATTGTTTGATCTTCCTGTGCACAAATATCAGTGCGTGGTCGGATTTAAGAGCATAGATCATTTCGGTCAATACTGACAACAATTTCCATCCTGAGCAATCAACATTAATGCTCACTACAAATCATGGTACAATCAAGAGGTAAAGCAGAAGGGAAAATGCAACTCAGAAAATAGGAGTAGATGGGAAATGCAACCCTACTGTGTATTTTGTTGGTAGCTTCCGGTTCCCAAATGTCAGTTATTGTTTACAATTTCGTATATCAAAGTGATGGAAAAAATAAGAAATTAATTCTTTATTTAACAACCGTATGTACACAAAAACTTAGTTTTGAGAATTTTGAGGCAATTTTTGCTAAAAATGCGCAAATTGCGTACAGAAACGTGCTACTCCGCTCATGCACAGAGCCAAAAATGCCTAATAAAATTAAAAAGATTGTCTTCATGATCAGATTTTGGGCAAAGGGGTAGTCGAAACGGTGGAAACGAAGAAAAAGCTATAGGGAAATCTTTATGGGTTTACGAAGAAATTCTTATGAAAAAAGCCATACATTTAGTACAAAGCTCTAATTAGACGCTGGCAAGCATTAGTACATGATGGCCGGATGGTAAGCAGCTGGGTTTAGCATTACAAAAATTGTAAGTTCGATTCTCTCTCTTTTTTTCCTAATTTGAAATGTTAAAAAGAAAATCTTCTCAATTATATGTGATTTCCCTTTGAAAACATTAATAACTATACAGATATCAGTAATTAGAAGCTGGCGTGATGGTAATTAGCTGGGTTTATCATTCCGAAAATTGTAATCTCGATTCTCGGTGGAGGCAATATCATTTTATTTTTCATTTGAAATATTAAAAGGAAAATCTTCTTAATAATATGTGCTTTCCCTTTGAAAACATTAAAACGATTTTCTCTACAATAGTGTGAAGCACATCTTCTTAAAAAAAAACTATACAGATATCTTATCATTTTTGTTATATTTTATTACGTACCTTTGGCTCTGTCTGCAAAGTTTAAAGCGGACACGGGATACGATTTGTTCGAAATGACTGCAAGGTTTCCCTTTTTTTGCGGTACGATGGCTTAGTCGGTAGCCACAGGGCCGCGCTACCCTTGTGATCATAGTTTCGCAATCTAATGTGTTATCCGGCACCGTGCCCATTTGACGTTTACAGCCGGGAGGCAAATCGTAGCTGTAGTCGAGCGGTAACTGTGGCCTTACCGAGGTTGTTTAGGCGCGATGCCTAAAATATTAAAAAATGTGCCACCCTAATGTTTATTTTCCAATCACCCACACCAAGCCACCCACCGGCATGTGCATGCATGACTATTCGTGTTTGGCAGCACACACATACATGCAAGTGGGTGCGCATGTGTGGGTCCACCTCCCCTTAAAACCGGAGGATGGTTTTCGGTTCAACGGTTGTCAACGACTTGACAACCGCCTCTTTTTCTGCCAAATGCCAACGGACACACATCAGCCCAAGGACTTCTTCGACGTCACAAATAAGGTAATCTCATAAACTTTGTTGACACAATTTCACTTAATAAACGGCCATTTTTCTAAACGAGAATTTCTCGCTTTTCGATCTTTTAATTTCTTCCCATTACAAAATATAAATTCGAGCGCGGTGTCTTATCAAAGAGATCAAAAATTGTCCTAACGACAAACCAAGACACCCCTCGAATTTTATTCATGGTCCATCTCGCCGTTCAATTATAGAACCAGCAAGGAAACAATTTACAGTCCACCAATCGACCACTAAATCGAAGAAAAACAGTGCACTATTTGCTAAAACAAAGCCGTTTGGAATTACAGCCTGCCACAAAACTGTCCAAAAAACATACAGCCGCTTGCTATTAAAGTCTGCCACAAAAAACAACAACACAACTGAACTTAAGCTGATCACCATATCAAAAGCAAAGTAAGTTATATTTCTTGCCAATTTTTTTTTGTGTGAAAAATATTAGTGTTTTAAAAGTGCCGCGAGTTCGCCTAAACGTAAGTGCGAAGAAAGTTTGAGTGAAAGTTAAATTGACTTATTTGTCACATAATTCGTTTTGAATTTCAGCTTTGCGACTATCTGGTTTATCCGCCCACCAGTGGTAAGGTTTTCCAGACACAGCGCAAAGTAAGAGGTAACATAACCTCACATTCACAGAGCCTTTCGATTGTTGTTTTTGTTTTGACTTTTCATCACTTTTTTTATTGAAACGCGCACAATCAGTGTAATCGAAGGCTTTCAGTTCATTTCACGATTTTTTTTCACTTAAATTCACTAACAATCACCTTCTCGCTCGTTTAGGTCCACCGCGCACTTTTAATTAAAATTTTTTTGCGAAAATCACATTCCCACATAACCTATATATACGTGTGTGGGTGGCGAGTAAGCCAGTGTTGTTGTTGCTATACATTGTTGAACAAAGGGTCAGACAATACGGCCAAGTCTGCAACAATAAAGAATTTAAATATTCAACAAATAATTATTCTAAGACGGTTATTATTGAAATTGTTATTTTGGCGTTTGAATTCCCTGGGGCAATCTCTGCGATCTCACCCATTCAGCCTTCATCTCTCACCCTCTTTTCCTTGTCTGCCTAAAACAAACACTCAGTTGAGATAAAATGGATAACTTCATCAGATTAGCTGATAACATCACTGAGTTCGAGTCCGACTATAATGATGCAGATGTAGAGACCCATACTGTCCATACATTAACTCTGCAACAAGAGGAGTTGAAAGTCCACTGGAGAAAAGTTAAAGGGGCGTACGATGAGCTAATGAGCTCAAGTAAGTTAGACGCGGCAGGCATTACCTCCGTGAAAAATAAATACAAAAGTACATATGCAATTTATTTACGTTGCATGTCTAATATGGCTACACGCCAAGAAACACTCACGAAGGTAGTGAAAAGCCCAGCCGAACAGTCTGAACGGGAAGACAGTATCCGCCTGCCTCCATGCGATACTGAAGTATTCAAAGGCGATTATCTCTCATGGCCTACGTTTAGGGATATGTTCACGGCCATTTATATTTTGAACAAACGCCTAACACCCGTTGAGAAGCTGTTTCATCTCGTCAATAAGACAAAAGGGGAAGCGAGGGATATAGTGGAAAAAAGTCCACTCACGAATGAGGGATTTGATACAGCGTGGAAAAATTTATGTGAGAGATACGAAAACAAACGTATCTTAGTAAACACGCAATTGCAAATACTATTTAATTTAGAAAAGGTAGAGAGTGAGTGTGGCAGCGCGATTAAAACCCTGCAACGGCAGATTAATAATTGCCTGGCGTCCCTAAGAAGTCACAAAATTGACACATCTAATTGGGATGCAATTATTACATATCTGTGTTCGACTAAGTTGCCAGAGAGTACGCTTGGTCTATGGGAGCAACGCATAGACCATAAGGTGGAAATATCCAAATGGGAGGATATGGACAAATTCTTGTCCAATCGTTTCCAGACACTCGAAACAGTGTCTGGGTTTGTGGGGAGTGCCAGTCCGCAAGGCCAAAAACCACAAACGGCGAAAAAAGCGAACGATCCACCTGCGAAAAAGCTTGGTACGTACCAAGCAAAGGTCACAAAATTCATGTGCACCAAATGCAAATCGACTCGCCATAAATTACGAGCATGCACCCGCTTTTTAAGGTTAACGCCGGAGGAGCGAGTAAACTTTATAAAAAGCAACCAGGGGTGTTTGAACTGCCTCTCCCCAGGACATACCGTGACGAAGTGCCCAAGCTCATACGACTGCAGCAAGTGCCACTCTCGACACAATACGCTCCTACATATAGAATCGCGTCAGAATCAGGAAACAAACAACACCACCCAGTACAATATGGATAATGGTGCTTCCACTTCTGCGCAATCTCAAGGGAGACGGGAGTCGAACGATAAGAACGTAAAATCCTGCCATGTACATTCAAGCGCAGGTGTGCTGCTAGGGACAGCGAGAGTAACCATTCGTCATAATGGTACAGACTTCCCAGCTAGAGCACTGATAGATTCTGGGTCAGAATGTTCATTTATGACAGAACGTCTGAAGCGCAGAATCCACTTACCGGCAAAGAAAATGAATGCCCGTGTATCGGGCATAACGAATGCCGTATCGGCCCAAGTCAAAGAGGCAACCAACATCGAACTGCGTTCAACAGTGGACCCTGACTTCAGCCTAACCATATCCGTGTTAATTCTGACCAAACTAACTGGAAATCTGCCATCCTGCCATGTCGACGCTATGACTATGCAGGCCTTTCCAGACTTAGTCTTGGCAGATAAACGATTTTATGTCAACGAGGAAGTTGACATCATACTAGGCGGAGATGTATACCCGCAAATCATACTATCTGGGCTCAAGAAGAATGTCTTTAATACACTCCTGGCCCAAGAAACAGTATTCGGTTGGATACTCACCGGCCACGTGGAGTCACCGAGTCCAACAACAAGTATAGTGTCCTTTTACAGCGAAGTCGCTTTGGACAAAGAACTCACAAAGTTCTGGGAGTTGGAAAATCTGCCCAAAACAAAAGAGTCCAAACGCAGATGATAAATACTGCGAAAAGTTATATAAGGACACTACGCATAGGAACGAGGATGGGAAATATGTAAACGACATTCTCCTACCAGGGCCAGTTCTTCAAGCAGATCTCCCAGGCCTAATACTGCGTTGGAGATTATATCGATATGTTTTCAACAGTGACATCGAGAAGATGTATAGACAAATTTGGATGAACGAAAATCATTCCAAATTTCAAAGGATAGTTTACCGCACATCACCACAAGAACCAATAGGTCTTTATGAGTTGAAGACGGTCACGTTTGGGGTTAATTGCGCACCATATCTTGCAATACGAACCCTTTTGCAACTAGCTGATGACGTAGAAACATCATTCCCAACAGCATCGAATATATTAAGGGAGGGGATGTACGTGGATGATGTATTAGCGGGGGGGCATACTCTCGCATCGGCCATTCATGCGAGAGATGAGATTCGACAGGTCTTACACTCCGCTGGATTCCCACTTCGGAAATGGACATCGAATTCCGAGGAGATTCTCAACGACATCCCAAAATCGGATCGGCTGACCGAGGACTTCTTGGCGTTCGAAGACACCAGCACCGTTAAGGCTTTGGGCATTAGATGGAATGCTCATTCTGACCTCTTTTATTTTAAGGCAGGGTCACTGGACGAATGTGAACAACTCACGAAACGAGCAATATTATCCGCCATCGCCAAGCTCTTCGACCCATTAGGATGGCTTGCACCAATGGTCATTGTGGCCAAGATACTCATGCAGAATATCTGGTTGGAGGGTACTGCTTGGGATGAGCCAGTCTCGTCCAACACTTTGGAACGATGGGGGAATTTTAAAAGGGACTACAACGAAATCGACAACATCCGGATACCACGATGGGTACATTTTTCGCCAGAAGACGAGGTCGAAATCCATGGATTCTGTGACGCGTCGGAAAAAGCAGACGCTGCAGCCGTCTACATGCGCGTAAAAAGGGATGACCAGATTTCCGTCAACCTTCTCCTTGCCAAAACGAGAGTAGCGCCGGTAAAAACCATTTCGCTGCCGCGCTTGGAACTCTGCGGCGCTGTACTCTTGGCGGAGATAATGGAAACGATTTTCCAAAATATAAAATTAGTTTGACCAACATTTATGGACGGATTCCACCATCGTTTTAGCATGGATACGGAAACCACCATGTTCCTGGTCAACATTCGTCGCACACAGGATAACCAAGATTATCGACTTGGTCGGAAGTAATGATTGGCATCATGTCAATTCTGAATCGAATCCGGCAGATTTAGGAAGCAGAGGAATACCGGCAACGGATTTGGTCAACAATTCTTTGTGGTGGCAGGGACCTTCTTGGTTACAAGAAGACAATTCAGGGTGGCCAGCACAAGAAACCGAGTTTCATACATCCGTGGAGGAAAAGAGAGCGCAAACCTACGCAATATCGAAGCGAAAAGAAATCGAGACTCTAGATCGGTTTTCGGATTTACCTAGGGCTTTGAGGGTACTATCATACATTATGAGATTCTTTCGAAGAACACATCCCACAACAAAAGCTTCCTTTCAAGAAAAGTCGTGCCTAATCTCATCCGATGAGATAAAGACAACGACTCAGATCTTGATTAAACTATATCAGAAGCAATATTATTTTGAGGAGTACGTAAAATTGAAGAAGGGAACAGTCATTGACAGGAAAAGCGAGATATTGCCACTTAACCCGTTCCTTGATAAGGACGATATTATCAGGGCCGGGGGTCGTTTAGGGGCGTCGGAAGACCTCGCTTACAACGAGCGTCATCCAATCATACTCCCTTATAATTGTAGGTTGACGCGGCTAGTTGTGCAAATGATACACAAAATCTCCCTCCATGGGGAAAATCAACTAATGCTCCGTCTCATCCGCACCCAATACTGGATTCCGAATGTCAAGAACATGATTAGGGCCATCATCCACAATTGTAAGATTTGCACCATTTACAAGAAACGGGCGCAAACCCAACTTATGGGTACCCTACCCCGCGAGCGGACCACGTTTTCGCGCGCTTTTACCAATACCGGGGTCGACTTTGCAGGCCCATTCGATATTAAAAGTTTCCGAGGGAGAGGGTGTCGACTATCAAAAGGCTACGTTTGCCTTTTCATCTGTTTTGCCACCAAAGCGATCCATCTGGAAGCGACCAGTGATCTTAATACCCCATTCTTTCTAGCAGACCTTTCGCGTTTTATCGCTAGACGAGGATGTCCGAAAAACATTTACTCCGACAATGGTACTAACTTTGTCGGAGCCTCACGATCTTTACGATCCGAATTTAAGGCATTTATCTCGGACGCCCGAGATCAAACCATTTCCAAATACAGTCAACAATTAATGACATGGCATTTCATTCCAGCAGGGGCTCCACACATGGGGGGACTCTGGGAGGCAGGAGTTAAGAGCATCAAAACCCATTTCAAAAAAGTAGCCTCACCTCACAAGTTCACGCATGAAGAGGTGTATACGTTACTCTGTAGGATCGCAGCCTGTCTCAATTCACGACCATTAAGTCCCGCGTCCAACGACCCTTCCGACTTAGAACCCCTGACCCCGGGGCACTTCCTCACTGGAAGTCATCTTATGGCCCCACCTGAACCCAACGTCAGTGAAAGCTCTGCATCCATGATTAACAGATGGCAGAAACTCAAGGCCCTTCATCATACCTTCTGTAAACGATGGAAAGTTGAATACTTGACCGAACTTCAAAAACGAGTGAAGTGGAAGCAGTCAAAACTGAACATTAAGGTAGGGGATCTCGTTGTCATCAAAGAAGACAACTTATCTCCAAACGAATGGAGGCTCGGTCGAGTCACCAACGTACACCCCGGCGAAGATAACCGAGTACGTGTCGTCGACCTCATGACCGAGAAGGGTCAGGTGAGAAGACCGTTGGTCAAGCTGATCCTGCTCCCAACCGATGGAGTAAATGGTGCGAGGCCCGATGCCTCATCCTAACACTCCAATCTCCCTCCACTCCGTTCATCCCCACCTTTCCTAATCCCTCAACAAAATTCCCACAATTCACTCGTTAACCCCAACGAGGACACCAGAAAGCCTAGCGCAGATGGGCGAACCCGATCTGCAAAGCAAAAAAATCTGCACTCCACAAAGAGGCCAAAGAAATCACACCCAGGCCCCAAAGGTGTGAACAAGAGGTAATGTGTGCGTATAACGTCGAAACTGATTCGACCTCGGACCTGTCTATATTGGTCAATTTTGGAATTTTGGATTGACTACCCGTTTACATTGATCAATTTTTAAACCACAATGTCAAGGGAATGTTGAGTTGATCAATAGTCGGTTGGCTACCAACTTTGTTGCATGCAATTTTGCAAGCAACTTTCAAAAAAAATCAACGTGAAATTGAAAAAAAAAAAAATCGAGCAACGTAAACGGGACTATAGAGCAAGGCTGCACAACAAAATAAACAAAGTTTTTTGATAACGTTATGTAATACAAAATGTACAAACGAATATTGTGCATCTAGTGGTCAAGTGGCGCCTATGAATCCAAACGAAATAGCAGCAAGGGCCATACAACTATTTTCACAAGATGCAAAACTATGTGACGTTCCTAGTCAACTACCGAAGGTGCCGCGCACCCACAATAATGACTCACCGTGAAGTTCACATTCAGCGAGCTCTGCTGCAACTACGCCTAGCATACAAGACTCTGAAATGCTTACGCCTAATGATAGTAGCACAAGCAGCACAAGTAGTACATCTAGCACTAGTAGCAGCAGCAGCGGAAATAGCACGATCACATCTGGCAGTGGTAGTCTACACAATCAAACAAGTCAAAACGCCATTGGAGGAGCTGGTGGTGGTGGTGGTGGCGGTGGTAATGCTGATGGCGCTGCAGCACTACCTTCCTCAAGCACATTATTACCCACACATAGTCGCATGAACAACTCTACTATAAATTTAGATAGTAATCGTGCTGGCACCACTGCTGGCTCTGAGTTGTGTCAACTAGAGATACTATGTAATGCAGCTGATGCCATTGATATGGTAGTTGATAATGATAATGATTTGTTAACAACACAACAACACAAAGCAGCCTCCTCCGCAGTTGAGGGTGCAATGGATTTGGACGCAACAGCGTAGCGTAATGCTTCTGGTCCACCTACACCCATATTTGCGCCCGTTTTATATCTCAATGAGGCATTACTCGATGAACTATTAGATGAATGTAAAAAATTTAACACATACGATCGTCTATTACACGCCATAAATGAAGTTTATCCAAATGTTGATCGTTTGAGTAAAAGTTTTCGTAGACCAACGCTTGGTGCACTCTCCGCCAAATTGACTTCCAGCGCTACAGCAACAAAATTGCAAGAACTATTGGGCAAATCACCGAGTGACATGAAAAAAGAAGATTTACGTACACTTGAGGGTGAAACAGACAAAGATGAGGATAGTACTTGCGGGTCTGTAGAAGACGATGATGATGCATCAAGCAGACCGCTACAAGCAGCAGCAGCAGCATCACAAGTGTGCATCAATTACGATGAGCCAATGGATGAGGATGCTGCATCGGATGGCTTTGCAGCTGCAACTAGCAGCAATAATGAATCAAACATAAAATCAAAAAGCAGTGAAACATTGGTGGATTTGGAAAGCTTGCGTCGTGTTAAAAAGAAACTTTTGGCGCTGAATAATACTAGCATTGGTGAAGCGTTAAATAGTAATATAATACTTCTGGCGGAAGGCATACGTTATGGACGTGAAACAGATTGGGAAAAGGTGCTGCACTGTTTGGTGATATGCTTTGACATGGCTACAAATACTTCCAGCCGTTATGCTGACTTAGAATACTTGGAACGTTCGCTGCCCAAACTCTGTCATACTACTCGCATATTACCCGTTGCCGCTCAAGCTCGCCTATCGCGCATTTGGGCTGCACATTGTAAAGATCAAATGCAATCGCTGGTACAATGTTGCCAACAATTGATTACACTACAAGTAATACTCGATGAGGATACGGCACAAGAGAATACTGATGTTATTGTGGTAACCCGCGTGCTTAAATTTGCTTTCTATGCCAATATCCTAGCCGGCGAACGTGATGCCAGCTCCATTAAGTCACATAGTCACCCAGCCGGTGGCAATAACGCTGACGGCGATTCTACTTCAAATGCCGATACGAACAATGTTGAGGATGATATATTTTTCTATACTCAAGTACCTAAACCACATTATCCGAAATTTGCAGAAGATAAGCTCGAGGACGCAACAACGGGTGAACTTGATCCTTGGAGTGATGAAAAAAAAGGGTCTTTAAACACATCTACCAGACTTACCAAACTTTTCGGCACCAAAAATTGATTTCGTCAACTTCTTCGATTATTCTTTGTATTTAAATTAAGCAAAAATTCAATTGCTGCCGAATCTATCAGCTCCTTGTTGACACAGTTATTGAAGTTATTTAAAAACTGATCGAAATGCTACTTGCTGTGCGACATTTGACCGGCACTCTGACGTCCGACTTCCATTAGGGCACTAGCAATTTTGTCTGGTAGTGGTGGTGGCGTATTGGAGTCATCATTGCCTTGATCTGTTGCCCCTTCCCCAGCATCCTTATCCTTTGGTGGATCCGAAGCGGTTGAAGGTGGACCATCCAATTCCATTTCCACATCAAGTGCTTCTTCTGTCATTTCTGTGGGCTCCGCATTTTAAAAATGCTCTTGCGTGACTTTCAGCACCATCTGAAAAGGTTGAGATAGGTTAGGAATAAATTTGTACAATTAAAACAAAATTTTCCTTACCTTCTCGAATTGAGTGCTGCTAATCCACGCGTGCCAACCGGAAATAAATGAATGAAAAAAGAACAATAGATGTGTGGTTCGGTCCCACATTCCCGTTTGCCTTCATTCACTTGCAAACAATATGTACATATAAATTTGTACAAACCCAACCAATTAGTGATGCATGATTTTCGGATATTAGTGATGTAATACTGGCATCACAATCGGGTACCGAAAACCCGATGTACCAAAAATCGGTACCGCGTACCGAACCAGAAATAGGGAGTAGAAATTTAATTTTCTCACTCGGTCGGCCAAAATTAACCGAGAAATAAACCATAAAGAGTATAAATAATTTTTGTAATTACCTTTGCAAAAAAATAAATAAATAGAAATTTTTTTGGAAAAAAAATAAAAAAAATAAAAAACCATTTGCGTTTTTTCTCTTCCATTAATTTATTTAATTTTTGATTTTTTTTGGGGGGCAGGACTGTTTTGCCCACAAAACAACAAAAGTTAAACCGCCACTCAACCACTCTCTATCGGGATCGGTATCAAATCGGGTACCGAAAATGTTGCTTCCGCGCAACACTAGCAAGAAAAGGGTTGCTCGTACGGAAAACTAATATCACTTGCGCCATCTAGCGGACAATAGCGAGAAAATAAATAGAAAAAAAGGAAAAGAAACACACAGGGTGTATCAGGTGTTTATTCACGAAAAGCGGCAAACAGTTGGACGACAACATGTCGCCGCAACTTCATTGCCACCAGGGAGGGAAAAACGTTCAGATAACGTTACACATAGGACCAAATATTAGGAAATAGCTGGTTCCGCTTGGAAATACTTGAAGATACGTCATTTTAAGTTCCCCTTTTGTCACTTCGGCTACTCGCCACTTTGCTCCCACGTATGTATATGGGCAACCGTATACATTATTCAAACCAATTTTTTTTCTCTTTTCTTTTTTTCGGTCTTCGGCAGCATGACTCGCCATGCGCCAACGCGCCGCTCGTATGGCCGCCCGGTATCCGAAACCGTGTCCTCTGTGTGGTGAAAACCACCCCCTTCGGGCGTGTGATGTTTATCACGGAATGGCACCCTTGCAACGTCTGAAGGAGGTTATCCGCGCGGGATATTGCGACAACTGCCATTCAATGGTGCATCGGGCTAGGGAATGCACCAGCGACGCCAGGTGCCGACGATGTGGTGACAAACACCACACCACTCTCTACCTCCAGACTGATGACCAGCCGGTGGCCTATAAGAGTTGGGCCCAACAAGTTGAAGAAGCCGAGAGGGAAGAAGCGTGGCCAGCCGAGCAAGCAACCCAGAACAGAGAAGAAGACAGCCGAGAAGAGGTTCTGTCTATCCAGGCCTCTGAGACGGGGCTGACCCAGGAGGACGGCGAAATAATCGAGCCGGGAGCGGAACCGAGGCCGTTCCCACCGGTTCAAGGGGTGTCGGACCTACGGCGATTCCGACCCCTTCTAGCGCACGAACGACGATACCAGCATCAACGCGCCAACAACCTTTCATCTCGCCGCGCTCATCGCAACAGTCGTAAGCGAAGACTGGCCCCCCAGCTGCGCCAGCTTCGTAATCCCAGTCTCAACAACGCCGAAACCCGTAGACTGGCCACACAGCCGCGTCAGCTACGAAATTATGATCAAATTCGCCAAAACGAGCGTAGACTGGCCTCTCAGCCGGGCCAGCTACGACAACGTCATGACAGTCGCCGAGACGAGCGTCGACTGGCCACTCAGCCGCGCCAGCTACGCACCATTAGTGATGTAAGCCGCCCAGACGGCAGACTGGCCCTTCAGCCGCGCCAGCTGCCAACCCGAGGTTTGCGCGACGGAGGCAACGGAGCTCTCGCCAGGATGGGACCACCGTTGCGCCCCATGACCACCCTTGCGCCAACTGCGGTGGTAAAACTGGAAGCGGGTGGCGGATTTTGCTACGTCCGAGCACTAATTGATGCGTGCTCACCCCGCTCCGCGATCGACCGCAGCTTGGCGGAAGAGTTAGGGCTGCAGTTCACCCATTCTGGCAGCGAGCAAGGTTGTTTCCTCCGAATCCGAGGGAAGCATGGCAACAACACGTCCGTCACAGCATACGCGGTGTGTATCAGCAACTTTAATCGCATCAGTCCGGCAACCCAAGTCGACGCCAAAATCGCGGCTCCATATGAGCACGTGCGTTTGGCCGACCCACAATTTTTTATGTCGGCGCCGGTGAAACTGATCTTCGGCGGCGACGTCTATACCGACATTATGACCCCGAACACTTTGCCATCTTCGTTCGGGTCACTCATAGCCCACAGCACTATTTTTGGTTTTGTGCTATCGGGCGCTACTAATATGTAAGTTAGGTTTAAATTTAGGTGTAAGTTTAATTTTTTAATAAAAAAAAAAAAATTGTTTTCTTTTTTCTCACTTTATGGCTCCATGGCAAGAAATATACCACTTTATTTTTTTCAAGTTTCTTCCCTCTCTTTAACAGCCAGGTACGACACGGCCAAACCACCAGTGGTAACAGAACCCAACTCTAGGAGGCGGCTCGAAGGAGGCAAGCGGGCACAGTGCTATCCAGCACACCACTAGTCTTAAGAACCTAGCCTAAGAGACGGCGTGATGGAAATCCCGGGGCTGGTCAGAATGTTGCGTGTCGCAAGGGGACCGGCATGTTTAGGCGCGATGCTTAAAATATTAAAAAATGTGCCACCCTAATGTTTATTTTCCAATCACCCACACCAAGCCACCCAGCGGCATGTGCATGCATAACTATTCGTGTTTTGTCAGCACACACATACATGCAAGTGGGTGCGCATGTGTGGGTCCACCTCCCCTTAAAACCGGAGGATGGTTTTCGGTTCAACGGTTGTCAACGACTTGACAACCGCCTCTTTTTCTGCCAACTGCCAACGGACACACATCAGCCCCAGGACTTCTTCGACGTCGCAAATAAGGTAATCTCATAAACTTTGTTGACACAATTTCACTTAATAAACGGCCATTTTTCTAAACGAGAATTTCTCGCTTTTCGATCTTTTTATTTCTTCCCATTACAAAATATAAATTCGAGCGCGGTGTCTTATCAAAGAATTCAAAAATTGTCCTAACGACAAACAAAGACACCCCTCGAATTTTATTCAGAGGTATTGCGCTATTCCGCGGCGGACGACACACTTTCTCCTTACTCTACCCCTGACCCTAAGCTGGCCTTGCCCGGCTAGGGGCCCACGAGCGAGATGAATAGAAACACGAAAATAAAACAAACAATTTCGTTTACTGCGCAGCAGAAGAGAACAATGCTGGAGCAATCGGTGGGGGACAACCTCCATTTCAAAGTCAACAGAGGGACCGATAGCGATGGCAACTACGGGTCGGTCAACTCTGGATATTAAGGGGACAACACCCAAACTTCGATGAAGTTATAGACTTGGGTGGAGCTAGCACCAGTGCGGCTGCCTACACTACATCCAGCGCCGGTACGGAAACCAATCTCTTAAAGTCTGTGGCAGTGGTCTCACGACCTGGCGATCAAAAGGAGATGGCAGCCGTAATTGAACTTTTAACAAAGATACCTAATATTTGTTTTTTAACGATTTTTTTATAAATGGAAAAAATTTAGTTTCCTGCGCACGTTTGACCCAGTTCATCCTCCTGTTAAAAGGGCTAATGAAATGGCTGTTAAATTGACAATGAACTTTGACGTTAACGGGAACTCGAGAAAACGGCCCTTAAGCTAATTTTACCGAAAAATTTCGCACGTCGAAGTTTCTGTTCACGATTATGTCCCTTAGGCCCGATTTTACAGTGTCAGGCTATCTTAAGTTTTACACTTAACTTTAGATTCGCAATTTTATTAAAGTTATTTAATATTCCTTTATATACTAATTAAAACAATAATAAATTCAGTTCGGTCCACTTTTTCTCGTTTTGGTCCTTTTTATCAAAATTATTGGTCCGCCTTTTTGTTTTGGAGTGGCAACCGTGGTACGCGCCTGCTCTACTGTATATATACTACCAAAATATATTCTTGTATATGTACTTACTTTTCCGTAGTTTCGTCTTCATCAAAGAATCCTTCATAGAGAACGAATTTGTTGGTTTGAGGGATAATATTTTCGAGACCATAATATTTCTTGAGAAACTGTAATAACTTTTCAGATGGTCTGTCAACCGAGCATTTCACCGGAATCCAATTTTCCTCAGCAAGCATTAAGTCAAACAATTTTTTTCCCAAGCCACTTCGCTGTCGTGTTTCATGAATGTAAAAATCCAGTATGCAAAAAGCTTGGTCTACCTTTCTGGTTCCACCTACGTTATCAAAAAGGTACAAGTTTTTGGTGCCAACTTTGAGAAGGCCTATTACAGCGTCACTGAAAATACATATATATACACACATGAAATTTTAAGATCAAATTTGCTTATTTTTAGGATATCGGAGTATTTTTGACCGAATTCCGAATACACTGTGCAACAAGATTCTATGTAATTGATGAAACCAATTGGAAATTAAACTTTAGCCCTCCCGTATCAAAACCTCATACTGGGGTTTTGGCCTATAGGTCTGGTAACCCTGTGTATGAAAAAAAAACCGCGTGTAGCCAGTACACGTGAAAGAAGTTAACTTCTAAAGTTCAGAAATAACGAAATATGAATAAGATGTATTCAAGAATGGTTAAGATTCACAATATCTTACTTCCGGGAAATTGACCAGGGAAACGATACATTCGAAAATATCTTATATATGGTGCGTTGGTAGAAATAGGCCTAAATTAACAGGGGCCAATACGAATGGGATATAGAGGAAGAGGGGCGTGGTAGAAGGGAAGAGGGTAATGAAGAGCAAACGGGAGGGGATAGGAAAGGGAGTTGTACGAAGAAAGATAGGAAGACTAGGTGGCAAGCCTGCTTGAAATTTAAATATTTGGAATACAGTCGCAAATACCTTTTACTTGATACCCATATTGGCATATCTTGCTCAATATAAAAAAAAAATTGATAGGTGGCAACCCTTTGAACCGCCCCAAGTGGCAACCGCCATGTATATAGTCTTAGAATGAATCATACTATCTATAATGCCAAACTTTATCAACATGGGTCAAGCGGTTCCCGAGATATCAATAAAAATAAATAAAATGCGGTTAGGTGGAAACCCTAGATGGCAACCCTGCTTGAGATTTACATATTTGGAATTAGGTCGAAAATACCTTTCATTTGATACCCATATTAGCATATTCTCGTCAATATTCAAAAAAAAATGGAGATAGGTGGCAACCCTGTGAACCGCCGCCCAAGCGTATAATCTTAGAATATATCATACTATCTATAATGTCAACCTTTTTTCAAATCGGTCGTGCGGTTTCCGAGATATAGAGAAAAATATATATAATGCTGTTATATGGCAACCCCAGGGGACAACCCCGCTTGACATTTACATATTTGGAATACGGTCGAAAATTCCTTTCATTTTATACCCACATTGGCATATCGTGCTCAATATTTAAAAAAAAATTGAGATAAGTGGCAACCATGTGAACTGCCCCAAGTGGCAACACCCATGCATATAATCTTAGAATGAATCATACTATCTACAAATAATGCCAAATTTTATCCAAATCGGTTTAGCGATTCCCGAAATATAAGAAAAACGCCTACGCCTGAAAGTCGGCTACAATTTCTATTTCCGTGCCATAACTTCCGCTGCATCGTCATCCATTTTCTCAAATTTTACTCTCAATCGCCACCTAAGAAGTTAGCTTCAAAAATTTATTAAAACTTGATCAAATGAAGCAATTTTAGATGGTTTTTTGCATATCACTATTTTTTGGATCGAAAAACTCATTTTTGACATTAATTTTTACGATAGGTGGCGCTGTCATACAATTTGTCTTATTTTTGATAGTTTTTAGCGGTAAAAATTAATGTAAAAAATGATCCAAAAAATTGGTGATAAACAAAAAAAACTTACGACTTAGGTGAAAATAAATGTCAGAAAAATTAGTTCCTTGATCCAAAAATTTCGAAGTACAAAAAAATCCATCTAAAATTGCTACATTTGCATAAAAAACTATCAAAAATAAGACAAATTGCATTACAGTGCCACCTGTCGTAAGACTTAGGTAAAAATTCATGTCAAAAATTAGTTCCTAGATCCAAAAAAAGCGTTATACAAAAAAAGATAATCTAAAATTGCTTCACAGAGAAAAATGAGCTGGGAATGGATAAAAATTGACCGTGATTTTGGATGAATCAACAGATATTTTGGTTGATACGAACAAATAACTGCCAATTCTTATCCATCACTAGCTCAATTTTCTGTGTGTTCATTTGATCAAGTTTTAATACATTTTTTCATACACAGGCAGGCCCGGCAGATCATCTTCATTCCGGGTGGGTAGATGCTCCGAGCGAGGGAAGCGGATGGGGGGAGGGGTGTATATACATCAGTGACGATCATTACATAGCCCGCTGGTGGCCGAATTTATTGCTCTCTCATAGATTTGCTCACACGTACAAGTTAAGCGCTACCCATACATTGTGGAAAATTAAAGTGCGTTTGCGAATCACTTAATCAACGACTGTTGACTGCTACGCATGAAAGTAGTATTATTCTTAAAATATTTATTTATTTACGTTTTTTTAATAATATGGCCAAATCTGCAACAGAAATAAATTAAAGTTAAAAAGCTTGTGCAAAGTTTAGGAAAATTCGCCAAGTTTTCGGCAAAACTTGAAACTTCTGGCATGGAGCTTTTAGACTTTTCTCGAGTACGCAGTTTTGTAGCTAGTTGAATTTTACTATAAGATACTAATCGTAAGCCGTTAATAAAATTGCCTGATTTTTTGTAATTTTTTTTCTAGTTGTCCCCTACATTTTTTACTTATAAATTTGTATATAAAAAATGCATTTTGTTGCCTTACTACTTTATTATAAAATTTTTGTTAATTGGGTAATTGGAAATTTTTTGGGTGTAGTAAGAAGTTCTCTCCTACTTCAACACAATCACACTGTTTGGTAGTGTGCGTTGAGCATCGTTGATATACATACATACATAAATATATGCCACTAATGGAGTTTTCAGGATCTTTCTCGAAAACTTTAGTTTTTTATGTAAAACCTATGTATAGTTCTCGAGCTGGAGCCACATTTTCTCCATGTACAATATCAAATTAAAAGTCCGGTAATCTTAGCTATCTTGTGGAGAGCTTAGGTTCAACCCCAGAAGGAGAACTGCATAAAAGTTTTGCCGAATTTTGCGCAAGTTTGTGAAACGAAATTTTTAGTTCTTGTATTAGGCATAGGTGCATGCTTTTAAATAGTCGTTGTTAAAATAATTTTATTAAGGCCAAAATAAGTGAAAACCACCGAAAAACACTGTGCCAATAATGTGCTTACAGAAATCATAGGTTAGGGGTTTAGAATATGGCCGAGGTAGGCATACCGGTCGTCAGAGGTGACTAATGTGCACATAGGTAGTGACGTGATAACTCGATGGCTGATCTACGGATATGATGCCTCTCACCTCTCATTACACATCTTCTCCTTCCTAACTGATGGAGGGATGACATGACCTAGAAGGTTCCACTGGTCATACCAAATCGCTTCCACGACAGTCGGGCAGTACCATGGCGTAATAATAAGAGGTGGATTACGTAGTGAAAAATCAAGTGACAACACCCTTACAGAACGAAGGGTGAGAGAAATGGGAAGAGAAGAAGAGGCCATTTTCGAAAGAGTAGTTAATTTGATAACATTTTTTTGTATTAAATCAAAGTGACATTTTTTAAGGTTTTTTATGAAAATATAATCAAGGATAAACATATTAGGGATTACTTTTAACAAAATTTCATCCAAGTAAAAAATTATTAGATTTTTTTAGTTTTTTATCGATTTTTATTTATAGTTATTAAAAATTTACTATTGGATAACTTGCCGTAAATTTGCTATATTCACCGTGGCACCGCCTACTTATTAGTGGAGTATTTTTGGACTTTAAGGAGGAGCTACCAATCCGAAAGCCCTTGTAAATTGGCGGGTGGACTTCCAAAATATACATAGTAGAATATGTTCTCAAAAAACCCGATTGAAAACACAATCAGGGTATTCGTTCAATATCGTAAATGCCTCGTTAATGTCGTATACATCTTAAACCTACTAAACTTGTATAAAAAGTGACAGATATACGAAGTTTACAATATTTATGAGGCAGTTAAGAACAGAAGAAAACCCTTAATTTATAAATATTGTAGCCCCGTATTTTCCGCGAAACCGGAAATTCGGAAAAGGGGCGTGACGTTCCTGGTTAAAACCATGTGAAGTGTGCACAGGTAAAATCACTTTATCGACGATTTTGAAAACTATCGTTTCATTGGATAGTAGGCCAGACTCAAACCTCGCGCTAAAAATATTTCGTCAAAATACATGTCTTTGTTAATGTTATTGCAGGTTGAATTTTTGATAATTTTACACGAAGGGAAATCTATTGATCGAACATCCATAATTATTGATATCACTCTAAATAAAAATTGATAATCCTGTCCCATCAATGAATATGGATGTTTCATCAATGCTTTTTTGATAAATCACTATTGAAATGGTATCCATATAAACTATTGATAAATTCTAAATAGTTTAAAAAACAAAATTTTATATAATTTGACATCTGGTTTCAGTAAGATTCGAACCCTGCTCCTCTGGCACGTTAGCCCAGCATTCTACCATTCGGCTACGGCATATTATAAAATTTTTAGAAAAATGTTCAATCATAAGAAATTCCAAAAATTTTGAATTTAAAAAAAAAACGCTTCAACAATTTTTAATATTGTTAGGAAATCCATACACTGAACCAAAAAAGTTCATGTATCCAATGAAAAAGTACATAGATTTTAAGAATTGTTCGTTAAAACCTCTCCAAAGAACTTTTTCGTAGAAATTTAAGAACATTTTCTAGAATATAAGTACTTTTTCGTAAAATATGTAAACAAATCCACAGAAAGCATGAATTCATTCATAAATTGTAAGAAAATTTTCTTATATTCCATGATTTTTTTCTTATATTTTAAGAAAAACCAGCGTGAACTTCTATGAAACTTTGTTCGTAAAAAACATGTACGTTTTTGGTTCAGTGTAGTAAAAATTGTTGTACTATTATGATTATGCGTCCCAGCAAAATTTACATTTCGCCCATATACACAGAGCCAAAGGTACCTAATAAAATAGAACAAAAATGATAAGATATCTCTATAGTTTTTCTTCAAGAAGATGTGCTTCTTATTATTGTAGAGACAGTCTTTTTAATGTTATTAAGAAGATTTTCTTTTTAATATTTTAAATGAAAAATAAAATGATATTGCCCTCACCGAGAATCGAACTTACAATTTTCGGAATGATAAACCCAGCTGTTAACCATCAGGCCATCGCTCACTTTTGATTGCTAGCGTCTAATTACTGATATGTGTATATGTAGTTGTTAATGTTTCAAAGGAAAATCTCATAAATATAATTGAGAAGATTTCTTTTTAGCATTTCTAATTAGGAAAAAAAGAGAGAGAATCGAACTTACAATTTTTTGAATGCTAAACCCAGCTGCTAACCATCCGGCCATCGTATACTAATAATTGCCAGCGTCTAACTACACCTTTGTACTAAATGTATAGTTTTTTTTAATAAGAATTTCTTCTTAAAACCAAAAAGATTTCCCTATAGTTCTTTCTTCGTTTCCACCGTTACGACTACCCCTTTGCCCAAAAACTGATCATGAAGACAATCTTATTAATTTTATTAGGCATTTTTGGCTCTGTGTATATCAATACACTGTCTCTACCATTATTACTATGCAGTAAATATGGATATGGATATACCGACAATAGAAATTCATATCACGACCATAGATATTGACATGCCGTTCAAATATATTAGTATTCTATCCATAGATATAAAAAATAGTACATCATATCGAAATGGTTGACATGTCATTTTACTTTTTATTGGGAGCAAATAATATTTGATAACTCGCACATGCTGAATGAATATTGCATCAAACTCGTCGCTATCAATAGTGATATTGTCACAATATTCAATGCTCATCTCAGTGTAAGAAAATAATTTTTCAATTTTATCATGATCAGAAATTATGAATCATGATAAAATTGAAAAATTATTTTCTCATAAACTACTGCAGATAGGTAGGTAGGTAGGTAGAAGTGGCTGCCGCAAAGGCACACCTAGGCCAGTAATAAAAGGCCCGTTGTGATACCACCAAACACTAGGAAAGTCAGTCCCGGGGCCCGGCCATATGGAAAATCCCAGTGCTGTCGGGACTCTCCATATAGCCGAAACCCGGGACTGACACTCCTAACCGACACCGCTACCCCTCCTCGAACCATTTTGATAACTTGATGAAGGCCATCAAGTCCTTTATGTCTAGCTCCGCGACCTGGCTTAAGTTAACCAGGAAGGGAACTCGCTCCGCTTAAGGCCGGGCAATTGCAGATGAGGTGCTCCACCGTTTCCTCTTCCTCATCATCTTTGCAACTCCTGCAGCATCGTCGGTAGGGAACGCCTAGCCTTGCTGCGTGCCTACCAATAAGGCAGTGCCCGGTTAAAACACCTATTAATATGGAGATTTCCTTCCTTTTTAGGGCGTATATGTGTCTAGATCTTTTAAGATCGCATTTTGGCCAGGTTTGCTTGGATATCCGGCACCCTGGGGCTTGTAGCCATCTTTCGTTGGCTTCGCGGAGTGTATGCTCCTTCAGCATTAGCTTGCACGTGGCAAACGGCATACCTATGCGCTCTTTATCTTGAAGAATCTGCTTGGTCGTGCCCTGCCTGGCAAGTTCGTCTGCCCTACAGTTTCCCTCAATGTCCCTGTGTCCCGGGACCCATGTGAGGTTCACGCGGTTCTGTTGGGCCATCTCTTGAAGAGATCGACGACAGCTGAGCGTCAGTTCAGAGTTGAACGAGTAAGAGCCAAGGGATTTCATGGCCACTTGGCTGTCGCTGAAAATACAGATATCCTGTCCGATGGTGCGTTCACCTATCCAAGTCACGGCGTCCATGATTGCTGAAACTTCAGCCTGGAAGACGCTGCAGTGATCAGGTAGTCTAAAGGAGAGTTCTAGGTCCAAATCCCTTGAGTAAACCCCTCCTCCGACTCTGCCGTCTAACTTCGAGCCGTCGGTGTATATAAAAGTGCCGCCATTAGTAGCGGGACACCGATCTATGTTCTCCCAGTCTTCCCTGCTGGGAATGTTTATTCTAAAACAACAATCTCCGACTGTTGTGGTCGCACACCGATCTGTGCTCAGAGGGAGAAAGCTGTAAGATCTTAGACTACAGGAGTGTCCAATAGTGCTCGCGCCCCAGACGGACGTTTCCCTTAGACGCACAGCCGATGCTGCTGCTGCCCGGTACCCTTCCAGATCGAGTGGCAAAAAGCCAAGAATGGCCTAGAGACCTTCATTGGGCGTTGTTCTTAACGCCCCGCTTATACAGATCATGCTCGATCTGTGGACTTTCCCTAACAGATTTAGGTTTGTTGCCTTTCTTAGCGCAGGCCACCATACCACGACTCCATACAGCATAATTGGCTGGATTATCGCAGTGTAGATCCATCTGCAAATTTTGGGGCTGAGCCCCCATTTTTTGCCAATGGCTCTTTTACACGTGTAAAGTGCAATGCACGCTTTCCTCTGGCGCTGGATGACATTCTCCTTCCAGTTAAGCTTTCTATCTAGAACTGTGCCTAGGAATTTGGCTTTGTCAGCTAAGTTCAGGCGCACGCCATCTAGTTCTGGTAGGTTCAACGGTGGTATCTTGTACCGCCTGGTATAAAGGACAAGCTCCACCTTTCCCGGGTTGATGCTAAGTCCGCAGCGAGAGGACCATGAAGAAACTTCTCGCAGTGCTACTTGCATCAAGTCACACAAGGTTTGTGGGACTTTGCCCCTATATGCAATAGCTAAATCGTCTGCATATGCCACTATCTTCCCGCCCCCGCCCCCCCACCTTGTGTCTCGTAGCAGCGAGTTTACGGTGAGGTTCCATAGGAGCGGGGAGAGAACACCACCCTGAGGCGTTCCTCTTGTGACACAGCGTGAAAGATCAACTGTTCCCAGTGAAGAAACTATTTTCCTTCCCTTTAGTAGTTGATCAATTAGTCCAATAAGAGACCTATTTATGCCCAGGTTTGTTAAAGCAGTGTTAATAGCCTCCGGCCTTATATTGTTGAAAGCCCCTTCGATGTCCAGAAAGGCCACGAGACAGTACACCTTTTCATGCAATGATTTTTCAACAGTTTCCGTTGATTTACCTTTGGTGTATGCATGTTGATAGCTAGAAATAAGGTTGCTATCAATAGTAGAGGAGAGATAATCGCTAATTATCCTCTCGAAGGTTTTAAGTGCAAAAGACGAGAGACTGATCGGTCTGTAGTCTTTAGGCTCATAGTGTGAGGCCTTCCCAGCCTTTGGAATAAAGACTACCGTGGCGCTTCTCCAGGAGCACGGAATGTAATTAAGAGCCAGGCAGGCTGAATAGAGAACTACCAGCCATTTAGCTGATATTTCCAGCGTGTTTATGAGTTGTGCGGGGAAAATCCCATCTGGCCCAGCTGCCTTGAACGGCTCAAAACTTTTGATTGCCCACCTTACCCTTTCCTCCGTAATGGGTATGTTTACCGCCAGGTTTGTTGCAGATGCTACAGGTGCATCATACAAGTTCCCCGGAAAGTGTGTGTTCAGGAGCAGCTCCAGGGTTTCCCCCTTCCGTGCTGGTCGTTAGGCTGGTGCTGCCGACTGTTAAGCTGGCAGCTGTAACGTCACCATTTGAGTAGTTGGGTTATAGAAAGGTGTTTAGCTCAGACTTTACCAAAATACAGGTTCTGACCTTGCCCTCATCATTGGCTTGGACGAGCTTGTACCCCTTAGTCCCCAATCCACAGATCCTAGAGCTATTGACCCAGGGCTCTTGGATAATGACCACGTCTACGTCGCCTTTAGAAAGACGACTGCTTAAAACAGCCGAGGCTGCTTTATATTTGTGCAGATTTATCTGAAGCACCACCAACATGAGAGAGCTCAGACTTCCCTGCCGCCAGCGTGTCGTCGAGGTCTTGCCTGTTCCGGGGGCTGTCTCTCAACAAGGAGTTGTTCAGAGCACCTGCACGATTTGGCGTGGCGGGAACCCTGCTGTCTGAAGCAGCATCAACGTTAGTGTGCTCAGGTTTCGCCACGATCGTGACGTCGAGGCCTTCTTCGTCAAGCAGGCTTTCTTCTATCGCCGAGTTGTTCGCAGCACCATCGCAATTTGACGTGGCGGATAACATACTTTCCGCGTCGGACTCCTCTGCTTCCCCTTCCGATGCCTCGATCTCCGAGTCCTCCGGAGCGACCGGAATAGCAGCGCGCTGTGCATCGCCACGGTATACGTGGATCACGATCTGACCCAAGCCGTAATGCACTCGTCCGTTGCACCGTTTAAGGGGCTCGAGCGCCTCCTTATTCAGAGTGATAACCACCTGTCTATTGGGCCCAACCACATCATCGACCAGATTGACGCCCCAATCCTGCGTCGGGAGAGTCGGATTCCAGACCTGCAGCATCTCAAGAATATTCTCGGGTTCTGCAGGGACGGCAGGAATTCATGCCCTTGCCCTTGGCCGAGCAGGAATGTCCTTCCAGTCGACGACATCTAGTCTTGCCCCTGGGTAGACTTCACCCAGTCTTGCAAGTGCTGCCTTATACAGTGCGACAGTTCTTGCATCCTCGCACGCGAATATTTTGATCTGACCTTGGTGCCAGCCCGCGTCAGTACCTCGCGGTGGACTACCCGGAGACTCACGCATTAAGTCGAGGAGGGCCCTGCCCATTTCATTCCGGACATACAGCCACCGGTCTTTGGGGATGGACCAACGGTCGTTACCTCGGTCAATGAAACCTATAAGGATTCTGTCCTTGGTTACTTCAGCAAAGCTGAGTTTTCCCACTACGGGGTTGAACTGATGCCGCTTCGGATGGGGGTTTACCTCTCCGTCCGATCTCTGGCGTTTGAAGGGATTACCGTTCACCCTCTTAGGCACATAGGGCCTCTGGAAATTTGGTATCAGAGCTTTCGCTTCCTCCACCATCTTCCTTTCTTCTGGCGACAGCTTCTCCTGCGATGCTCCCTCATATTTTGTATGGATCCTTGCGGCCTTTCTTTTATCCCAGTACGCAAAGCGTCGGGGAGATGCCTCTTGGGGGGGATTCAGACTCGTAGTTGCCATCGCGGTCTCTCCCTTTGCGGCGTCGTCCTTCTCTTTCGAAACTCTGAAACCAGGTCGTGAGACCATTGCCCCAGATGTGAAGAGATTGGGTTTCGTACCAGCGCTTGATGGAAGTTTAGCTTCCGCCGTTTTCTGCTTGACTGCGTAGGCAGCCGCACTGCTGCTTGCTCCCATCAAGTCACTCTTACTTGATAGCAGTTTGGGGGATGACTGACCCGTAGTTTCCATCGCTGTAGGCCTCCCAGTTAACTTTGAGGCGGAGTTTGTCCTCCGGCGTTGTGTTTTCGCTTGCTCCAGCATAGTTCTTCTCTGCTGCGGAGTAAACGAAGTCGTTAATTGCTTTGTATTTTTTGTGTTCTTCATCTTGTTCGTACGACCCCTCGCCGGACAAGGCCAGCTTAGGGTCAAGGGTAGTGTAAGGGGAAGTGTGTCGTCCGCCGCGGCAGAGCCCCATACCGCGGTAAGACCATAGTTACTCCCTAAGGCGGCCCGGTATCAGTGAGGCTCCGTTCGACTACAGCCACGATTTGCCTCCCGGCTGCAAACGTCCAATGGGCACGGTATCGCATAACACCCTGGATTGGGAGGGAAAACTTTTGCACATTTATATAGCGAGCCGCTTGCTTCAAGACAGACGCTCGTTTACAGCCGCACCTCATGGTGTACAGACGCTGCGAAAAAGACCCCGGTGAGCCCTTAAACCAAGTATGTCAGAGTGGCCCCACCGGGGCTCCCTCTCTTTCTGCCGCGAGCCTAGGTAGCTCAACGTTGCCCAGAGTGCACGAACGAGGACGCAAGAGTCGGGATTGAGCGCGGTCACTCAGCAACCACACCCCATTACACTCCAACTACTGCAGATAAATCAATGAATTTTTTTTTACTTACAGATAATTGTTTTTACTATATTATAAGTACTCCAGGAAAATTAGACATTAACTTTGCATTTCATATAGGCAGCAATTTTTTTTTTGCATTTGATAGAGGGCATAACCGTGACCTTAAAACCGAGTTTTCGGGACTGGGGGGCGTGTCCCGCGGTAGCTATAGTGAAAATAAGCGGATTTTCGATTTTTGAATATATCTCCTAAACCGGAAGAAATAATTAAATTATGTTAATGCATTTACTTAGGTAATAAAGCCGTCTACATCTCACCAATACAAACATTTTTTGCCACTTTTATATTTACAAAGTTATGAGCAAAAATAACCTAAAAATTTTGCGATGCATTTCTTCAAAATGCAATAACTCTTTTTTATTGTTATTTGGAAAAAAATGTTTACTAGTTTTTTGAAGTGCTATTTCTTATAAACATTTTGGCATATATATATTGATGGTTGTCTGTTATAGTTCAGGGTGATTTAGAAGTTCAAAGTGGTACAGCAAAAAAAAAAAAATTTATTTTGTTGTTGTTATTTGCACTCCTATTTTGGGAGGTTATCTTATACACACTGTTATATGGGATCGTAATATATCATTCAAAAATATTTGTGAAAAGTATTCACAATATATCAAACATCATTTCGGTACCAATGTGATTATTATATTTGATGGATATTCGGATAATCCAAACGCTGCTGCTACTAAATCGTGGGAATGTTTAAGAAGGTCAAAAAATTATTACTCAACTGACATAATATGGAACATTAATACCATTCCACCGATATCTCAAGAAAAATTTCTCGGTAATGAAAATAATAAAAAATCCTTTATCGATCTTTTAAAGAGTGAATTACAACAATCATGCCACAAAATAGTCCAGGCTGACAATGACGCAGATCGTTTAATCATTACAACTGCAATTCAAGAGTCCTTCCTTTTTGATTCTGTCACCATTGTTGCTGAAGATATAGATATACTTGTGCTAATGACTACTTTGGCATCTGATAGAAGTAATATTTTTTTAAAAAAGCGAAAAAAAGGACGTACAGTGGAAAAAATATATTGAAGTTCCAGTTTCAAATATGAAGAAATCGTACAAAAAAACTTACTGTTTCTCCATGCTTTTTCTGGCTGCGATACAACTTCAGCGACTTACAATATAGGTAAAATCAAATTTCTCACAACATTTCAAAAATATCCTGAGCTAGCATCTGGTCCGAAATTATTTCTTAAGGAGCAAGTTGAACCAGAGCAGTTAAGTTCAATTGGCGAACGCTTTTTTATTGCTTTATATTGTGGGAACAATTCGGAAGAGTTCATTGATGTGCTGCGTTACAAATTATTCACAAAATCGGTTGTAAAAACAAAATTTAATTTATCCCTGCTTCCTCCAACAAGAGATGCAATTCATCAGCATTCCATGAGAGTTTAACACCAAATTCAAAGTTGGCTTGGACATTTCAAAAACCCTGAATCGTGGGGCTGGAAGAAGACGGCACGAACATTTATGCCGATAATGTGTACCAAGCCTGCTGCCCCGCAAAGCTGGTTTAAAATGCCCTAGCAGTATTTCTGGGGTTATAATCAGTCTCAGCATTGCTACTGAACGCAGGAGTGCAAATAACAACAACAAAATAAAATCCCAAATACTACTAAACACTAGAAAAACATTTTTTTTTTGCTGTACCACTTTGAACTTCTAACCCAGCCAGCAAGGTACCGTACATTTTACGAACATTGCGATTTACGAGCTATTCTCGAATAAAAAAACAATAACAAAAGAAGCTTTTCTGTCACGTCAAACAAAAAAATTAAAATAAAAAATTTTAAAAGTAAGTATGCTTGTAAAATATCTAATTAAAAACACAAATAACCTAAAATATATCTTTTAAATTATTACTAGCGTGCTGGAAGGTGGATTTGCGGAAAAAGAAAAAGGGACAGAGAAAGTAGCTGCTATTCTGGGATCTCGGGATGCCCTCTGGGTTGTATGACCCACTATTTATAAGTTCTGATGCCTAACATGTAAACCAATATCAGTATGTACTTACACGCTGGCAAAAAGGTACACAATTTTATTATTTAATAAAAAAAACTTTATACCTAAAATTTAGGTTTGTTTATTTGTATTATTTTTCGCATTGAAATCTTACCGTCCTTCTTTCGGCCAATAGTTTATTGGCTTCTTCATCGATGATTTGTTGCATGGCTGGATGACGTTTTTTCAGCGGTCGGTTGTGCTTTAGTGTGGTCACAGGTTCGGCGGTGGTATTTGGTCCGTTGATCCCACTGAAGCGCTTTCGACGGTGTGCTACAAAATCTTCCAGCTTAGCATGTTGGTCATCGGTTAGATGCTCACTTGATGCTTCCTTATTGAGTCATCGGCATATGACAGCGTGGCGCCAGTATCCAGTAGCGCTCGTACGCTCATGCCATCGAGGGTAACTTGAATGTAAAAACGGCCATCTCTTAGCACTTTGTCAGGTGAATTGAGCTGGCGGGCGGGGGGTTTCTTTGGAGTTCGCGGCTGGGCGGATTGTATTTGGTCTCGGTTCTGTATTTTCGGTGCAGGCCTGAATGCATTTCTGGTAGCAGGCTTGATGTTGGATTGGTTGGCCCGATCGCATGGGCAATCTCTCGACATTACGTCGTCCTGACCGCATTTGGAACAAAAAATTCTACTGGCTCCTCTGAATTGAAACCGGTGGTGACCACGCTCCTTACAGCGCCAGCAGCACGCTTCGCATTTGTACTCTTCTTGCATTTGGTGTAGGCTATGGACTACCACCTTTCCTTGCCTGGCTTCATCTTCTTTGAGCAATTCATACTCCTCTGTTAATTCTATCAATTCGTCAATGGTCTTGAACTCACCACGCTTGACAAAGAGGCGGTATTCCACGCTAAACCATCGTATATGCGTTCCAGGTGGTCCTCTTTGCACATGGTTGGATGTTGGCGGATGAGAGTCTGTAGCGCGAGGATATAATCCTTGGACTTGTCGCTTTCGCTGCCGGATGGTCTCCTCCAGACGGCGAAGATGTCGTTTAGGTAGAAAAAATTTCCGTATCCCCTCTCGAAAGTCGACCCACTTATGTATTTGTTGTTTGCGGATACGGTACCATTGGAGTGCTTTTCCACGTAATAGTTCAGGGAGAGCTTGCAGGAGTCGGTCGGCGGGGATGCGGTAACATTCGGCTAGTTCCTCTACTCGTGTTCCTCACTTCGTGTAGCGAATCGCTTCCTGAGAAGTGTACGTCCCAGCATCGCACAGTATTCATCACTTCGGCGTCATTCATCTCATCTTTCCTTGGTATCGTAATAGTAGGAGCCAATTTTGTTGGTGGCTTTGCCGGTTTCCCCTCCTCTTCAGTATTCTCCATTTCCAACTCTTTCAGTAGCACGTACATGCTCAAAGCGCGGCGGAGGTCTGACTGTGTAGCATTCAACGAAGATCTTGTGCTGCTTGCACTCCTCGACCAACTTCTCCATATTAAAGGAATATATCCAGTTAAGGCTGTCGGTGTTGCGCGTAGTGTTATCCCCGCTGAGGGGTGTGTTCGATGAACCCGACTCGACAGTGTTGGTGGCAGTTGTTGTTTTCGCACAGTCATCTGCGGAATCGGGCGCCATTTATGAGGTGGGGTTTGTCGAAGGCTGAGGTAAACTCAGTCTGTCCAAGGTCAGCAGAGGTCCCACTAACCCCTACTAAATATAACACGCTATTTGTGTATTAAAATCGAACACACACACACACGTCCTTAGGGCGTCGAGGAGAAGCAGCTTTCCGTGTAGGCACGGACAGACTAATGGAGAGCGGTTGTTGTTGTTTTTGTAGCGAGGTGTAGCCCTGCCTAAATGTCAGACAGGGTCACCCCGAGTGTATTGCTCTTGGCCGGGTCGTTTCGGCATGATGGGTACAGCAGAAGTACTAGTACCGTTCTCGTAGAACCGGCAATACAAGAAACTGGCCATGTAGGCCATGTAGGTCATTTAGCGTTACCAAGGGTGCGCCAACGGGGAGGCGACCTACTGGGGCAGTGATAAATCGGTCATAGTGACCGGAGACCAGCAACAGCTGGTGATAAAGAACGGCGTCACAATAATCTAGCGGCGGAGCGTCGGGACAGGATAGCAGCAACAGGTGGCGAACAGCTGAGCTGTGATAAAGAACGGCGTCACAATAATCTAGCGGCAGAGCGTGGCGGCCGGAAAGCAGCAACAGGTGACGAACAGCTAAGCTGTGATAAACAACGGCGTCACAATAATCTAGCGGGGGAGCGTGGCGGCCGGAAAGCTGCAAGAGGTGGCGAACAGCTGAGCTGTGATAAAGAACGGCGACAAAATAATCTAGAGGCGGAACGTAGTGACCGGAGAGCAGCACCAGGTGGCGAGCAGCTGAGCTGTGATAAGGGGGCGACGTAACAAAAAGCTAGCGGCGGAATGAACCAGTTGGCAAGCGGAGGTTGGACAGTGGAAGTAACGCGGCGGAGGGCGTACCAGTATCGGAGCAGCGGTATTCGGCGGGAGACTATTGGGCGGATAAGACGAAGTGGGTCAATAGGCGGCGGTTTACCTGTTCGGTTCTGCTGGTTGATGGTGGTACTCCTCCAGGGACGGTGGTGAAGGACGGGGTATCCTACAACGAGACTAGAGTGAATCAATTAGGATGCTGGCTCGGTGGCTGGACACCACTGCCTCCATAGTCGCACGCTATAAATAGGTGGCTGTAAGGAGGGCAGAGTTGTACCAGCTAGGACTAGCAGGCCGATCACCCAACCAAAAAGGAAGATTCCTCCAGAGTGCTGGCCCCTCGCCGGACACCTCCGTCCCCCGCTCGATTTCGCACGCTACGTAGGTAGGTGTCACGGGAGCAGGGCGGCGGTGTTCCGGCTCTATGCCAGTTGGGATGGCTTGCAGGTCTAGGGGAGCACAGTGCTCAAAGCACAACTGCTCCCCGTTAACCCGCGACCCGTCCCACAGCCAGGGCCAGAGTCAAGTGGAGCGTCAATACGCCGCCGAAGCGGCATAACTATTCCACTTGGCTAGCCAGCGGAGCGAGAAAGCCCAAAAGGCAACAAATGCCGCTGACTCACCTAGAGTGAATGATTTTGTTTTGCACAAAAACTCCTTTATATACGGGGGCGGTTATAGAGCTGTCGAGAATTCCACCACTTGCCATGGTGTGTTGTTGAAACATTTGTATTGGTTGCTAGTGATCGCCACGCCATTATTGCTACGTATCAGCTGTTGCTATGGATCAGCTGATTAGCGTGTCGCGCAGTTTTAGCATGCTTTTAGGCGCTACTGGAGTTAGTGACAGTGGGGGTTGTGCAATTGTAACGCTACGTTACATACATGTGTCGTATAAGACTACCCTTAAACAGTGTCAGGCATTTCCAGACTTCATCCCATGACAAAAACTTAAGCCAGACAACCCAAAGCACGTGGACTTTTCATCATTTTTAATGTGCTTTCACTTGTTCATATAGGCGTACCCAACTTTGACTGCTTTTAAACGGCGGATCGTTACACATGTATCGTATAACACCACCATTAACTATTATCAGGCATTTTTCGACCTCGTCCCAACATCTCAAACAAGTGAAAACGCAGTACGAATTATAAAAATTCGTCGGTTTTGAGGTATCCGGCAAAAGTTTTTTCTATAAGGCGAAGTCTAACAATGATTTAAACTACTTAAGAGCAGTGTTCTGCGACACATGTGTGAAGATCCGGCATTTACGAACAGCAAAAGTTGGACCAACTCGCTTAAACCTTTGAAATCGCAGTAAGAATTATGAATACTAGTATCGCTTGTGATCGAAAATTCGACCAATAAAATCTTTAGGGGACGTGGGGTCGCCAGCCCCTTAAATTTTGGGGACGCCCCTGAACATAAACCGCCTATACCTCAGTTTTTTCAATTTCCTTTCCATCGGTGCATATTTCATTCAAATCGGTCAAACAATTCGCTCACAGGAGGTTCCTAAAATTTTTCATGTGGCGTATTTATATATTTATATATACATAGATTCCTCAGTTTTGAGGTGCCTGGCTGTAGGTTTTGACATGGGGCGAAGTATAAATGTACCTGACACAACTTAAGGGTGGTCTTCTATAACACATGTGAAAATATCTACCCTTCAAAAGCAGCCAGAGTTAGACTAACGCGTTTAAATCGAAAAGTAACTGATACCACCTAAGGGTGGACTTCTATGATACATGTGAAAAGATCCGCCCTTTAAAGGCAGCCAAAGTTGGACCAACCCGATTAAACATGTGAAAGCGCAGTAAGAAATATGAAAATTCCTCAGCCTTGAGGTGTCTGGCTGAATTTTTTTTCCATGGGATGAAGTATAAAAAGCCTGCTACTACTTAGATATAGTATTCTACGACACATGTGTAAAGAGCTGCCTTTCAAAAACAGCCAAAGTTGGACAAACTCGCTTAAACATGTGAAAGTGCAGTAAGCATTATAAAAATTTCTCAGTTTTGAGGTGTCTGGCTGAAGTTTTTGACATTGGGCGAAGTCCAAAAGTACCTGATACCACTTAAGGGTGGTGTTCTATGACAAATGTGAAATTATCTGTCCTGCAAAAGCAGTCAAAGTTGGACCAACGCGCTTAAACATGTGAAATCGCAGCAAGAATTATGAAATTTCCTCAGCTTTGAGGTGCCTTTGAGGCGACTTTGAGCCCCGATTCCTAGGCCCTTGTCATAGGTACAGCTTTGAAATTTTCACATTCTTTCTAGATTCGGGGAGGACTATCGATCGGTATTGGTTTCATCCATTATAAAATAAGTGACGCTTTCAGGCTCTGGGATCTTGCTCTAATACATACATATCTACATTTAGCAGAATGCCAAGCAAAGGTAATAAAAAGGGGTAACGTTTTTAAGCCTATATTTTATATCTTTATTTGTTGTAAGATATTAGGAAAAATGTGTTGAAAAAAGAAAATTGTTTCACAATACGTAAACATTTTCAATACATAAGTACATATTTAACAATATGTTTGTTACAAAACAACCTGAAATATTCCACCATAACTTGTACCAAAGTATATTAAACAAAGTAATAGTGACCTTGACAGTTCTCTCTTTTCTGTAGGAGTTTTCCCGTCAAATGAAAAAAAAATATTAACCCGTTCTGTTTAAGATTTTTAATTTTTTTTAATAGTGTGAAGGGTGGACACCTTGTCGCGGTACGAGGGCTTAAGTCGATAGCCACAGGGCTACGCTGCGCTTGTGATCATAGCGCCGCCTGTACTACATCACGAGAGAAGCCACGCCTCTCTGGCGCGACGACTAAGATCTTCCCCCTCCCAATCCAGGGTGTTATGCGACCACGTGCCCATTGGACGTTTGCAGCCGGGAGGCAAATCGTGGCTGTAATCGAACGGAGCCTCTCTGATACCGGGCCGCCTCGGAGAGTAACTATAGCCTTACCGCGGTATGGGGCTCTGCCGTGGTGGACGATACATTCCCCTTACTCTTCCTTTGACCCTAAAGTGGCCTTGCCCGGCGAGGTGTCGTACGAACAAGATGAAAGATAGTAACAAAAACCCTAAAACTAAAGATACAACAATGTATACTGCACAGCAGAGGAGGAAAATGCTGGAGCAAGCGAGAACGCAACGTCGGAGGACAAACTCCATTTCTTTATCAGCCGAGAGATCGACAGCGATGGCAACTACGAGTCGATTAGCTCTGGATAACAAGGGCGCAATCCCCAAAGTAAGTGCCGGTACAAACACGGTGAAGCCAACAACGGCTGATGCTAAACCCCAGTAAGTGCCGGTACCGAAACCAAGTCTTTAACGTCTGTGGCAGTGGTCTCACGACCTGGCCCCAGAGATCCAAATAAGGGAACGACCGCGATGGCAACTACGGGTCGAAATTTACCCCAAAAGACATCTCCCAGTCGCTCTGAGAACTTGGACAAAAGAGCGGCCGCAAGGATTTTGAAGAAATACGAGGGTATTTCACAAGAGACGCTATCGCCGAATGCTAGAAAGACGGTGGAGATGGCTGAAGCTATCTTACCGAACTTCCAAAGCGATTACGCGCCAAAGAAGGTTAATGGAAACCCCTTCAAACGCCAGAGATCGGACGTGGATTTAAAACCTCACCCGAAGCGGCAGCAAAACGCCTCCGTAATGGGTAAACTCAGCTTTGCTGAAGTGACTAAGGATAGGATCCTCATAGGCGTCATTGACCGAGGTAATGAAAGCTGGGCCATCCCTAGGGACCAGGGGCGATACGTCCGGAATGCTATCGGTAATGCCCTTCTCGACATTATGGATGAGTCTCCGGGTGCCACTCCGATGGGTTCTGATGCGGGATGGCACCAGGGCCGAATCAAGGCATTCGCTTGCGAGGATGCAAAAACTGTTGCACTGTACAAGGCAGCAGCTGCAAAACTAGGCGAGATCTACCAAGGGGCAAGAATCTAGGTTGTCGATTGGAAGGTCATCCCGGCTCGGCCAAGGGCAAGAGCGTGGATTTCTGCTGAACCTGAGAGAATTCTCAGGATGCTGAGGATCATGAACCCGTCTCTCCCGACGAAGGACTGGGGTGTCAATCTGGTCGAGGATGCAGTAGGGCCTGATAGGCAAGTGATCTTCACCTTGAATAAGGAGGCACTCGAGCCCCTTAAATTTTTCGGCTGCACCGGAGGACTCGCACATCGCAGTGCCGGAAGGGGAGTCGGAGATGTCCGACTCGGAAAGTATGGTATCTGCCACGTCAAAAGGCGAAGGAGCAGTGGACAGCTCGGAGATGGGAGACAGCCTGCTGGACGGGGAAGACCTCAACGTCACAGTGATAGCAGCTAGTCCTGAGCGCACCAATGTTGACACTGCCACAGTTAGTAGGATCTCTGCCACGCCAAACCGTGGTCTGAACAAATCGTCGTTGAAAGATAAGCCTCCAGAAGAGGCGGAACTCGACGATACGGCGGTGGGAGGGAAGTCTGAGCGCTCTCATGTTGGTGGTGATTCAGATAAACCTGCACAAATCTAAAGCAGCCTCGGCTGCTTTAATTAGTCGTCTCTCTAAAGGCGACGTAGATGTGGTCCTCATCCAAGAACCCTGGGTCAACAGCTCAAGGATTTGCGGTTTGGGGACTAAGGGTTTTAAGCTTATTCGAGCCAGCGAGGGGGGCAGGGTTAGAGTCTGTATTTTGGTTAAGTCTGAGCTGAATGCCTTTCTCTTGCCCAACTATACCAATGGTGACGTTACAGCTGCCAGTTTAACAGTCGACAGTACTAGTCTGACGATGGTGTCGGTCTATATGCCCTACGACGCCGAAGTACCTCCGCCACAGAGGGAGGTAAAAAACCTGGTGGCAAATTTTTCCATGGGCCATCTTATTATCGGAACTGACGCCAATGCTCATCACGTCCAGTGGGGAAGCTCCGATATCAATGCTAGAGGAGAGTCGTTGTTTGACTATTTGTTAACAACTAACCTGGTAGTTTGCAACGTGGGTAACGAACCTACGTTTATTACTAAAACCCGTAGGGAGGTCATAGATCTCACTATTTGCAGCGAAGGCGCTTATGAGTGGCTAAGAAAATGAAGCTTTCTCGATGAGCACTCATTCTCCGACCACCGGTACGTAGAAATAGTTCTAGACTTTTTTGAGGAGCAGCCGGTTATGAAACGCAACCCACGTAACACTAACTGGCAGATACACAATGAAATACTATCTAGGGACTTACCAGCACTGCCCCCACAAGTCCCCTCATCAGTGGGGGAGTTGGAGGATCTGGTAAAGACCTTTACAACGGCGCTCTCGAATGCCTTAGAGCAGGCTTGCCCAGTGCCAAAACCACGCGGTAAACATAGGCCGCATTGGTGGTCCTACAACCTGGACTCGCTCCGAAAATCATGTAGGACACAATTTAATAAGGCCAAGAGCCTTGGCACGGAGACTCAATGGCTCGAATATAAAGTTAAACTCAGGGCCTACATAAAAGCTCTGAGGCAGGCGAAGAGAGTATCGTGGAGAAATTTCTGCACTGGGGTCGAAAATGTCGACGATACAACGAGACTTAGACGAGTGCTCTCAAAAACTCAAACAGCCACAAGCTATTTGCGCAAACCTGACGGATCCTGGACCAGCACGGAGAGGGAAACCCTAGAGCTGCTCTTGAATACGCACTTCCCAGGGAACTTGCATGAGGAATCCGTAGCACCTACAATAAACCTGGCTGTATACATACCCATCACGGAGGAAAAGGTTAGGTGGGCGGTTAAAAGCTTCGAACCGTTCAAGGCTGCGGGGCCAGACGGGATTATTCCCGCACAACTCATAAACACGCTGGAGACATCAGCCAAATGGCTGGTATTTCTCTATACAGCCTGCCTTTCTCTTAGCTACAATCCGTGCTCCTGGAGAAGTGCCACGGTAGTGTTTATTCCTAAGGCGGGGAAGGCGTCTCATTACGAGCCCAAGGACTACAGGCCGATCAGTCTCTCATCCTTTGTGCTCAAAACCTTCGAGAGGATAATAAATGACTACCTCTCCTCTACTATTGATAGCAACCTGATCTGTAGCTATCAGCATGCATACACCAAAGGGAAATCTACAGAAACTGCGCTTCACAGCCTAGTTTCTGTTATTGAAAAATCGCTGTATGAGAAGGAGTACTGTCTTGCGGCCGTTTTAGATATTGAAGGAGCCTTCAACAACATAAGCCCTGATGCTATAAACACCGCTTTAACAAGTCTGGGCATAAGCAGGTCTCTTATTGGACTTATTGATCAACTACTAAAGGGTAGACGAATAGTTTCATCACTGGGCTCGGTTGACTTATCACGCTATGTCACAAGGGGAACGCCTCAGGGTGGTGTTCTCTCCCCGCTTCTATGGAACCTCACTGTCAACTCGATGCTGGAAGGTAGTGGCATATGCAGACGACTTAGCTATAGTATATAGGGGCAAATTCCCACAAACCCTGTGCGACTTGATGTAAGTAGCACTGCGAAAGGTTTCCTCATGGTGCTCGCGCTGCGGACTGAGCATCAACCCGGGAAAAGTAGAACTGGTTCTCTTTACCAACCGCTATAAGATACCACCGCTAATACTACCAAAACTGAATGAGGTGCACCTGAACTTGGCTGACAAAGCCAAGTTCTTGGGCACAGTTCTGGATAGGAAACTAACCTGGAAGGAGAATGTTCTTCAGCGCCAGAAGAAAGCGTGTATTGCACTCTACACGTGCAAAATAGCTATTGGAAAGAAATGGGGGCTCAGCCCCAAAATATGCAAATGGATCTACACTGCAATCATTCGACCAATCATGCTCTATGGAGTTGTGGTATGGTGGCCTGCGCTGAGCAAGGCAACAAATCTTAATCTGCTAGGTAAAGTACACAGATCTTGCATGATCTGTATAAGCGGTGCGTTAAAACCGCCCAATGAAGCACTCCAGGCCATTCTTGGCATTTTGCCACTCGATCTGGAAGGGCACCGGGTGGCAGCAGCATTGGCTCTGCGTCTAAGGCTGGGGCGCAAGCACTACTGGACCCGCCTGTATTTTGGGATCCTATAGCTTTCTTCCGCTGAGCACAGATCGTTGTGCGACCACAACAGTCGGAGATAGCTGTTTTAAAATCAACATTCCTAGCAGGGAAGAATGGGAGAGCACGGATCGGAGTCCCGTCACTCATGGCGGCACTTCCATTTATACTGATGGCTCGAAGCTAGACGGCAGAGTTGGAGAAGGGGTTTATTCAAAGGATCTGAACCTTGAGCTCTCCTTCAGACTACCTGATCACTGCAGTGTCTTCCAGGCAGAAGTTTCAGCAATCATGGACGCCTCGGCTTGGATAGGCCGACACACTATCGGACAGGACATTTTTATATTCAGCGACATCCAGGCGGCCATCAAATCCCTTGGCTCTTATTCGTTCAACTCTGAACTGACGCTCAGCTGTCGTCGATCTCTACAAGAGATGGCCCAACAGAATCGCATGAACCTCACATGGGTCTCGGGGCATAAGGACATTAAGGGAAATTGTAGGGCAGACGAACTTGCGAGGCAGGGCACGACCAAGCAGGTTCTTCGAGATAAAGAGCGCTTGGGTATGCCGTTTGCCACATGCAAGCTTATGCTAAAGGAGTACACACTCCGCCAAGCCAACGAAAGATGGCTGCAATCTCCAGGATGCCGGATATCCAAAGAAACCTGGCCGAAATGGGATCATAAAAGATCAAGACAAATTTATGCCCTAAGGAGAAAAGAAATCTCCATATTAATAGGCGTATTAACTGGGCACTGCCTCATTGGTAGGCACGCAGAAAGACTTGGAGTGCCCTACCGACGATGCTGTAGGAGTTTTAAGGAGGATGAGGAGGAGGAAACAGTGGAGCACCTCATCTGCAACTGCCCGGCTTTAAGTGGCGCGAGAATGTGCTTTTTGGGAGTTCCCTTCCTGGTTAGCCTACGCCAGGTCACGGAGCTGGACATAAAGGACCTGATGGCCTTTATCAAGTCATCTAAATGGTTCGAGGAGGAGTAACGGTGTCGGTATAGGAAAGTCAGTCCCGGGATTCTGCTATGTGGAGAATTCCGTTAATACCGGGATTTTCCATATGGCAGGGTCCCGGAACTGACTTTCCTAGTGTTGGTGGTATCACAACGGGCCTTTTAATACTGGCCTAGGTGTGCCTCTGCGGCAGCCACTTGAACCTAACCTAATAGTGTCAAGAAATAGCATATTGTTTCATATAAATATAATACTGCTTGCCTCAGATCCTTGCACGTTTAAATAGAGTCTAGAGTTCAGATTAGCTAGACTCTAGCGCATTTTAGCTAAGATGAATGGTCTCATCTTTATTCAACTGGATCTTAGACGGAAAACGAAACTGTAAGCGATTAAGCGATATGCCCGTGGTGGAATGCCTGTCGCAAGAGGCGACTAATCCCCATTTCGACCATGGTCACGGGGTTGATGAAATCGGCAATAGGAATAGTACAACAAGGTGGTTCGGCAGCTGTGAGAGCATAGACTCAATACCGTACAACTCTGTTTGGTCAACCACGTCCCTCTTACAACAGCAACAGCGAAGCCGATTAATATCTCGAAACCGAAATTAAACCGTAACCGATATTGTAATAAAAAAATAAAAACGAAAACGTTTCAAAATCCAGAGCCGGTCCAAACAAGTTTGTACTTTTTTTTATAAATTGATTACTTCATTTCGCCGCCACATAGTTTCTTTGATTAGACGGTACCCGGGTTTTGACCTCAGTCTAAAAAAACTCTAATGGAAACCAATCCACCAGTTTCTGCGACACTCTGGCGACAACCTTCTTGTGGTGCCATCGGCGGAAATCGACAAATATTCAATACTCGCCATTTTCATAACGCAAAGGTCCGAGAAGGGCTAGATTCCAAAGTGTCCAAAGTTACTCCGTTACTGTTTGGTATAGCATATTTCCCTGTATTGATAATTATTTGGCCTGAGCAAATGCTATCTATTTTTTATAAGCTTTTATTTAGTTTCACCTGACGGCTGTCTGTAATCAAATCTTGCAAGCTAAATTTGATACACTTCCCGGTGTCCGATTGATCTGAAATTCTGCACCCATGTATAACCCCGATGACAATGCAATATTATAAAAAAAAATTTCTATAGGTGGCGCGTGGGTGGCTATATTTTCAAAATTCGCATTTATGGTCCGATTTAGCTGAAATTCGTAATATGTATTACTACCATGAAAAGAAATATTTTTGTAAAAAAATTTCGCTAGGTGGGGCTGAGATAGCGGTAATAAAAACTCAAAATCGTAATTATGGACCGATTTGGCTGATATTTCACGTGTGTGTTACTTAATTAATTTCTAAATGTTAAAAAAAAATTGGACCGGCTAGGTGGCGCGTGAGTCGCTTTATTTGAGAACTACGAAGGTCTGTTATCAGTGTCGATTAATTCGTTTTTCAACGAACTTCCCGTTGAGGTAGGATCTTAAAATTTTCATCATCGTTTAGTTTTCTGCCTCCATGCAAAATAACAAAAAAATAATTCCGATAGGTGGCGCACGAGTAGAGATATTCGAAAGTTTTCATTCCAGGAAATTTTGCTTTTGATATTGTACTAACTCGCAGTTAAGATGGGATTTTGCAAATTTTCATCATCGTTCAGGCTTCGCTAACAGTAAATAAAAAAATTAGCTTAATTTCAAAAATCCCATTTATCGTTTAGTTTAGTCTTTATTCCAATATCCCAAAAGTAACTTTATTAACCACGCGGCTTTATTGTAAAAGATTCTATGGTTTCTGTTGCTGCTAGCAGCCGATTGATGTCGCTGCGACATTATTGCCTCTTGTTGATAAACCGAACTAAAAAGTAAAAAAATTAAAGAAAAAAAAACTTTTTTAAAAATAAGCTTTTATTATTGGTTTATAAAATTAACTAAAAAGTAAAAAATAAATTCACTGTAAAGGAATATAACACTTTATAAGTTCATTGTAACCTTTAAAGATAATTTGGCTTCTTCGTCTGCCACAAAATAATTCCATATTGTACATAATTATATATTTCTAACATTAAAACTTTACACCTAAATTATTAAATCTTCCAGTATATATCACATTCCTAATTTTATTAATAATAAAAGCGTGTTAAATTTCGATAGCAAGAAAAGAAGGTCCTGAATGTTCTTAATTATACCATCAAATAGAAAAGAAGGTCCTAAATGTTCTTAATTATACCATCAAAATTTAACACCTGAATGTTCTTAATTATACCATCAAATAGAAAAGAAGGTCCTAAATGTTCTTAATTATACCATAAAAATTAACACGCTTTTATTATCAATAAAATTAGGAATGTGATATATACTGGAAGATTTAATAATTTAGGTGTAAAGTTTTAATTATAGAAATATATAATTATGTACAATATGGAATTATTTTGTGGCAGACGAAGAAGCCAAATTATCTTTAAAGGTTACAATGAACTTATAAGGTGTTATATTCCTTTACAGTCAATTTATTTTTTACTTTTTAGTTAATTTTATAAACCAATAATAAAAGCTTATTTTTAAAAAAGTTTTTTTTTCTTTAATTTTATTCAGTAAAACAATTGTATGGGACACAAAAAATGTGCTTGGGTGGAAAAGGGTTAATACGATTGTTTACATTTTTTTAAAGGAAAAACTCCTACAAAAACAAAATATTTCAGTTGTCAATTCTACCTTGTTGAATTTGCCTTGACTTGTACGAAATGTTTTCAAAATTGTTCAATGTAATTTTCTGTTTAACGTAACCTACATGCAAATAATATTTTCCACACTTGATTCATCACTTGAGAAAATCGTTTTTGTCAAACATTGGTTGAAAATGATGGAATTGCCGTGTGTTTTTTATTGCTATGGCTTTACTTATTTTGGAAACCATGGAGACATGGTTGCTTTGTTGTTTTAAATGCTTTGGTTACATCGAATTACTTTTGCATATATTTATGTATGTACGTATGTAAGTATGTATGTTTCACAATTTTTTTTTATTATTTGACATATTTTGCAATTTTTTGAGAGTGCAGAACGAATAAAAAATGTTATTTGTTTAAAAAATGTTTTTAAAATAACATTATTTTAACAATTTGATCGCAAGGGGTGACAAAAATATCTTTGGAATGGTATGAATGGACAAAATGTTTTTTCGTATATTTCCTTGCGGCTAGCCATAACGCACCCACGCCGTGGGCTGCGCAGCTGACAACATGTCGCAACGAACTATCAGTCTATATAATAGAGGAGCTGCACTTGACAAATGCCATAAACGCATACAACAAATGTTGCTTGAGGTGTAAGGGACAAGAAGCTCTTGGACTTATCTTCCACTTGTGCTGGGCGCGGGAGGAGGGCGGCGGTGGGGGCTCTCGCTTAGCATTGCTCATGGCCACATAGGATGTGCTACCTAGAAAGTAGCTGTGAGCTCGCGGGGGAAGTGGAGGCGCCTCAGGGCGAGAGATAGCAGAGGACACACTCAGCTTGCTGAAATCTTCCTCTGTTGGGCCGAAGCCAATCTTGAATTTGTGAGAGTTCATGGCAACAACTACCTGTAAAAACATATATAAAACTGGTATTAATGATTTAAAAGCCTTTTTTATAATTCTTACCTTCATCTGCGTGGAAAAATTGAAATTATATAATTTTTTTAAAATAAACAAAATTAATTTATGAGAATCGTCACTCAAATGAGTGATAGAAAAGTCAACACAAAAGAGGATTGGAGGAAAAATGTTTCCAAAAATTAGCTTCTACTCAATTTTTTATAGAAATTTACTCTGACTGAAAAAGTATTTTTTCAAAGAGGCAACATGGATATCTGTGAGGGAGTTCAAGATGGCGGATTAGAAAGAGAATTAATTTATGAGAATCGTCACTCAAATGAGTGATAGAAAAGTCAACACAAAAGAGGATTGGAGGAAAAATGTTTCCAAAAATTAGCTTCTACTCAATTTTTTATAGAAATTTACTCTGACTGAAAAAGTATTTTTTCAAAGAGGCAACATGGATATCTGTGAGGGAGTTCAAGATGGCGGATTAGAAAGAGAAGCTGCCAACATCGGCCACTTTTAATTATTGTATCATGGGGCAGTACACTGTACATATGTATATACAAGTTTTAAATCTATGGAAAATGTTTTAAAATAATAGAAAATGATAACTAAAATTTTCTTTCTTGGAGTGAATTGTTTATTTTAATACTGTTTTAAACTTTTCCTGAGAAAGTAATCAGGGTGGGGAAAAATTCGATCGCAAATTCTCAATCATATGATTTTCTCACCCTTTCTCATTTTGCGCTCTTATCATATCGCGAGAAACGCTAAGGCAAACGAGCGGTAGTTAAAACAATAACTGCATTATTTCATTGCTAGGAGATTGTAAACATACCAGCAGCCTTGCTACGAGCGATCGCGTTTGCATGCTCGCTCGTTTCCATTGTATATACATACTAGGGAATCCAATTTCCGGGATTTCTAGCCTCTCGGGATTTTCGGGATTTGAAAGTTCAATCCCGGGATCCCGGTATTGTCCCGAATTTTTTTTTTTGCTAAAAATGACACCCCATATCTATGTAATAAAGTAGACTAAATTATAGTAATTCATTTAAGTATGTATGTATGTATTTATCAAGGCAGTCATTTTTATAACGAACGAAAAGTAACATTAAATTTGTAACTCAAAGTTACTATTCAGGAACTTGAAACATAAGTTGTTTGTACTACTGGTAAACATAGCCAAATATACATACTTATATATTTGATTAACAACGACTTACAAAAAAATAAAAATAAAAATGAATGCCATTTGACTTAGCAAAAAAATTACTTTTTCTGTTATTTCGAGAATGTTTGTCCGCAGAATGAATTTGTTTGCCAAATTATACGAATTTAATTTAATTTAATTTGACTTAATTTGGTGATTAAATTCAATCTCCGGATGAACGGTCTCGAAAAAACCTGGCCAAAAGTGACGCATTTGGTGCAGTGAAAATGTAGCTTTTGTTGCCCCCATTCCAAAAAATATCAATTTCTTTCCCCAACCCTTTTTTTAAATTCATATTCGTTTCTATTGGTGGAAATTTGAGAGCTACTAGTCAAAACTTTATGCAACTTTTCTTTAAGGCTAACGGGCTTGTCAACTTCAACCACTTCGTCGTTGATATTAAGCTTTCGGCAGAATCAGTCCGTCACGTACGTGCCGGAAAAGGAAGAAACTGACAGCCGAGTAGGATGTGTGTATTTTGCATGTAAAACGCTACATTGACAAAGTATCAGTCAACGGATCCGGTATCCTTCGCCAATTTTCTACTTTGACGGAACGTCAGCTGCGTGACAAATGTCAAAATCAATTTTACCGCCAATTTGACAACGGGATTGTGAAAATTGTGACTATAACAAGTATTACTTGAATATTTTCCATGTTTTTAACCGAAATTTTGCTTTTGTTATGTTTTTTTTAATAATTTTCGTTTTGCGCCAATTACTTTGTTGACATATCTGTGTACTTCAACATGACGTACGTCAATCGCTATGTGCCATCCCTGTACGGCACGTACGTTTTGTCACGACGTACGTCACGTACGTGACGTATTGACGGACTGATTCTGCCGAAAGCTTTAGTATGGTTTCCGTTATGAAGCATGTTTTCTGTATTACGAAGGATGCTCTCGAGCTCCCCCCCAATGACTGATAAGCTAATTTCTTTGGAAAATGCATACTTTAAATCATATATATTACTCAGATTAATAAAAAAGGCGTAAAAATGCGGTGTTGCAAATGTAGTTAATGTAATAGTTATTTTTCCCTCAAAGGGGGATGTTTTTGGTAGAAGTTTAGAATCATTCAGAATTATGTTCTACTTAAAGTAAATATATACAAGATAACTTAAATGTATTTAAAAATTTATTTTCGGTGAACCCGGGATTTAGGTCTAGTAATCCCGGGATTTTCGGGACTTAAAAAACTATGGGATCCCAGGATTGGAATCCCTAATACATACATAAAATAATTGCATACACTTGGTAAAAAACGAAATGTTTTCGATGTTTTAAAGAACGCTCGTTTGCCTTTGCTTTTCTCGTGATAAGTTAGGAGCACAAGTTGAGAAGATTGAATTTTTGAGCAATCGCGATCGTTCTTCTTACGGTGTGGATGCAAAATTTTGATTTCATCTGTTTAAAGCAATGATGAATACCATTGTTTAGAAATTATCTATGGTCATGTACACAAGTGTGTAGACAAATGTTTTTAAGAAATGTTTGTGCTGCATCTCACATGTATTAGGGATCCCAGGTACTGGTAATTTTTAGCTAGTTGCATCCATGGCTTGCAATTGTTATACCAATAACTTTCATATGCAAATTGTTGGTATAACCTTCATATTGTTCTCTTAACCAGTGGTTCAGTTCATATTTTCCACACAAAAAAATAATGAAATAAAATAATAAAAAACAAAAACTGTCTAAAAGACCAAATGGCTGGCAATTGTTATACCAATAATTTTCAGATGCACGTAAATTCGTGCATATGTTGATAGAATAGAATTTTTGAATTTTTTTTCTTTACCTGTTTAGTATAAATAAGCGATAAGCCTCTTTAGGTAACGTAAAGTGGTTAAATACATGTTTGCGCAAAATTGCATTCCATAAAATTTTCTGAAATATAATAATATCTATGATATACACATATGTATCACCTGTGTACCTATATGCATTAGATTGGGCCAAAAGAAACTTGATTTCCTTGAAAATAATATTTGTTTTATTTTGCAGAACGGCGAAAACATAATATTGAAAGTCAAAGATCTTTATATTAATTTCTACAGGTCTCTCATTGATACTTTAGATTTAAATATGCTGATCTGGTTTTTTCATATAAATCTGCCAAACCAATGTGCTAAAAGAGCTTACATACTGACGTGTACATGCATATGTATATCCATATGCATACATATAATAGCACTTAAGAAAAATTTTAAGTATATCTAATTTTGTTATCCCTCGTGAAGGGTTGACACCTTGCCGCGAGTCGATAGCCACAGGGCTGCGCTGCCCTTGTGATCATAGTGCCGCCGGTACTACATCACGAGAGAAGCCAAGCCTCTCTGGCGCGACGACTAAGATCTTCCCCCTCCCAATCCAGGGTTCCCGCCTCGGAAAGTAACTATGGCCTTACCGCGGCATGGGGCTCTGCCGCGGCGGACGACACATTCCCCATACTCTTCCTTTGACCCTAAACTGGCCTTGCCCGGCAAGGGGTCGTACGAACAAGATGAAAAAAAGTAATAAAAACCTTAAAAATAATGATACAAGCATGTATACTGCCCAGCAGAGGAGGAAAATGCTGGAGCAAGCGAGAACGCAACGTCGGAGGACAAACTCCATTTCTTCATCAGCCGAGAGATCGACAGCGATGGCAACTACGAGTCGATCAGCTCTGGATAATAAGGGGGCAATCCCCAAAGTAAGTACCGGTACAAACACGGTGAAGCCAACAACGGCTGATGCTAGAGCCCTAGTAAGTGCCGGTACCGAAACCAAGTCTTTAACGTCTGTGGCAGTGGTCTCACGACCTGGCCCCAGAGATCCAAATAAGGGAACGACCGCGATGGCAACTACGGGTCGAAATTTACCCCAAAAGACATCTCCCAGTCGCTCTGAGTACTTGGACAAAAGAGCGGCCGCGAGGATACTGAAGAAATACGAGGGTATTTCACAAGAGACGCTATCGCCGAATGCTAGGAAGACGGTGGAGATGGCTGAAGCTATTTTACCGAACTTCCAAAGCGATTACGCGCCAAAGAAGGTTAATATAAATCCCTTCAAACGCCAGAGATCGGACGTGGATTTAAAACCTCACCCGAAGCGGCAGCAACACGCCCCCGTAATGGGTAAACTCAGCTTTGCTGAAGTGACTAAGGATAGGATCCTCATAGGCGTCATTGACCGAGGTAATGAAAACTGGGCCATCCCTAGGGACCAGTGGCGGTTCGTCCGGAACGCTATCGGTAATGCCCTTCTCAACATTATGGATGAGTCTCCGGGTGCCACTCCGATGGGTTCTGATGCGGGATGGCACCAGGGCCGAATCAAGGTATTCGCTTGCGAGGATGCAAAAACTGTTGCACTGTACAAGGCAGCAGCTGCAACACTAGGTGAGATCTACCAAGCGGCAAGAATCGAGGTTGTCGACTGGAAGGACATCCCGGCTCGGCCAAGGGCAAGAGCGTGGATTCCTGCTATCCCTGCTGAACCTGAGAGAATTCTCAGGATGCTGAGGATCATGAACCCGTCTCTCCCGACGCAGGACTGGGGTGTAAATCTGGTCGAGGACGCGGTAGGGCCTGATAGGCAAGTGGTCTTCACCTTGAATAAGGAGGCACTCGAGCCCCTTAAACGGTGCAATGGACGAGTGCACTACGGCATGGGTCAGATCGTGATCCACGTATACCGCGGCGATGCACAGCGCGCTGCTATTTCGGCTGCACCGGAGGACTCGGACATCGCAGTGCCGGAAGGGGAGTCGGAGATGTCCGACTCGGAAAGTATGGTATCTGCCACGTCAAATGGCGAAGGAGCAGTGAACAGCTCGGAGATGGGAGACAGCCTGCTGGACGGGGCGGACGTCACAGTGATAGCAGCTAGTCCTGAGCGCACCACAGTTGACACTGCCACAGTTAGTAGGATCTCTGCCACGCCAAACCGTGGTCTGAACAAATCGTCGTTGAAAGATAAGCCTCCAGACGAGGTGGAACTCGACGATACGGCGGTGGCAGGGAAGTCTGAGCACTCTCATGTTGGTGGTGATTCAGATAAACCTGCACAAATCTAAAACAGCCTCGGCTGCTTTAATCAGTCGTCTCCCTAAAGGCGACGTAGATGTGGTCCTCATCCAAGAACCCTGGGTCAACAGCTCAAGGATTTGCGGTTTGGGGACTAAGGGTTATAAGCTTATACGAGCCAGCGAGGGGGGCAGGGTTAGAGCCTGTATTTTAGTTAAGTCTGAGCTGAATGCATTTCTCTTGCCCAACTATACCAATGGTGACGTTACAGCTGCCAGTTTAACAGTCGACAGTACCAGTCTGACGATGGCGTCGGTCTATATGCCCTACGACGCCGAAGAACCTCCGCCACAGAGGGAGGTAAAAGACCTGGTGGCAAATTTTTCCATGGGTCATCTTATTATCGGAACTGACGCCAATGCTCATCACGTCCAGTGGGGAAGCTCCGATATCAATGCTAGAGGAGAGTCGTTGTTTGACTATTTGTTAACAACTAACCTGGTAGTTTGCAACGTGGGTAACGAACCTACGTTTATTACTAAAACCCGTAGGGAGGTAATAGATCTCACTATTTGCAGAGAAGGCGCTTATGAGTGGGTCAGAAAATGGCGCGTTCTCGATGAGCACTCATTCTCCGACCACCGGTACGTGGAAATAGTTCTAGACTTTTCTGTTGAGCAGCCGGTTATGAAACGCAACCCACGTAACACTAACTGGCAGCTACACAATGAAATACTATCTAGGGACTTACCAGCACTGCCCCCACAAGTCCCCTCATCAGTAGGGGAGTTGGAGGATCTGGTAAAGACCTTTACAACGGCGCTCTCGAATACCTTAGAGCAGGCTTGCCCAGTGCCAAAACCACGCGGTAAACATAGGCCGCATTGGTGTCCTACGACCTGGACTCGCTCCGAAAATCATGTAGGACACAATTTAATAAGGTCAAGAGCCTTGGCACGGAGACTCAATGGCTCGCATATAAAGTTAAACTCAGGGCCTACAAAAAAGCTCTGAGGCAGGCGAAGAGAGCATCGTGGAGAAATTTCTGCACTGGGGTCGAAAATGTCGACGATACAGTGAGACTTAGACGAGTGCTCTCAAAAACTCAAACAGCCACAAGCTATTTGCGCAAACCTGACGGATCCTGGACCAGCACGGAGAGGGAAACCCTAGAGCTGCTCTTGAATACGCACTTCCCAGGGAACTTGCATGAGGAACCCGTAGCACCTACAACAAACCTGGCTGTATACATACCCATCACGGAGGAAAAGGTTAGGTGGGCGGTTAAAAGCTTCAAACCGTTCGAGGCTGCCGGGCCAGACGGGATTATTCCCGCACAACTCATAAACACGCTGGAGACATCAGCCAAATGGCTGGTATTTCTCTATACAGCCTGCCTGGCTCTTAGCTACATTCCGTGCTCCTGGAGAAGTGCCACGGTAGTGTTTATTCCTAAGGCGGGGAAGGCGTCTCATTACGAGCCGAAGGACTACAGGCCGATCAGTCTCTCATCCTTTGTGCTCAAAACCTTCGAGAGGATAATAAATGACTACCTCTCCTCTACTATTGATAGCAACCTGATCTGTAGCTATCAGCATGCATACACCAAAGGGAAATCTACAGAAACTGCGCTTCACAGCCTAGTTTCTGTTATTGAAAAATCGCTGTATAAGAAGGAGTACTGTCTTGCGGCCTTTTTAGATATTGAAGGAGCCTTCAACAACATAAGCCCTGATGCTATAAACACCGCTTTAACAAGTCTGGGCATAAGCAGGTCTCTTATTGGACTTATTGATCAACTGCTACGGGGTAGACGAATAGTTTCATCACTGGGCTCGGTTGACTTATCACGCTATGTCACAAGGGGAACGCCTCAGGGTGGTGTTTTCTCCCCGCTTCTATGGAACCTCACTGTCAACTCGATGCTGCGAGACACTAGCTGGGTGGGCGGGAAGGTAGTGGCATATGCAGACGACTTAGCTATAGTATATAGGGGCAAATTCCCACAAACCCTGTGCGAGCATCAACCCGGGAAAAGTAGAACTGGTTCTTTTCACCAACCGCTATAAGATACCACCGCTAACACTACCAAAACTGAATGACGTGCACCTGAACCTGGCTGACAAAGCCAAGTTCTTAGGCACAGTTCTGGATAGGAAACTAACCTGGAAGGAGAATGTTCTTCAGCGCCAGAAGAAAGCGTGTATTGCACTCTACACATGCACTCTACAGGAATTTTTGTTGATCGTCGTCGTGAACAGACGTGTTTGCTTTGTGCTGTGGGGTGCGCGCTTAGTATTCACGACTATAAACAGTAAAAAACCACAAAATTATTAAAATATTAGAATATCCTGTCTAGTGTTTCATACATATTCGCCACAAAACTTTAATTTGTTAATAATGAACTGTGCTATGTGCAAAGAAAAGGTTCATCGCTTTGATCAAACTAAAGTTGAATGTATCGACTGCAATTGTTATTTTCACGGCTTGTGTGTCAAAATGACCGCCGCGGAAATAGAGTATATGAAGTCACAGAATTTGAAATATCGCTGCAATCAGTGTTCATCTGTGCGCCGAAACTCATTCCATCGAGATACTTTGGCACCAACTCAACCATTGCAGCAACAAAGTAATATGCCACCATCTATTCAACCGATCAAACCTAAAGGTAAACCACCAGCCAAAACCTGTTTTCCAGCTGAGCAGCAGCAACAACAAAATTCCACACAAAACTTAAACAATACAACAAGTCAAATGCAAATTAGCGGCCCTACGGTAAATGCGGAGGAGAGTGATAAAAAAATAACACTTCAGCTTCTGTATAAAGAGATAATGAGTCTGAAAGCTATAAACATTAACTTCTTGGAGACAATTAATAGTTTGAAGGAAGAGAATACCGCGCTGAAAGAGAAAGTCGCAAAGTTGGAACGTCAAGTGAATTGGAGTGAACAGAAGCAGCTTGAGAGGGACATAGAAATTGTTGGTATTCCTAACACAGCCACCGACAATATAAACGTGTGCATTGAAAAAATATTCGTAAATGCATTGGGTGTTACTTGCAGCCTAATCAAATTGAGAAAAGTTACTTTAAGCAATACAGTGACTCTTCCTCTTCCCCGCGCAAAATTCTTTGCTTGCGATTCTCTTCACTTGAGGTAAAGAAAAAAGTAATGAGTGCTAAAGCTCTGGCAAAGAAGAAATTAACAACTGAGCTTTTTACGGACGCCAGCAGCAAGCACAAAATATATATTAATAACAGCCTCACGCACTCTAACAGAGCTCTATACAATGCTGTTATTAAAATTAAAAAGGAAAAAAAATATAAATATGCTTGGTTCCGTAACTCTAAATTTATGTTGAGAAAGGCTGATGATGATGCAGTTGTTGTCGTGCGATCATTTGATGATCTGTCCGGTATTCCGGACTAATTCTATAATTTTTATTGTTTTTATAAGTCTTTAATTTTTTAGCCTATAATGGAATTAAATGATCTCTACATCGACGACCCTATCATTAACAGCCATTTAAATAATGTAAACCAGCTTATTTATCAGGAAAATTGTATCTATATATTGCATCAAAATATACGTAGTCTGCGGCAGAATTTCGATTCCCTACTGTGTAATGCTGAAACTTTTCCAGTCTACCCTGACATAATATTTGTGTCGGAGATATGGATATATTCTAATGAGACTATCTTTTATGATATTCCAAATTATAACTTTTTTGCAAATAATAACGACGAATATTCTGCAGGAGGTGTGGGAGCCTTCGTGCGAAACACGTTCGATTGTAATATTGATAAATACAACTTGCAAAGTGCTGATATTTTAAAGGTTTTGTTAAAAAATGGTAATAAAAATCTAGCCTTAATATGTGTATATAGGTTTCATTCTGAAACTGGTCAGGCCTTTTTGGAAGAGTTCTCAGATTTTTTAAATAGTGTAAAAGAGAGGGATGCAGTTATATTGGGTGATTTGAACATAGATATAATGCAGATGAATGCGGTATCTGAAAGCTACCTAGCACTATTGGCCAGTCACGGATTTTCATCGTACTTGAATGAGCCGACAAGGAATTGTTCTGGCACTTGCCTGGATCATATTTTTTGCCGATTCAGTAGCTTGTGCGCGTGCACCGGCATTAATTTGGAACTAGGTATAACAGATCACACTATGACTGGTGTCAAACTTGAGTTTCTTATGGAAAAGAAAGATTTAACGAATATTACAAAAACGAATAATATAAACTATTCCATTTTAAACGAAAAGTTGCTTCATGAGGATTGGGCTGTTGTTTACTCGGAGAGGGATATTTCAAAAGCATACTCTCTATTCCTAAACATATTGCACCGTCACATAGAATTCGCTAGTTTCACTCGTGTTCGACGAAAATCTAAAATCAAACTTAAACCTTGGATGCATTCTGACCTTTTAAAAAAGATAAAATTGAAAAATAAATTAGGTGTTAAGTGTAGGAAGCATCCAAGAAATCTTGAGCTTCGATCTCGCTACAAAAAGTTGTGTAAAAAATTAAATAAAGATATAAAATCGCTCCGAGATACTTATTTCCGGGGTAGGCTATTTAACTGCCGCGGCAACACTAAAAAGGAATGGGAAGTTGTAAATAGCATTATCAACAGAAATAGCATTGGTGGTGAGCGGATTATTGCTTTGAGTAACTGTGGCAATATGATTGACGACCCCTCTGTTGTTGCTGATATATTTAATGATTTTTTTGTATCTGTTGGTCAAGGGAACATTTCTTCCTGCAACTGTATCATGTCCGGTGGCGACACATCTAGTTCTAGGTGCAGTTTTATGTTTGAACCCATCACAGGCTCTGAGCTCCTTGCTATAGTAAAAAGTCTGAGTAACTCTAGTTCTAGTGGATACGATGGTATTTCAAATAAACTTCTTAAAAGCGTAGCCCTTAATTTGCTGGACGTTCTGAAGCATCTATTCAATACAAGTGTTTTATCAGGGATCTTCCCCGATGACTTGAAATGTGCAATTATTATCCCCCTGTTTAAAAAGGGTAACAGGGAAGATAAAAATAACTATAGGCCTATTTCGCTTCTATCCTCTATATCCAAGGTTTTTGAAAAAGCTCTCAAAAATCGAATTATGAAATTTCTGGAAAGCAGAAGCTTTTTTAGCCCATCGCAGTTTGGTTTTAGAGCAAACCGCTCTACTGAGGATGCACTCCTAGAATTCTGCTCATTTATTTATCAAGAGTTGGACCATAAAAAGAATTGCGCTGGCCTTTTCGTAGATATAACCAAAGCTTTTGACACTGTGGATCATGCTATTTTGCTTAATAAATTATATAATGCCGGTTTTCGAGGATTCATACATATGTGGTTTCAATCATACCTTTCTGGAAGGGTACAACGCGTCAGAGTTTGCGGAAAGCTCGGGAAGTCTAATCCAATCAAAGTCGGAGTTCCGCAAGGCTCCGTGCTTGGTCCCATCTTATTTTTAATTTATCTCAATTCAATTTTTGACATGTCATTCTTGGGGAAAGTCACTGCATTTGCAGATGATCTTGCGATGGCCTATGGTTCTTCTAATACCCTTGATTTGATAAGTAGTATAAATCATGATGTACATCTTCTGAGAACTTGGTTTGCAAAACATAAACTCGTTGTTAGCAATAAGACCAAACTCATGAGTTTTAGTTTAAATACAAGAAAACCTCCAGATATAAGTATTGTTTTTCATGCTGCGATTTGCGAGCGTTTTGCTCTTCATGAGAATGTGTGCCAAGATTTTCAATCCTGTACCTTCGACTCGCTTGTGGCTTGTAATAAGGACTGCTTCACAATAGACTATTTTGATGAATTTCAGTATCTGGGTGTAACTGTTGATCATAATATGAGCTGGGGCAACCATATATCCCGTCTAAAAAAATATCTCCAATCCTCTTTACGTTGTTTTTATCACCTACGAACTTCCTGTTCTAATTACATTCTTAAAATAGTTTATTATGCGCTTTTTCATTCTAAATTACAATATGGAATCAGCTGTTGGGGTGGCGCCACCCTTAACAAAATCCAGCCTATATTAGTATTGCAAAAACACGCTATTCGAAAAATATCTAATGTTAACCGGTTGCATGCATCGAGAGGGCTATTTAGAAGTCTAGAGATTCTTCCAGTTAAGGACCTGTATTATTTTAAAGTTTTAAAAATTTTTTACATTAGATGTGGTTACCTACAAAGTATGAGGTCGGAAGCATATAACCTGAGGAAAAACTCACAAACTACAGTCGTTGTACCGTCGACCAGAACCACACATGCAAGCAAGTTTTTCACAATTGTTTCACGAAAACTCTTCAACTTACTTCCTGCCGAAATTCGTGCTCTACGGAATCTTCGACAATTTACAGAAAGTGTTAAGTCTTTCCTCTTAGGCCTTGCACACAATGAAATCGAAATTTTGCTCCGGCCAGCTACATAAATCATTTTTAATAACTAAATATTCCAAAATTTTTTTCTGGTAATTGCTTTTCCCTTCATTTACCCACGGGTTTTGTTGTAATTTAAATAAATATTTTGAACCCTAATTATAATAATATTATTTATATTTTAATCTCCTTATATAACAGTCCACCCCACTGTATTTTTATATTTTATAGAAATGACATTTGTCACTATGCTAAACTTAGCATAAAAATGTCTTAACTTTTCCTATATCTACATGTATGTATATCCCATATAAGATTAAATTGTTTGCTTTTAATATTAATTTAAAATGTACATTCATAGATATAAGGAAAATGCTAAATAAATGAATGAATGAATGAAAGAGCCATTGGAAAGAAATGGGGGCTCAGCCCCAAAATATGCAAATGGATCTACACCGCAAACATTCGACCAATCATGCTCTATGGAGTTGTGGTATGGTGGCCTACGCTGAGCAAGGCAACAAACCTTAATCTGCTAGGTAAAGTACACATAATGATAATCGTGTCTTTAAAATACATATGTGCCTCATTTATGCTAAAACATTGGTTTTTTAATGCAATCCTGAAGGTCATGAGCTATGGGAAAACTGTAAACTAGCAGGCTCTACTGCTGATGACGCCGAAATCCTCAAACCATCGGCACAAAAAAGCATTCTTACTAGCGTTAATTTGATTTAAGTGATTTAACTGAAACCTCTTTTTAAAGGATTTTTAAATGCAAATGCATTTAAACTAACACCCCTTTTACATTATTCAAGTCTTGAATTCAATTCTGCCGCGACATTGGCGAAAGGGGGTGAGAAGCGAGGGGAAGAGTACACTTGAAAGCGTACCGTCAACTCGTTTTCAGTTTTTCTTGCTATCTCTTTCACTCCTCCTTGTACCCCCATATTTTGTTTCATAATTGCTTTCAAGAAAAATTGACAAGTGTAGACACGAATAGAAAACACAAAAGAGAACGCCAGCAGAGTTGAAAGCAATACTTGATAAATGTAAAACCGGACTAAGCATAAATGGGCTGCTTATTTTATAAGGATAGTTAACCACTACCCACACGAAATACAATGTAGGTAGTTACTAACTATGCAAAACGTATTTTTAAGACTTGAGGATGTCAGCAGTGCACCTAGCAAGTGTAAGGTTTTTCCCATAGCTAATGACCTTCAGGATTGCACTAAAAAACAATGTTTAAGCATAAATGAGACACATATTTTAAGACCGATTATCATGGGAAAACCCTCTATTAAATAACAATACAATCTGCAGCTCAACATATTTTTAAAGGTTCGCGGAAGAAAAACAATGCATTCAATTCAAACTAATTATAAATGAGCTGCCCTTATTTTAAGGCTAGTTAACCACTGCCAATACGAAATACAATGCAGGTAGTCACATACACGTACCTAAGGCTCGTTAAAGCTAAGCGATTCAAAGAGATATTTTTAAAGAAAGTATTAGGCATACAATATGATATGCTATACGACTTAACATTTTGTAATAGTGCATATATACTATTTAATAAGACATTGCGAATTAAACAACGACGATTTAGGCTGCATAAGAAGTTTGAAGATACGGCTATGCATATTGCTGAATGATACGGTTCTAGCTTATTTAAAAATGGATCATAAAATTGCGATATTTCTGTTTCCACCTACCAACAAATTGTCTCAGTTTACGCCCTACGAAAAAAACGAGGTCAGAGAGCATTGCAAGACTTTTCTTCAAAGCTTAGTAAATATTGACGATCTAGTTAATAATGTCCCCAGTCAGCAGAAATTTCTTTCGAATGAGAAAGAAAGTCTCTTTCCCGGATTCCTGCAACCTCAAAATTTGCCCAGCAGAAGTGGCCGACTACAACAAGAATTAATGCTCTATGAAAATATAGCCGAAGTCATGCACAACGATTTCGACGTTCTCAAGCGCTGGGAGTTTAATAAACTAAAATATCCGAAAGAAAAATATCAGAAAGAAAATTTTCCAGCTCGAAGCAGTTACTAGCAGAGAAGCGTGGTTCCTTAGCTTTTAATCCGACAAGTGTAGAAAAAATTATGTTTTTGCACATAAATATGAAAAATCTAAAAAAAAAATACTTAATTTAAAAATATAATTGTTTAAGTGTATTGATATTTATATTTAAAATATGACAAAAATATGAAATATATAAAAAAATAAATGAAATCTTACAGTGGCAAACTTTCGCTTTTTTTTTTTGTTTCCAAGTAGCTCACTATGATTCGCTACGACTTCCGAATCACCGTGAATTTTTTTACTCATACAAACGTTGTGACTGCTATACATTCCCAGCTCTAAAGGGTTGAAATCGTTGCTTGTGTATAAGCTGTTGTGTATTTTGTGTGTCAGCTTGCTCTGTTTCATACACAACGGCTCCTCACACTTTTTCAGTATGTGTGTACATGTGGAAAATTTTGTGATTGCATTCGTAAGTATGTTTTTGGCCATTCATGCAGGGCACTACTATAGGCCAAATACCCAGTATGGGGTTTTGATATGGCAGGGCTAAAGTTTCATCTCCTATTGGTTTCATCAATTACAGAGAGATGACCCCTCATTTTGTGTCACAGTGATATTGATTAACATTCGCGTTTCCTTCATAAAAATAATTTCGCGAATTTTCGCACATTTTGAATACAGTTTTTCTACCGTGAAAAAACTCATGTGGGTCAATTACGGGGATTCCCGTAATTTGTTCAGCCCATTAAAAAAATTATTCTGTGAATAAAAGCGGGAACTCTCGCTCTTTATTTTTGTATGGAAAAATTAATTGATTCTCTGCTAGGCAACCTAAAAATGAGCCCCTCAAAGCACAAGAGGTATAAGTCCACTTTTTCTGGTTTTAGAGATTAAAAGGCTTGCTTAAAGTTGTATATAAAAAAGAGGATTGAACTTTTCAACTCGGTTTATCAAACAAGAAAAAGTTTGTTTAACTTAAATTCATGTTTTCAAATTTTTTATCCATAAATTTGGATTTTTCGAGTACCCAAAGTACTTACACCACTTGTGCTGTAAATGGTTTTAACGTTTTATTTAGATCACAAACAAAATCAATATCAATGACACTCCAAATTAATACAGTGAACCAAAGGAAAACTGGGACAGCTTGGAAATGGGTTTAGTCGTAACATATATGTGTATTTAATAGAAAACTCTTAAGTTAAAGTTTCAAAGTTTACACAAAGTGCATGAGAATTAATCAAAGGTCGAAAAAAAGTAAAAAAAAAGGGAAACTTTTTGCAGAATTTCTACCAAAAATTTGAGTACTCAGTTTTATAGCCCTCTCCATTTTAGTACAACAATAACCAGTTTTGAACTTTCTCAAAATTTCCTCAGAATTATCAGAATATTTTTGTAGGGGTGTTAAGCAATTTCTTCCATAACAAATTTTATTTGTTTCTTATTTCAAAATTTCAATTGTTTCTTTAAAATCTAAACTAGCAATGATAGACCCATACACATGAAGCACTCCAGGCCATTCTTGGCATTTTGCCACTCGATCTGGAAGGGCACCGGGTAGCAGCAGCATCGGCTCTGCGTCTAAGGGAAACGTCCGGCTGGGGCGCAAGCACTACTGGACACGCCTGTATTTTGGGATCCTATAGCTTTCTACCGCTGAGCACGGATCGTTGTGCGACCACAACAGTCGGAGATAGCTGTTTTAAAATCAACATTCCCAGCAGGAAAGAATGGGAGAGCACGGATCGGAGTCCCGCCACTCATGGCGGCACTTCCATTTATACTGATGGCTCGAAGTTAGACGGCAGAGTTGGAGGAGGGGTTTATTCAAAGGATCTGAACCTTGAGCTCTCCTTCAGACTACCTGATTACTGCAGTGTCTTCCAGGCTGAAGTTTCAGCAATCATGGACGCCGCGGCTTGGATAAGCCAACACACTATCGGACACGACATTTTTATATTCAGCGACAGCCAGGAGTGTAATGGAGTGTGGTTGCTAAGTGACCTTGCTCAATCCCGACCCTTGCGCCCTCGTTCGTGCACTCTGGGCAACGGGAGATACCTAGGCTCGCGGCAGAAAGAGAGGGAGCCCCGGTGGGGCCACTCTGACATACTTGGTTTAAGGGCTCACCGAGGTTTTTGCGTAGCGTCTGTTCACCATGAGGTGCGGCTGCAAGCGGGCGTCTGTCTTGAAGCAAGCGGCTCGCTATATAAATGTGTAAATATTTTCCAAAATCCCGAAACGGGTTGTGCGCTGGGTTTGGGACCCGCCACGTAAAAAACTTAATTCCAATGAAAAAAAAATGCAAAGCCTCGGATGAGAACCCCCTTTAATGTTGACGACCCGGCAAAACGAATAAGGCATAACGATTTGGATATTAGGGCATGTACCGGGAATTTCCGGACCCTTTCAAGGGACGGTACCGCTGCCCGACTGGTTGGTGTCCTCGTAGGCGCAAAGGCCGACATCACCGCCCTGCAGAAAATGCGATGGACGGGGCAAGGAAAGACGACCATCGGTCCTTGTGACGTATACTACAGTGGCCAGACATGCGGCAAAGCGCGTGGTGTAGGATTCGTGGTGGGAAAGAGACTTCGCCGCCAAGTATTAGCGTTCACTCCTGTGAACGAGCGTCTCGCTGCGATCCGCATCAAGGCGAGGTTTTTCAACCAGCAGGAAAGAATGGGAGAGCACGGATCGGAGTCCCGCCACTCATGGCGGCACTTCCATTTATACTGATGGCTCGAAGTTAGACGGCAGAGTTGGAGGAGGGGTTTATTCAAAGGATCTGAACCTTGAGCTCTCCTTCAGACTACCTGATTACTGCAGTGTCTTCCAGGCTGAAGTTTCAGCAATCATGGACGCCGCGGCTTGGATAAGCCAACACACTATCGGACACGACATTTTTATATTCAGCGACAGCCAGGAGTGTAATGGAGTGTGGTTGCTAAGTGACCTTGCTCAATCCCGACCCTTGCGTCCTCGTTCGTGCACTCTGGGCAACGGGAGATACCTAGGCTCGCGGCAGAAAGAGAGGGAGCCCCGGTGGGGCCACTCTGACATACTTGGTTTAAGGGCTCACCGAGGTTTTTGCGTAGCGTCTGTTCACCATGAGGTGCGGCTGCAAGCGGGCGTCTGTCTTGAAGCAAGCGGCTCGCTATATAAATGTGTAAATATTTTCCAAAACCCCGAAACGGGTTGTGCGCTGGGTTTGGGACCCGCCACGTAAAAAACTTAATTCCAATGAAAAAAAAATGCAAAGCCTCGGATGAGAACCCCCTTTAATGTTGACGACCCGGCAAAACGAATAAGGCATAACGATTTGGATATTAGGGCATGTACCGGGAATTTCCGGACCCTTTCAAGGGACGGTACCGCTGCCCGACTGGTTGATGTCCTCGTAGGCGCAAAGGCCGACATCACCGCCCTGCAGAAAATGCGATGGACGGGGCAAGGAAAGACGACCATCGGTCCTTGTGACGTATACTACAGTGGCCAGACATGCGGCAAAGCGCGTGGTGTAGGATTCGTGGTGGGAAAGAGACTTCGCCGCCAAGTATTAGCGTTCACTCCTGTGAACGAGCGTCTCGCTGCGATCCGCATCAAGGCGAGGTTTTTCAACATAACATTTATCTGCGCCTATGCGCCGACTGAGGAGACGGACGACGCAGAGAAGGACTCCTTCTACGATAAACTTGAACAGACTTACGATCGCTGCCCACAGCATGATATCAAAATCGTGCTCGGCGACTTTAATGCCAAGGTGGGCAAGGAAGGAGTCTTTGGTCCCACAGTTGGAAAATTCAGTCTCCACGATATAACATCACCCAGCGGTACTAGGTTGATTGACTTCGCCGCTGCTCGCAATATGGTCATCAGTAGTACCAGGTTCCAGCATAAGCGAATACACCAAGCCACATGGCTGTCCCCTGATCAAAGAACTAGAAACCAGATTGATCATGTCTTGATTGACGGCAGACATAGCTCCACCGTTCTGGACGTGCGTACACTGCGTGGTCCCAATATTGACTCTGACCATTATCTTGTCGCAGCCAAGATACGCACACGCCTCTGTGCAACGAAGAAAGTGCGCACAGTAACGGAAGGAAAGTTTGACGTCGAGAAGCTGCGCATGACACAGACAGCTGATAATTTCACAACTCGACTCTCACGCCTGCTAGCAGAGGGCAATCCTCGACCTAACGATGTAACCGAGCAATGGAAGCATATCTCTCACTCATTGCGTACCGCCGCTGAGGCCACTATAGGGTTCCAGCGATCCCGCAAGAACAACTGGTACGATGAGCAATGCAAAACTGCCTCGAAAAAAAAGGACGCTGCCTACAAGGAGACGTTGCGAACGGGCGCAACCCGCAGTGTATGGCAACAATATCGTGAGGCAAAGAAGGAAGAGAGACGCCTTTTCAGAAAAAAGAAAAGTGAGGCCGAAAGGCGTGAGTGTGAGGAGCTTGAGATGCTGGCTGACAGGAATGATGCCCGAAAATTCTATGAAAAGATCCGGCGGATGACGGAAGGTTTTAAGACCGGGGCAAGCTCCTGTAAGGACAATAATGGCGACCTGGTAACCGACGTACAAAGTGTACTTAAATTATGGAGGGAGCACTTCTCCTCACTGCTAAATTGCGAGGGAGACGTCGAACCCGATACCCCAATCCCTGACGATGGAAAAGTCGTCCCACCACCTGACTATGATGAAGTGAGGATAGCTATATCCCGGCTCAAAAACAACAAAGCGCCTGGAAAAGACGGACTACCCGCCGAGCTGTTCAAACGCGGAGGCGAAGAGCTGGTAAAAAGCATGCATCAGCTCTTATGCAGAATATGGTCAGACGAATGCATGCCTCCGGATTGGAATTTAAGTGTGCTTTGCCCAATCCACAAGAAAGGCGATCCCGCTAACCGCACCAACTACCGCGGAATTAGTCTTCTTAATATCGCATATAAGGTTCTTTCTAGCGTGTTGTGTGAAAGGCTGAAGCCCATCGTAGACAAACTGATTGGACCTTATCAGTGTGGCTTTAGACCTGGTAAGTCTACCATCGACCAGATTTTCACGATACGCCAAATCCTGGAGAAGACCCATGATAAGAGAATCGACATCACCATCTCTTTGTCGATTTTAAAGCCGCTTTTGACAGCGTAAAAAGGAGTTGCCTGTATGCCGCCATGTCTGAATTTGACTTCCCTGCAAAGCTTATACGGCTTTGTCAAATGACGTTGAGCAATACCAACAGCTCCGTCAGAATCGGGAAGGACCTCTCTGAGCCATTTGAAACCAAACGAGGCTTCAGACAGGGCGACTCCCTTTCGTGCGATTTCTTCAATCTGATGCTGGAGAAGATAATTCGAGCAGCAGAGCTAAACCGCAATGGTACAATCTTTTACAAGAGCGTGCAATTGCTGGCGTATGCCGATGATATTGATATCATTGGCCTTAACAACCGCGCCGTAAGCGCTGCCTTCTCTGGACTGGATAAGGAAGCGAAAAAAGTGGGTCTTGCCGTGAACGAGGACAAGACGAAGTATTTGCTGTCATCAAAGAAAGAATCGGCGCACCTGCGCTTTGGCAGCCATGTCCCTGTTGATAGTTACAAATTTGAAACTGTGAGGGACTTCGTCTATTTGGGAACCAGTATCAACACCGAAAATAATATCAGTCTAGAAATCCAGCGGATAATCACTCTTGCCAACAAGTGCTACTTTGGACTGAGTAGGCAATTGAGAAGTAAAGTCCTCTCTCGAAGAACAAAGATCACGCTCTATAAGTCTCTCATCATACCTGTCCTGATGTATGGCTCAGATTCATGGACAATGTCAAGAGAAGTTGAGATGGCCCTTGGAGTATTTGAGAGAAAAGTTCTCCGGAAGATTTATGGTCCTTCCCGTGATGCCAACGGCGAGTATAGAAGGAAATTTAACGATGAGCTGTACGAGCTCTACGCAGATCTGACCATAGTCCAGCGAATTAAAGCCCAAAGACTCCGCTGGCTGGGCCATGTTATGCGAATGGACAAAGAAGCTCCAGCACAGAAAGTTTTTCTATCGTCGCCTGAATTCGGCAGCAGAGGAAGGGGGAGGCCTCGACTGAGATGGAAACAACAGGTGGAGGATGACTTGAACTCCCGTGGGGTTTCCAATTGGCGTCCGTTATCGCTAAAAAGGAATGACTGGCGTGCTTTGATACGAAACGGCCAAAATCGCTTAGGCGGTTAAGCGCCAATAAATGATGATGATGACAGCCAGGCGCACGTGCAAGCTAATGCTGAAGGAGCATACACTCCGCGAAGCCAACGAAAGATGGCTACAAGCCCCAGGGTGCCGGATATCCAAGCAAACCTGGCCAAAATGCGATCTTAAAAGATCTAGACACATATACGCCCTAAAAAGGAAGGAAATCTCCATATTAATAGGTGTTTTAACCAAGCACTGCCTTATTGGTAGGCACGCAGCAAGGCTAGGCGTTCCCTACCGACGATGCTGCAGGAGTTGCAAAGATGATGAGGAAGAGGAAACGGTGGAGCACCTCATCTGCAACTGCCCGGCCTTAAGCGGAGCGAGAAGGCGCTCTCTGGGAGTTCCCTTCCTGGTTAGCTTAAGCCAGGTCGCGGAGCTAGACATAAAGGACTTGATGGCCTTCATCAAGTTATCAAAATGGTTCGAGGAGGGGTAGCGGTGTCGGTTAGGGGTGTCAGTCCCGGGTTTCGGCTATATGGAGAGTCCCGACAGCACTGGGATTTTCCATATGGCCGGGCCCCGGGACTGACTTTCCTAGTGTTTGGTGGTATCACAACGGGCCTTTTATTACTGGCCTAGGTGTGCCTTTGCGGCAGCCACTTCTACCTACCTACCTATCAGGGACAAACTTAAAGATATTTCATCTACATTCTCAAAAAAAAAATTGTATTTTATCAAATGGAATTGATTTTCAAACAAACGCAAACAATCGCGAGAAGTGCTTTTGAACCTTCACCGCACCCTGAATGTAATTATGATAGGTAGACAAAAAAATTAAAATTTGATACGCCCCGCAAACGCACGCTACGACAGCAGGAAAATATGTACATTAGGGTGGCCAAAAAAATAAATTTTTTTTTCGAATAGCATACAGGATATCAAATGAATTATAATTACCAAATATGTTTTTTTTTTATGTTAATGGGAAATCGTGCCTCATCGCAGTTTTTAATTTTCGTGAAAAGTTTCAATATACCTAAAAGAATATAATATAGAATATATATAGAAGATATTATCTTCTCACCCAAAAATCGTGCAGCCAACTTTTACCACAGTGTTGTTTATAAATAATTCTCCCCTTTTAGTTTTCGGTTAGATCATTTATGTTTTAATGGAAAAGCTCAAAATGTCTTTTTAGAGGAAATAGCTTAGTACCTGAAAAAGATGTGCGGCATAAAAGGCATTGGAGTTGCTCGAAAGCATTGGACATCATAAAGTATTTATCGTATGGCATTGTGCCATAGCAGCGCATAAAATCGAAAAATGTACGCGCATACGTTCTTGCCTTTTTGCTTGCTCGCAAGCTACTGAACGATGCGACGTTAGCAGATGGACACTCAACTAGTCGTTTTTCACTAACACTGCTGCAGTTACTAACAAAACACGATTGTGGAAGCATTCGTAAATCAGATCAAAGAAGCAACATTCTCGATCAATAGCGCAACAAAAACAGCAATCGAAACGAAAATGGAGAAAACGACTGATGTCACAAAACGAAAAGAGGATCAAAAGGAAAAACATTTCCAAGAAATACAGCCTGAACACATTGTCAAACGGCCTGTTGCAAAGGCTATATCCTCAGCAAAATCACCAGCGCATAAGGAGGGAATATTGCAACGCAATGGAGCACAAATTGGTGACATTAGAAGTGGTGGAGCGGCAAGACTCCCACGAAGTAAAATTCAAACAGTCGCAGCAGCACCACCATTAACAATCAATCATAAGGGCAATCAGCAAAATATACAAATTATTGTGATATATTGAAGACAGCAGACGTTGGCCAGAACAAACCATACATACTGGACAAAGGTGGTGGCTGTAATTGTTTGGTTTAAAAAATTTAAAAAGGAAAAAATGTGGACGCGGCCTGCTTGCCTATCTGGTTTGATTGGTGTCCTCTTTTAGTTAAAAGTGTATGTAAGAAGTGTTATACAGGGCCAAAGTGAGATTTTGCAAAAAATTAAAAGTCGCATATTTTGAATTTTGTATATAATTTTTCTTCGAACATACATTTTCAAAAAAAAAGTACATCATGAGAGGCAAGAAAGCCATGACCACATGGTGCCTTTTCCATTTTTTAAATACATTATTTATACATTTAAATACTCACCCATCACATCCATTTATATCTGCCATAACATAAACTGTTTGATTTTCAGACATCCTTAACTTTTGAGATGATGTAACTGGCTTGGATAATTTTTGTGCTGCAGCCGAAAGTTCTCCCAAGCAATCTATGATTTCAGACATCTTTGAGCTCATGTCTCTAAAAAATAAATTTATATTAAAAAAAAATTTACTCTTGGCTGCGTGCAAAATAATTGAAAATAGTAAATTTTGACAGAGCGATGCTAAATTCGGACAGTTTTCGTGGTGAATATGAACGCAGAATTTACCTCAACCCATAGGATTGATGCATGTACTCTTGAATTTATGTGCATATCCCTCGTGAAAGGCAAGGTGTCCATTGCCACGGTAACAGAGTAGCCTAGCCTATCCGGCTCGATGACAAAGATCTACCCCCTAGCAATCCATGTTGTTATGCGATACCGTGCCCATTGAACGCAATCGTGGCTCTAGTCGAACGGAGCCTATCTGATACCTCACCGCCTCAGGAAGTAACTATGGTCTTACATCGGTATGGAGGTCTGCCGCGGCAACCGACCCACTTTCTCCTTATTCTACACTCGACCCTAAACTGGCCTTGTCTGGCGAGGGGTCGCCGGGTGCGATACCGTGCCCATTGAACGTTTGCAGGCGGGAGGCAATCGTGGCGAGGTACTGACCCGGGTTGGCACCAGAGTTAGATTACAATATTTGCGTGCGAGGATGCAAGAAATGTTGCAGAGTACAAGGCAGCAGCTGGAAGACTGGGTGAAGTCTACCCAGAGGCAAGAATCGATATAGAAATGAGTTGATTGAAATAAAGTATTATATATACAGAGGGTATATATATTTAGGTAAGTAAAATTAATTTATTGTACAAAGGAGTAAGTTAAACGATGATTTACCTTAAATATGATAATTTGATGATAGACTGGAAACGCACAGATTTGCTGCTGTACAAAGACTAACTTTCCAGCCGATCATCAAGTTGCTCTTGACTATTATGGAAATGTTCAGCGCTGAATTTCCTTGCACAGCGTCTCTTTGCAGCGAACAGCTGTACGAGAGCCCACCAGCGATTCCCAACCCTTGCAACCTTTTGGTTTCAACATTGCCGCCAGCCTTGCAGTACTGAGGAATTGCAACATCCATTGACAAATAGTGATCTATAAATTCAATTTCAATCCTTACACGTTGAGCTTAAACAAGTTATTATCAAAATTCGACCAAGATATTCTTTTATGATTGTTTCTTGGACATATTAGAAGATATTCTGAACAAAAAGTGAAATTATCCATCGGACCCCTTTTGAGATTTGTAGGATTCTTCTTTTCGTGTGAAAATGCGACGACGGGTTTCTTGGGTAGCGGCGATGGCTCAGAACACCGCGGTCGAATTGATATGGAAGGAAATAAAAGAGAGAGACGAGATTTCTCGTTATAAACAGTGGCCGTATATTGTCTATTAAAACAAATAAAATACAAATATCAGGTTACCTAGAATATGGCGATGGGAAAATCCTAGGGTGGCTGCGATGTCGATCCTGGCTCGGTAGCTGAAAGAATAGGCCGTTGTCAAATCGTTGACAACCGTTGAACCCAAAAAACATCCTCCGGTTTTAAGGGGAAGTGAGCCCACACATGCACACCCACTTGCATTTATATGTTTGCTGACAAAACACGAATAGTCCTGCATGCACATACAGGTGGGTGGCTTGGTGTAGGTACTTGGAAAGTTACATTAGGGTGGCACTTTTTTTTAAATATTTTAAAATATTTTAGGCATCGGGCCTAAACATGCCGGCCCCTTGCGATACGCAACATGCTGACCAGCCCCGGGATTTCCACCACGCCATCTCTTATGCTAGGCTCTTAAAGGTACAGTGGTGTGTGCCGGGTGGCACCTTGTCCGCCTTGGAGGGTTGTTACCACCGGTAATCTGGCCGTTCCGTACCTAGCTAAAGGAGATGGAAGAAAAAAAAGGTATATTTCTTGCCAGGTGTGCCGTACTTGAGAAAATCAAAAAAAGTAAATTTTTTTTTTTTTTATTAAAACATTGTCTTAAAGCTAGACTTAAACCTAAACTTACATACTAGTAGCCCCTGAAAGCACCCACCCAAAAATGGTGCTTTGAGCCACCAGGGACCCAAACGACGGTGGCAAAGTGCTTGGGTTTACGACGTCGCCGCCGAGAATCAGTTGAATCGGCGCTGCTGTGTAAAATTTTGGGTCGGCCAAGCGGATGTGCTCATAAGGAGCTGCAATTTTGGCATCAACGTGCTGGGCCGGACTTATACGGCGCAAATCTTTTATGCACACCGCGTGTGCTGTGACCGTATTGTTGTTGCCATGTTTTCCGCGCACTCGGAGGAAACAACCTTGCTCCCCGCCAGAATGGGTCAGATGCAACCCTAACCCCTCCGCCAAGCCGCGGTCGATCACTGAGCGGGGTGAGCACGCATCTATCAACGCGCGAATGTGGAAGAATCCCCCCCCCCCCCCCCCGGCTTCTAGTTTCACAACCGCCGTTGGCGCAAGGGTAGTCATGGGGCGCAGCGGTGGTCCCACTATGGCGAGGGCTCCGTTGACTCCGTCACGGAATCCTCGAATGGCTGGCAGCTGGAGGGCCAGTCTGCCATCTCGGTGGGCGGGTTGTTGGCTCGTAATCGTGCTGATGCGTAGCTGGCGCGGCTGAGTGGCCAGTCTACGCTCGTCGAATATTTGTTCACGATGATGGTCGTTGCTGGTTCGTAGCTGGCGCGGCTGAGGGGCCAGTCTACGAGGTTCTGTTTCCCGGTTCGTGGGGTGATTGCGAAGCTGGCTCGGCTGGCCACTTCTCTTGCGGCTGTTGCGATGAGCGCGGCGAGATGGAAGACGGTTGTCACGTTGGTTTGGTTGGCGCCGCTCGTGGGCTAACAGGGGTCGGAACCGCCGCGGGTCCGATATCCCTGGTGCCGGGCGGAACGGCCGGAGCGCTGACTCCGATGCTTCGATGGACAACACCTCATCGTGGTTCTCTTCCTCTCTCCTTTCCCTCGATTGTTCGGCTCGCCACGCGGTTTCCTCCATCTCTGCTTCTGCGACTTGCTGCGCCCAACTCTTTTCGGCGATCGGTTGGCACGACTGGTCGTCCGTTGGAAGGCACAGCGTGGTGTGGTGGCCACCACATCGTCGGCACCTGGCGTCGCTGGTACAATCCTTCGTCCTATGCACCATTGACAAACAATTGCCACAGTATACCGCCCGGATAACCTCCTGTAGCCGGTCTAAGGGTGCCATCCCGGTCACATGCCCGGAGGGGGTGGCTTTCACCGCAGAGGGGGCATGGTTTTGGGTACCGGGCGGCCATACGTGCGGCGCGTTGACGAAGGAAAGCATGGCGAGTCATGCTGCAGAAGACCGAAGAAAAAAGAGAAAGAAAAAATAGGTTTGAATGATGTATACGGTTGCCCATATACATACGTGGGAGGAAGGTGGCGACTAGCCGAAGTGACGACATTAGTCTGAACATGAAATTGAGTAGCTTAAACTAATTTTAACCGGAACCCGGTATTTCCCAAGTGACACTAGTGCTGCTTATTGCTGTTTTTTTCGGTACTCGGTTTTGTTACCGATCCCGGTAGAGAGTGAGTGGCGGTTTCATTTTTTGTTGTTCTGTGGGCAGAACAGTCCGATGAAGGTGTCTCATAGATATGTATGGAGTTATCACCCAAACGTGCTACGAATTTGTCATCATGTGACCAGCGGAACATTGATAGAACAGACATGTCATCAGCAACGAAGGAACGTTTCTCCGCACCCGTGAGTATATCCCAAATGATCACCTTTTGACCAGAGGGCGTTGGACCATATGTGACGAGATAGTTTTCCCATGGAGAGACCTCAACGAATTGTGTGCTTGGATGAGGGAACTTTTGTATCTTTTGGAAACTACTGCCACCCCAGATGACAACACCCGGTTTGTGGAATGTGACCACGTAAGTGCCGAGTGGTGACCATTTTACAAACGTGTCTGTAAAACGTTCAAGTGACTCCAGCCTCTTCGGCCATGCTGGCATTTTTGTATTCCAAAAAGGCGTAACCTTTTGTTTTGCCTTCTTCGTCCGTGGGGAAGGCCACATTTACAATTTCACCGCAATGGGAAAACAACTTCTGGATGACGGTTTTAAATTTTTCCAAACGTGATGGTTCTATTTTTGGTATGTTTTCAACCACAACAACACTCTCAATGCCAGCGGACGCTGCGCCAGCATGTTGGCCCACAACTCTTCATCGGGAATATCGTCAACGTATCCCTCGGGATCTCCGAAATTGAAGAATTTAACCAAAGATGACATGTAGCGTATGGCTTCTCATGTTCCGGACGTGGAGTGCGTAAAGTTGATTGTGAAGACCGGGTGAGTTGAAGACTATTTACCGAGCCCCTGTATGCTTCCCCTCCTTAGGTCTTCTCCCTCTCTATCTGGGTCACGAACGAGCTCGGTTTTTTTTTGCAATTTCATGTTGATTTTCTAAAGTTGCTTGCAAAATTGCATGCAACAAAGTTGGTAGTACGGGTAGGACTTTGCGGCAAGGCTGCACACCCAAATAAACAAATTTTTTGAAAGTAACGTTATCAAACAAATAATTTAAAACTTTCGATTTTGCTAGCATCAAAACCGAAATACATAATTTTCGTTTCTATTTGATATTTCGCAAGTTAGAGTATTTTTGAGATTGCTCTATGATATCAATGAGAGGAAACGTTGAAACTTACTTTTGATTTGAATAACGCATTGAAAACAAAATATTTGCTTTTTTTTCTGATAAAAATAACATTATGCAGGCCTGCTTTGCGGGGACATTGCGGCTTAAAAAATATTCTGTTGCAAACAATTTCTTAGACATGCCAATTCTAAACAATTTTTCACTAGTGAACTGATGCAAACCTTTTCACGTTTTTATACGTTTTTGCTCACAAATTATGTGAGTGTGAGAAAATCCACACGGAATTGTTTAGAATTGGTCTGATTATGTTTATTTCATTTTTTTGAATGACGTCAGAAACCGCTAAATAGTTTCGGTTACCTTCGCCGGGGTGTACGTTGGTTAATCCAAAATACTCTGTGATGTAGCAGGTTAGGATTATGTCCTTAACTTCCGTGCTTCTAATATCGCTCAGTGTGACTGTAATTTTCCAGAGTCGCTCTTGTGAAATAGTGGACTGTAATAAGTTTAATGTATGGACTGTATTGCTGGTACTTTAATTTTCTCGGCGAGATGGACCATGAACGTGCGACGACGGGGTTCTTGGGTAGCGGCGATGGCTCAGAACACCGCGGTCGTATTAGGTTAGGTTAAGTTCAAGTGGCTGCCGCAGAGGCACACTTAGGCCAGTTTTGAAAGGTCCGTTGTGATACCACCAACACAAGGAAAGTCAGTCCCGGGACCCAGCCATATGGAAAATCTTGAGTTGTTGGGATGTTCCACATAGCAGAATCCCGGGACTGACACTCACCGACACCGTTACTCCTCCTCCACTTAGATGACTTTAGGAAGCCCATCAAGTCCTTTATGTCCAGTTCCGCGATCTGGCTTAGGCTATCCAGGAACGGAACTCCCAAAAAGCGCGTTCTCGCGCCGCTTAAAGCCGGACAGTTGCAGATGAGGTCGTCCTCATCATCTTTGCAACTCCTGCAGCATCGTCGGTAGGGCACACCTAGCCTTTCTGCATGCCTACCAATGAGGCAGTGACCGGTTAATACCCCTATCAATATGCAGATTTCCCTCCTAGTTAGGGCATAAATGCGTCTAGACCTTTTAAGATCCCATTTTGGCAAGGTTTGTTTCGATATCCCCACACCCTGGGGATTGCAGCCATCTTTCGTTGGCTTGACGGAGTGTGTGCTCCTTCAGCATTAGTTTGCATGTGGCCGTGCCCTGCCTTGCAAGCTCGTCTGCCTTACAGTTTCCCTCAATGTCCCTATGTCCCGGGACCCATATGAGGTTTACGCGGTTCTTTTGGGCCATCTCCTGAAGAGATCGACGACAGCTGAGCGTCAGTTCAGAGTTGAACGTGTATGAGCCAAGGGATTTGATAGCCGCTTGGCTATCGCTGAAAATAGCGATATCTCCTCCGATAACGCGTTTTCTTAACCAGGCCGCGGCGTCCAGGATTGCCGAGACTTCCGCCTGGAAGACGCTACAATGATCAGGTAGTCTGAAGAAGAGCTCAAGGTCCAAATCCCTTGAATAAACCCCTCCTCCAACTCTGCCGTCCAACTTCGAGCCGTCGGTGTATATGGAAGTGCCACCATTTGTTTCGGGACACCAATCCGTCCTCTCCCAGTCTTCTCTGCTGGGAATGCTTATTTTAAAACAGCTATCCCCGGCTAGAGTGGTCGCACAACGATCTGTGCTTAGAGGGAGAAAGCTGTAAGATTCCAGAATACTGGAGTGTCCAATAGTACCCGCACCCCAACTGGAGGTTTCTCTTAGGCGCAGAGCTGATGCCGCCGCTGACCGAAACCCTTCCAGATCAAGTGGCAAAATGCCCAGAATGGCCTGGAGGGCTTCGTTGGGCGTTATCCTTAGCGCACCGCTTTTACAGATCATATTGGATCTATGGACTTTCCGCAACAGATTCAGGTATGTTGCCTTGCTCAGCGCAGGCCACCATACGACGGCTCCATACAGCATGATTGGGCGAATGATGGCCATGTAGATCCTACTGCATACTCTAGGGCTGAGCCCCCATTTTTTGCCAATGGCTCTTTTGCATGTGTAAAGAGCGATGCAAGCTTTCTTCTGGCGCTGAAGAACATTCTCTTTCCAATTCAATTTCCTGTCCAGAACTATGCCTAGAAACTTGGCCTTATCCGACAAGCCCAGGCGCGTGCCATCTAGTTCTGGTAGGCTTAGTGGCGGTATTTTGTACCGGTTGGTGAAGAGGACAAGTTCCACTTTCCCCGGGTTGATACTAAGTCCGCAGCGAGAGGACCACCTCGAAACCTCTCGCAGTGCTACTTGCATCAGGTAACACAGAGTTTGTGGGAACTTGCCTCTGAATGCAATAGCTAAATCGTCTGCGTATGCCACTATCTTCCCCCCCCCCCCCCCCCCCCCAGCTTGTGTCACGTAGCAACGAGTTGACTGTGAGGTTCCATAAAAGCAGGGAAAGAACACCACCCTGGTGCGTTCCCCTTGAGACATAGCGTGATAACTCAACCGTACCAAGTGAAGAAGCTATTTTCCTTCCTCTTAGAAGTTGGTCAATTAAACCAGTTAGAGGTCTATCTACGCCCAGATTAGTTAGAGCGGAGTTGATCGCCTCCGGGCTTATATTGTTGAAAGCCCCCTCAATGTCTAAGAAGGACACGAGACAGTAGTACTTTTCACACAGCGATTTCTCAATGAGAGATACTAGGCTGTGCAGAGCAGTTTCTGTTGATTTACTCTTGGTGTATGCATGCTGATAGCTAGAGATAAGGTTGCTATCAATAGTCGTTGAGAGGTAGTCGCTTAGTATCCTCTCAAAAGTTTTGAGTACAAAGGACGAGAGACTGATCGGTCTGTAGTCTTTTGGCTCGTAGTTGGATGCCTTCCCAGCCTTAGGGATAAACACTACCGAGGCGCTTCTCCAGGAGCCCGGAATGTGGTTGAGAGCCAGGCAGGCTGTGAAGAGAAATACCAGCCATTTAGCTGATGTCTCCAACGTGTTTAGAAGTTGCGCGGGGATAATCCCGTCCGGCCCGGCAGCCTTATATGGTTCAAAGCTCTTAACTGCCCACCTTACCCTCAGTGATGGGTATATTTACTGCCAGGTTTGTTGCAGGTGCTAGTGGTGCGTCATGCAGATTCCCCGGAAAATGTGTATTCAAGAGCAGCTCAATGGTTTCCTCTTCCGTGCTGGTCCAGGATCCGTCAGGTTTTCGCAAATAGCTGATGGCTGTTTGACTTTTCGAGAGGACTCGTCTAATTCTCGCTGTGTCGTCGACCTTTTCGACGCCAGTGCAGAAATTTCTCCATGAGGTTCTCTTCGCCTGTCTCAGAGCTTTTTTGTAGGCCCTTGTGAGGCTCAGAGCCGAGGCTCTTGGCCTTGTTTCAGTCCATATCGTAGGACCACCAATGTGGCCTGTGCTTACCGAGTGGTTTTGGCACTGGACAAGCCTGTCCTAGAGCATTTGAGAGCGCCGATGTAAATGTAGTAACAAGATCCTCCAGCTCCTCTACTGATGAGGGGGCTTGTGAGGGCAGTACTGGCAGGTCTCTGTCTAATATTTCATTGTGTAACTGCCAATTAGTGTTACGTGGAGTGCGCTTCATGATTGGTTGTTCTACAATAAAGTCTAGAACCATTTCTATGTAACGGTGGTCGGAGAATGAATGTTCTTCCAGAACCCGCCATTTTCTGACCCACTCATAAGCGCCTTCACTACAGATAGTGAGGTCTATGACCTCCCTGCGGGTCTTAGTGATAAAAGTAGACTCATTACCCACGTTGCAAATTACCAGGTTGGTTGTTAAGAGGTAATCAAACAGAGACTCGCCCCTGGCATTGATATCGGAGCTCCCAGATTGGAAATGGAGAGCATTAGCGTCCGCTCAAATAATAAGATTACCCGTGCAGAAATTTGACACCAGATCTTTCACCTCCGTTTGTGGTGGGGGTTCTTCGGCGTCGTAGGGCATATAGACCGACGCCACCGTCAGGCGGGTGCTGTCGACCGTTAGACTGATAGCGGTAATATCACCATTGGTGTAGTTAGGTAGGAGAAAGGAGTTCAACTCAGACTTGACCAAAATACACGTTCTGACTTTGCTCTCCTCGCTGGCTCGAATGAGCTTGAAGCCCTTAGTCCCCAATCCGCAGATTCTCTAGCTATTGACCCAGGGTTCTTGGATGAGGACCACATCCTCGTTGCCTTTAGAAAGACGACTACTTAAAGCAGCCGAAGCCACTTTAGATTTGTGCAGATTAATCTGAAGGACCACCAACATGAGAGCGCACAGACTTCCCTGCCGTCCCCATATCGTCGAGGTTTGCCCCATCCCGGAGGTTGCCTATCAACGACGAGTTGTTCCGATTAACTGCCCGATATGGCGTTGCAGGAGTCCTGCTGCCTGTAGCGTTAGATGTTAATCGCTCAGCGTTGGCTGCTACCACCGTGACGTCGAGGACTTCCTCGTCCTGTAGGCTGTACTCCATCTACGAGTTGTTCACAGCACTATCGCCAAGGGACGTGGCGGATAACATGCTTTCCGCATCGGAATCCTCCGCTTCCTCTTCAGGTAATTCGTTTTCCGGTTCTCCCGGAGCAGCCGAGAACGCAGCGCGCTGAGCATCACCACGATATACGTGGATAACGATCTGGCCTACGCTGTAGTGTACTAGGCCATTGCACCGATCTCTGGCGCTTGAAAGGGTGAACTTTTAACCTCTTTGGCATGTAAGAATTTTGGAAATCCGGTATCACAGCTTTCGCTAGCTCTACCGATTTACTGGAATTCGGGGACAGCGATTCCTGCGGTACCCCTTCATACCTCTTCAGGATCTTTGCAGCCAATCTTTTCTCGTGGTATGTGAAGCGGCGGGGAGATGTCTCCCGGGAGTGCGGACCCGTAGTTGCCATCGCGGTCGCTCTCCTTGCCGAAATCTCAGTTGCAACTTCTTTCTCCTTCGAAACTCCGAGGCCAGGTCGTGAGACCGCTGCCACAGACGTAAAGATACTGGTTTTCATATCAGCGGTTGATGGGAGTTTAGCATCCGCCGTTGTCCGCTTAGCTGCGTTGGCAACCGCACTGGTGCTAGCTCCCATCAAGTCAATCTTATTCGATAGAGGGTTGGTTGACCGACTCGTAATTGCCATCGCTGTCGATCCCCCCCTTGATTGTGGAACGGAGGTTGTCCTCCGGCGTTGTTGTTGCTTTCTCGCCTGCTCCTCCATAGCTCTCCTTTGCTGAGAAGTGAAATTTGGCGTTGTTTGTTTTTTAGGCTTTTCGTTTTTATTTAGGTTATTTGAGTTCATCTTGTTCGTACGACCCATCGCCGGACAAGGCCAGCTTAGGGTCAAGGGAAGAGTAGGGGAAAATGTGTCGTCCGCCGCGGCAGAGCCCCGTACCGCGGTAAGGCCATGTTTACTCTCTGAGGCGACCCGGTATCAGAGAGGCTCCGTTCAAATACAGCCACGATTTGCCGCTGTAAACGTCCAATGGGCACGGTTTCGCATAACACCCTGGATTGGGAGGGGGAAGATCTTTGTCATCGCGCCAGAGAGGCTAGGCTGCTCTCGTGATGAAGTGCCGTACGGAGCTATGATCACAAGGGCAGCGTAGACCTGTGGCTATCGACTTAAGCCCTCGTAGCGTGGCAAGGTATCCACCCTTCACGAGGGCCGCGGTCAAATTGATATGGAAGGAAATAAAAGAGAGAGACGAGATTTCTCGTTATAAACAGTGGCCGTATATTGTCTATTAAAACAAATTAAATACAAATATCAGGTTACCTAGAATATGGCGATGGGAAAATCCTGGGGTGGCTGCGATGTTGATCCGGGCTCGGTAGCTGAAAGAATAGGCCGTTGTCAAATCGTTGACAACCGTTGAACCCAAAAAACATCCTCCGGTTTTAAGGGGAAGTGAGCCCACACATGCACACCCACTTGCATGTATATGTTTGCTGACAAAACACGAATGGTCCTGCATGCACATACAGGTGGGTGGCTTGGTGTGGGTACTTGGAAAGTTACATTAGGGTGCCACTTTTATTAAATATTTTAGGCATCGGGCCTAAACACCGTGGGTGCCCCTGTTCCAGGTTTAAACGGGTTTCTCCAACTTTGGCTGTTTTCAAATGACGGATCTTTACACATGTGCCGTAGAACACTACCCTTTAGTGCAGGCCTGAGCGGTGTCGCCCGGCTTTTGTGTACATACACGCAAACAGCGAGAAGACAGCGACGTCGTCATCACATCGCTCTATAAGTCTCTCATCATACCAGTCCTGATGTACGGCTTGGAATCATGGACAGTGTCAAGGGCCAAGATGGCAACGGCGAGTATCGAAGGAAATTTAACGATGAGCAGTATGAACTTTACGCAGACCTGACCATAGTTCAGCGGATTAAAGCTAAAAGGCTCCGCTGGTTGGGTCATGTTATGCGAATGGACAAAAAAGCTCCAGCACAGAAATTGTTCCTACCGACACCCGAATTTGGCAGCCGAGCAAGGGGGAGGCCTCGACTGAGAAAGAAACAACAAGTGGAGGATGACTTGAACTTCCTTAGGGTTTCCAATTGGGGTCAATTATCACTAAATGGAATAATACGAAACGGCCAAAATCGCCTAGGCGGTTAAGCGTTAATAAATGATGCAAGCCAAGATTATATTAGTTGTACTTGCGTCCCAGCCATACGTTTCCCTTAGGCGCAGAGCCGCTGCTGCTGCTGGCCGGCACCCCTCCAGATCGAGTGGAAAATGCCTAGAATGGCCTGAAAGCTTCGCTGAGCGTTATTCTTAGCCCGCCGCTATCACAGATCACGCGAAAGGGAAGTAAGGCTAAGGTTTTTTCGTGGGACTAAGTCTTAAAATGTTTGATACTACTTAGGGGTAGTGTTCTGCAATACATGTTTAAAGTTCCGCCATTTAGGTAGGTAGGTAGAAGTGGCTGCCGCAAAGGCACACCTAGGCCAGTAATAAAAGGACCGTTGTGATACCACCAAACACTAGGAAAGTCAGTCCCGGGGCCCGGCCATATGGAAAATCCCAGTGCTGTCGGGACTCTCCATATAGCCGAAACCCGGAACTGACACTCCTAACCGACACCGCTACCCCTCCTCGAACCATTTTGATAACTTGATGAAGGCCATTAAGTCCTTTATGTCTAGATCCGCGACCTGGCTTAAGCTAACCAGGAAGGGAACTCCCAGAGAGCGCCTTCTCGCTCCGCTTAAGGCCGGGCAGTTGCAGATGAGGTGCTCCACCGTTTCCTCTTCCTCATCCTCTTTGCAACTCCTGCAGCATCGTCGGTAGGGAACGCCTAGCCTTGCTGTGTGCCTACCAATAAGGCAGTGCCCGGTTAAAACACCTATTAATATGGAAATTTCCTTCCTTTTTAGGGCGTATATGTGTCTAGATCTTTTAAGATCGCGTTTTAGCCAGGTTTGCTTGGATATCCGGCACCCTGGGGCTTGTAGCCATCTTTCGTTGGCTTCGCGGAGTGTATGCTCCCTCAGCATTAGCTTACACGTGGCAAACGGCATACCTATGCGCTCTTTATCTTGAAGAATCTGCTTGGTCGTGCCCTGCCTGGCAAGTTCGTCTGCCCTACAGTTTCCCTCAATGTCCCTGTGTCCCGGGACCCATGTGAGGTTCACGCGGTTCTGTTGGGCCATCTCTTGAAGAGATCGACGACAGCTGAGCGTCAGTTCAGAGTTGAACGAGTAAGAGCCAAGGGATTTGATGGCCGCTCGGCTGTCGCTGAAAATACAGATATCCTGTCCGATGGTGCGTTCACCTATCCAAGTCACGGCGTCCATGATTGCAGAAACTTCAGCCTGGAAGACGCTGCAGTGATCAGGTAGCCTAAAGGAGAGTTCTAGGTCCAAATCCCTTGAGTAAACCCCTCCTCCGACTCTGCCGTCTAACTTCGAGCCGTCGGTGTATATAAAAGTGCCGCCATTAGTAGCGGGACACCGATCTATGTTCTCCCAGTCTTCCCTGCTGGGAATGTTTATCCTAAAACAACAATCTCCGACTGTTGTGGTCGCACACCGATCTTTGCTCAGAGGGAGAAAGCTGTAAGATCTTAGAATACAGGAGTGTCCAATAGTGCTTGCGCCCCAGACGGACGTTTCCCTTAGACGCACAGCCGATGCTGCTGCTGCCCGGTACCCTTCCAGATCGAGTGGCAAAAAGCCAAGAATGGCCTGGAGAGCTTCATTGGGCGTTTTTCTTAACGCCCCGCTTATACAGATCATGCGCGATCTGTGGACTTTCCCTAACAGATTTAGGTTTGTTGCCTTTCTTAGCGCAGGCCACCATACCACGACTCCATACAGCATAATTGGCTGGATTATCGCAGTGTAGATCCATCTGCAAATTTTGGGGCTGAGCCCCCATTTTTTGCCAATGCCTCTTTTACACGTGTAAAGTGCAATGCACGCTTTCCTCTGGCGCTGGATGACATTCTGCTTCCAGTTAAGCTTTCTATCTAGAACTGTGCCTAGGAATTTGGCTTTGTCAGCTAAGTTCAGGCGCACGCCATCTAGTTCTGGTAGGTTCAACGGTGGTATCTTGTACCGCCTGGTATAAAGGACAAGCTCCACCTTTCCCGGGTTGATGCTAAGTCCGCAGCGAGAGGACCATGAAGAAACTTCTCGCAGTGCTACTTGCATCAAGTCACACAGGGTTTGTGGGAATTTGCCCCTATATGCAATAGCTAAATCGTCTGCATATGCCACTATCTTCCCGCCCCCACCTTGTGTCTCGTAGCAGCGAGTTTACGGTGAGGTTCCATAGGAGCGGGGAGAGAACACCACCCTGAGGCGTTCCTCTTGTGACATAGCGTGAAAGATCAACTGTTCCCAGTGAAGAAACTATTTTCCTTCCCTTTAGTAGTTGATCAATTAGTGCAATAAAAGACCTATTTATGCCCAGGTTTGTTAAAGCAGTGTTAATAGCCTCCGGATTTATATTGTTGAAAGCCCCTTCGATGTCCAGAAAGGCCACGAGACAGTACTCCTTTTCGTGCAATGATTTTTCAACAATAGAGACTAGGCTGTGGAGCGCAGTTTCCGTTGATTTACCTTTGGTGTATGCATGTTGATAGCTAGAAATAAGGATGCTATCAATAGTAGAGGAGAGATAATCGCTAATTATCCTCTCGAAGGTTTTAAGTGCAAAAGACGAGAGACTGATCGGTCTGTAGTCTTTAGGCTCATAGTGTGAGGCCTTCCCAGCCTTTGGAATAAAGACTACCGTGGCGCTTCTCCAGGAGCACGGAATGTAATTAAGAGCCAGGCAGGCTGAATAGAGAACTACCAGCCATTTAGCTGATATTTCCAGCGTGTTTATGAGTTGTGCGGGGAAAATCCCGTCTGGCCCAGCTGCCTTGAACGGCTCAAAGCTTTTGATTGCCCACCTTACCCTTTCCTCCGTAATGGGTATGTTTACCGCCAGGTTTGTTGCAGATGCTACAGGTGCATCATACAAGTTCCCCGGAAAGTGTGTGTTCAGGAGCAGCTCCAGGGTTTCCCCTTCCGTGCTGGTCCAAGATCCGTCAGGCTTCCGTAAATAGCTAATGGCTGTTTGAGTTTTTGATAGCACTCGTCTAAGTCTCGCTGTATCATCGACTTTTTCGACCCCGGTGCAGAAATTTCTCCACGAAGTTCTCTTCGCTTGCCTTAGAGCCTTTTATAGGCCCTCAGTTTAGCTTTATATTCGAGCCATTCAGGCTCCGTACCGATGCTCTTGGCCTTGTTAAATTGCTTCCTGCATGATATACGGAACGAATCCAGGTCGTAAGACCACCAGTGGGGTCTATGTTTGCCGCGTGGTTTTGGTACTGGACAAGCCTGCTCTAGGGCATTTGAGAGCGCCGTTGTAAAGGTGGTTACCAGATCATCCAGTTCTCCCACTGATGAGGGGGCTTGTGGAGGTAATACTGGTAGGTCCCTAGCTAATATTTGGTTATGTAGCTGCCAGTTAGTGTTGCGTGGATTTCGTTTCATAACTGGCTGCTCAACAATAAAGTCTAACACAATTTCTATGTACCGATGGTCAGAAAATGAATGCTCATCAAGAACACGCCATTTTCTGACCCACTCATAAGCGCCTTCGCTACAAACAGTGAGGTCTATAACCTCCCTACGAGCTTTAGTTATAAAAGTAGGCTCGTTACCCACGTTACAAACCACCAGGTTAGTTGTTAGCAGGTAGTCAAACAGAGACTCGCCCCTAGCGTTAATATCGGAGCTTCCCCACTGGACGTGATGAGCATTAGCGTCAGCTCCAATAATAAGATGGCCCGTACAGAAATTATCCACCAGATCTTTCACCTCCTTTTGTGGAGGAGGTTCTTCGGCGTCATAGGGCATATAGACCGACGCCATCGTTAGGCTGGTGCTGCCGACTGTTAAGCTGGCAGCTTTAACGTCACCATTTGAGTAGTTGGGTAATAGAAAGGTGTTTAGCTCAGACTTTACCAAAATACAGGTTCTGACCTTGCCCTCATCATTGGCTTGGATGAGCTTGTACCCCTTAGTCCCCAATCCACAGATCCTAGAGCTATTGACCCAGGGCTCTTGGATAAGGACCACGTCTACGTCGCCTTTAGAAAGACGACTGCTTAAAACAGCCGAGGCTGCTTTAGATTTGTGCAGATTTATCTGAAGCACCACCAACATGAGAGAGTTCAGACTTCCCTGCCGCCAGCGTGTCGTCGAGGTCTGGCCTGTTCCGGGGGCTGTCTCTCAACGAGGAGTTGTTCAGAGCACCTGCACGATTTGGCGTGGCGGGAACCCTGCTGTCTGAAGCAGCATCAACGTTAGTGTGCTCAGGTTTAGCCACGATCGTGACGTCGAGGCCTTCTTCGTCAAGCAGGCTTTCTTCTATCGCCGAGTTGTTCGCAGCACCATCGCAATTTGACGTGGCGGATAACATACTTTCCGCGTCGGACTCCTCTGCTTCCCCTTCCGATGCCTCGATCTCCGAGTCCTCCGGAGCGTCCGGAATAGCAGCGCGCTGTGCATCGCCACGGTATACGTGGATCACGATCTGACCCAAGCCGTAATGCACTCGTCCGTTGCACCGTTTAAGGGGCTCGAGCGCCTCCTTATTTAGAGTGATAACCACCTGTCTATTGGGCCCAACCACATCATCGACCAGATTGACGCCCCAATCCTGCGTCGGGAGAGACGGATTCCAGACCTGCAGCATCTCAAGAATATTCTCGGGTTCTGCAGGGACGGCAGGAATCCATGCCCTTGCCCTTGGCCGAGCAGGAATGTCCTTCCAGTCTACGACATCTAGTCTTGCCCCTGGGTAGACTTCACCCAGTCTTGCAACTGCTGCCTTATACAGTGCGACAGTTCTTGCATCCTCGCACGCGAATATTTTGATCTGACCTTGGTGCCAGCCCGCGTCAGTACCTCGCGGCGGACTACCCGGAGACTCACGCATTAAGTCGAGGAGGGCCCTGCCCATTTCATTCCGGACATACAGCCACTGGTCTTTGGGGATGGACCAACGGTCGTTACCTCGGTCAATGAAACCTATAAGGATTCTGTCCTTGGTTACTTCAGCAAAGCTGAGTTTTCCCACTACGGGGTTGACCTGATGCCGCTTCGGATGGGGGTCTACCTCTCCGTCCGATCTCTGGCGTTTGAAGGGATTACCGTTCACCCTCTTAGGCACATAGGGCCTCTGGAAATTTGGTATCAGAGCTTTCGCTTCCTCCACCATCTTCCTTTCTTCCGGCGACAGCTTCTCCTGCGATGCTCCCTCATATTTTTTAAGGATCCTTGCGGCCTTTCTTTTATCCCAGTACGCAGAGCGTCGGGGAGATGCCTCTTGGGGGGGATTCAGACTGGTAGTTGCCATCGCGGTCTCTCCCTTTGCGGCGTCTTCCTTCTCTTTCGAAACTCTGAAACCAGGTCGTGAGACCATTGCCCCGGATGTGAAGAGATTGGGTTTCGTACCAGCGCTTAATGGAAGTTTAGCTTCCGCCGTTTTCTGCTTGACTGCGTAGGCAGCCGCACTGCTGCTTGCTCCCATCAAGTCACTCTTACTTGATAGCAGTTTGGGGGATAACTGACCCGTAGTTTCCATCGCTGTCGGCCTCCCAGTTAACTTTGAGGCGGAGTTTGTCCTCCGGCGTTGTGTTTTCGCTTGCTCCAGCATAGTTCTTCTCTGCTGCGGAGTAAGCGAAGTCGTTAATTGCTTTGTATTTTGTGTGTTCTTCATCTTGTTCGTACGACCCCTCGCCGGACAAGGCCAGCTTAGGGTCAAGGGTAGTGTAAGGGGAAGTGTGTCGTCCGCCGCGGCAGAGCCCCATACCGCGGTAAGACCATAGTTACTCCCTGAGGCGGCCCGGTATCAGTGAGGCTCCGTTCGACTACAGCCACGATTTGCCTCCCGGCTGCAAACGTCCAATGGGCACGGTATCGCATAACACCCTGGATTGGGAGGGAAAAGTTTTGCACATTTATATAGCGAGCTTCAAGACAGACGCCCGCTTACAACCGCACCTCATGGTGTACAGAAGCTGCGAAAAAAGACCCCGGTGAGCCCTTAAACCAAGTATGTCAGAGTGGCCCCACCGGGGCTCCCTCTCTTTCTGCCGCGAGCCTAGGTAGCTCAACGTTGCCCAGAGTGCACGAACGAGGACGCAAGAGTCGGGATTGAGCGCGGTCACTCAGCAACCACACCCCATTACACTCCTTCCGCCATTTAAAAACGGCCAAAGTTGAATGAAGGATTAGGAAAAGAATCCTACAAATCTCAAAAAGGGTCCGATGGATGATTTCAGTTTTTGCTCAGAGTATCTTCTAATATTCAATAATACAATCATGAAAGAATATTGTAGCATGACAGCTAAGGAAAACAAAATGTTCACACAATATTAAGTAAAAAGTTCAATATACTTTTGGCAATAACTAGGCCAAAGTACTCAAATCAATTTAGCTTGCGCTGCACTTCTCCAATAACATAAACTCGATTGAACCCATATACATTTATGTATGCATGCACAACCACGTAGAATCATAAGCATGACTAACAACTTAGAAATGTAAGTTTGTAAATTAGATTACTCATAAGGTAGATTGTAAGCATATAAAAGAACGACGATGAGCCGAATAAAACACTCCAACTTTAAGACTCAACCCTTGCGTTTAAATTTTGGTATCTTTGTGGGTTATTTTAATGCTTACGTAAATGCGGTTGAAGAGCTAAGATAATACTACAACTTCCAAACATTACTGGCGATCCTTCCAGCTCAAAGCTAGATCCTGCCAAATTAAAGCTATATCCTGCCATCTCAAACCTAGGTCCTCCCAAGCTCAAATCTAGATCCTACCAACCAGCAGTCAAAGCTATGTGCAAAAACTGCTCTAATGACAAGGTTAAAATAATAATGCAAGCGGGAACGTTCACAACAATGAACGATGAACTCTAAGTTCACCAACTGCTGTACCGAAATAACGGGTAGCTCAAACACGATTTTGAATATACACTGAACCAAAAAAGTTCATGTATCCAATGAAAAAGTACATAGATTTTAAGAATTTTTCGTTAAAACCTCTCCAAAGAACTTTTTCGTAGAAATTTACGAACATTTCCTAGAATATAAGCACTTTTTCGTAAAATATGTAAACAAATCCACAGAAAGCATGTATTCATTCATAAATTGTAAGAAAATTTTCTTAGATTCTATGAATTTTTTCTTATATTTTAAGAAAAACCAGCGCGAACTTCTATGAAACTTTGTTCGTAAAAAACATGTACGTTTTTGGTTCAGTGTACGCCAACAGAGTCAGTACCGGAGTAATTTCCGCGAGGGTTACCGAAGTAACAATTATGTAACAATAAATCGAGATCCAACAACAATAATAATAACCAAAGAGGATCACAAGCCCGAAACGGCAATAGACCTTACTATCAGAACTGTAACGTGCGCAGCTGCACCCAGACGGAAAACTAGGAAACTCCACTTCAAGATTAATAAAGAGACAAATATACGTACTAAACCTACATCTAAACAGCTATATATCTACACGGGCATCCCTAAAAAATTCGATTTCAAACTTCTTAAATGATACAGGAGCAGACATCTCCATTATAAAAAAACCTTCAAATTAATAAAAATCATAAAATAAATACAGATCAAATTATAGATCTAAACGCCATTGGTCAGGGAATAACCAGCACATTAGGCACGATTAAAGCAGATTTAAAAGGCGATGACCTTCTAATTTACCATAAATTCCACGTCGTAGAAGACGACTTTCCAATCCCATGCGATGGAATAGGACTAGATTTCATAAAGAAATATAATTGTATTTTAGACTATGGAAAAACAGAGGATAAACTAATCCTAAGACCATATGATTTTCGCCAAACAATAACAATGCATCTTAAAAATTGTCTGTCTGCCAATACAATTACGATCCCTGCTAGATCTGAAGTCATTAGACAAGTTAAAGTAAACACCGATAACAAAAACATCTTCATACCACACCAACAATTATCTGAAGGCTTTTTGATAGCAAACACTATCACAAATAAAGATCAAACTTTTGTTAGAATTATCAACACAAAACATAAAAACACAACTATTCAAAATTACAAGATTAATACCGAAAATTTAGACGATTACACACTAATTAAAACAACCACACACATTAAAAATTGCAACGATACAGAAAAATTAAAAAGATTAGCCAACAAATTTCTAAAATTTGTCAATTCTCAACAAAATTATGCACAGAATTCATAGACATATTTGCAATAGAAACAGAACCAATTTCTTCTAATAACTTTTACAAACAAAAATTATACATGAAGGAGGACACTCCAGTTTACATAAAGAATTATAGATTGCCTCAAACGCAAAAAGGAGAAATAAGTTAATCGAAGATGACATAATAGAACCCTCCATATCGGAATATAATACCCCAATCTTATTAGTCCCTAAAAAATCACTCCCAGGCAAAACAGAAAAAAGATGGAGATTAGTGGTAGACTACAGACATGTAAATAAAAAGCTAGCAGCAGACAAATTCCCACTTCCAAGGATTGACGATTTTTTAGATCAACTTGGAAGAGCAAAATATTTTTCATGCCTAGACGTTATGTTTTCATCAAATCGAATTACACCCCGACTCCAGGGATATAACCACATTTACAGCCGATAATGGCACATATAGATTCAAAAGACTACCCTACGGATTAAAAGTAGCACCGAATTCATTACAAAGAATGATGACCCAAGCATTTGCAGGCCTCAAGCCATCTCAAGCATTTCTCTACATGGATGATTTAGTTGTATTACGTTGTTCTGAAAACCACATGCTAAAAAATTTAAGAGACGTATTTTCCACTTGCAGAAAATTCGACCCGAGCAAATTTGAAACAGTCCAAAATTACCCAACACAAAAAACAGCCGATAAAGTTAAAAGATTCGTAGCTTTCTGCAACTATTACAGAAGATTCGTACCGAATTTTGCAGAACATTCAAGAAAATTAACTAGGTTTTGCAAAAAGAATGTTTCCTTCGAATGGACAGAAAAATGTCAAAAAGCGTTTGTCTACTTTCGGGTCGATTCTGAGCGTAATCGGAAATTTATGTAACCAAAGATTATCTAACCGAAAATCGTAACCAAATCATGAACCGCGATTCTGAGCAATATGGTAAGGCTGTCAACACCAAAAAACTCACCAGAGCCTGCGGTGAAAAAGAAAATGTAAACAAAAGAAGAAAACGACAAAATGGAGATGAACAACTAAGTACTGTCTGTAAATATTTTCTTGAATTGCTATTAAAATATGTAATTTATATTATTAAAGAAAGTATGCACGCACTACGCAAGACCAGTTGCGATGGTACATCGCATTTTGCAAGGAGCACCCGGAGCTTTTGCAGGGAAAAAACTGCCCGAGTGCACCCTCACGGATTGGCGATTTCTTCAACTAACTTAAACGCAATGGTAGGACCGTCAAGGACACGGTAACGACACATTCTAACTTGTAAATTAAGCTTTAATTTGTAAATTTTCAGAGTTTGCGAAACTGGCGAAAGCAGTGGTCTCAGAGAGAAAACGAACGGGTGGAGGGCAAAATCCTGTGGCGGAGCTGGACTTTGAGCAGCAAGCGCTAGAGACGTTTGGCATTGCCGCTGTGGAAGGTCACTCAAACTCAAGCCTCGGGTTTCAGGTAAACAAAATTGTTATACGAACTAACATATTGTTATGGCCAACTTGCACGACGGCCAGTTATCTTATTTATATTTATAATATGTATTCTCCTTTTATACAGAGCGCAAACAATGCGGAAAACATTTCGCCAGCACAGGAGGAGGAAACGCACGAATTTGCTGATGTTGATGAAATTTTTAATGCAGAAAGTGCAGAGTTTTGTGTTGTGGCTAGTAATTCGCCCAGCCGTACTCTTCTTGGCCCAACAACAGCAGTTTCAGCTGCGCCGAATATACCTCATGTTCTGCTACTCCTAGTGCTTCTTCGCCCTGCTTTACAGCAGAGGGCGCGCAGAAACAAAAGGGATGTGCGTGACGAAATTTTAGAAATTGTCCAGCAGGACATCAGCGAGAGACGGGCAGAGCAGTCACGACTGGCTCAATCCCTTGACAACATTGGTAGTGGATTGACATCACTGGCCGGGGCAATCCACGAAATGGTAGCTTTGCAGACGCAACGCCAAAACTGATTGCAAATGAAATTAGAAATTTTGTATGCGGAATTTCATAAATGAAATGAAATGTAATTTCGTTTGTACCTACATATGTACCTCAAAGCGAATTTCGCACACTAATATTTGTTTTTAATCGTTAGACGAAATGCTAACACAGCCCGCCAAAGCACTTAAAAAACACTGTTATTTCGAGGTTTTCTCAAAAACGGCTCTGCCGATTATTTTCGTTTTGGCGTGAATCGTGAATTGACATAATTCGGTAAGGTAAATAGCTAAGATAGTAAAAACTTTAGGTATATCCTCCTAGGGCCTATATCATTATCCCGTTCTGAAAATTACCGCTGGTTCACCCGAACTTAGACTTCCTTACTTGTTTTTAATTAAAATATGTATAGCGAAGTTTATAACACAAAACATGTCCCAGAAAATTTGCACAAAGTTCAGAAGTTTTTTTGAACTTTTATAGCAGAATTCCTAGCGAGTTTCTGAGTCCGCAGTTTTGTAGACCAATCAATTTTAGTATAACAAGAAGTAGCTCAAATTATCCCTGATTTTTTAATTTTTTTTTCGTCGAAAGTGTAGTTTCTTCCATATAAAATTAATTTTTTTTATTTTGTATGGAAAAAAGAACTCAACACTCAACTTTGTGCAAATTTTCTAGGACATTTTTATATGTTTTGTGTTATAAAATTCGCTATATATCTTAGTATTTCGTCTAACGAAATTTAAAAAATGCTATTTGATGCGAAATATGACTTTGAAACATTAATAAGTCAAATCTTTTTATTGGGAACCCTAAGATCATCTTATTAACACATACAATTATACGGAAGTCAGTTAATAAGTCATATCTTCTTGTTAGGAACCCTAAGATCATCTTATTAAAAAGAACCCTAAGAAATCATTTCGTTTTCTGCAAGATTTCCCTTTGAAAACATTAATAAGTCAAATCTTTTTGTTAGGAACCCTAAGATCATCTTATTAACACATACAATTATGCGGAAATCAGTTAATAAGTCATATCTTCTTGTTAGGAACCCTAAGATCATCTTATTAAAAAGAACCCTAAGAAATCATTTCGTTTTCTGCAAGATTTCCCTTTGAAAACATTAATAAGTCAAATCTTTTTGTTAGGAACCCTAAGATCATCTTATTAACACATACAATTATGCGGAAATCAGTTAATAAGTCATATCTTCTTGTTAGGAACCCTAAGATCATCTTATTAAAAAGAACCCTAAGAAATCATTTCGGTTTCTGCAAGATTTCCCTTTGAAAGCATTAATAAGTTAAATCTTTTTGTTAGGAACCCTAAGATCATCTTATTAACACATACAATTATGCGGAAATCAGTTAATAAGTCATATCTTCTTGTTAGGAACCCTAAGATCATCTTATTAAAAAGAACCCTAAGAAATCATTTCGTTTTCTGCAAGATTTCCCTTTGAAAACATTAATAAGTCAAATCTTCTTGTTAGGAACCCTAAGAAATCATTTCGTTTTCTGCAAGATATCCATTTGAAAACATTAATAAGTCAAATCTTTTTGTTAGGAACCCTAAGATCATCTTATTAACACATACAATTATGCGGAAATCAGTTAATAAGTCATATCTTCTTGTTAGGAACCCTAAGATCATCTTATTAAAAAGAACCCTAAGATATCATTTCGTTTTCTGCAAGATTTCCCTTTGAAAACATTAATAAGTCAAATCTTCTTGTTAGGAACCCTAAGATCATCTTATTAAAAAGAACCCTAAGAAATCATTTCGTTTTCTGCAAGATATCCATTTGAAAACATTAATAAGTCAAATCTTCTTGTTAGGAACCCTAAGATCATCTTATTAAAATAAGAAGTTTTTCCTTTTTCATCTTTTTTCATATTTTTAAGGAAATCTTGAAAAGACCCAGCCAGCCAAATCATCGTAAACGAGCTCGTAAACTGACGTTTTCTCGAAGAAAACTCTGATAAAATATCGTTTATGATATCCGTTTACGATTCGCCTACGAATCCGGTTTCGCTCTGAAATGTTTTTTGCCTACGATTGTCGTAAAAGTATCGACAAAGCACTCGTATATGAATCTTTTTACGTCCGTTTTTTTATCGTAAATGTACTCGTAAACAATTAATTTTCGATAGAAAAGCCGACTTTCTAGACTGCCTTACCGACAGATTTCAATGCGAAAAATAATACAAATAAACAAAACTAAATTTTAGGTATAAAGTTTTTTTATTAAATAATAAAATTGTGTACCTTTTTGCCAGCGTGTAAGTACATACTGATATTGGTTTACATGTTAGGCATCACAACTTATAAATAGTGGGTCATACAACCCAGAGGGCATCCCGAGATCCCAGAATAGCAGCTACTTTCTCTGTCCCTTTTTCCGCAAATCCACCTTCCAGCACGCTAGTAATAATTTAAAAGATATATTATATGTTATTTGTGTTTTTAATTAGATATTTTACAAGCATACTTACTTTTAAAATATCAGTTTGAAAATTTTCGTTCAAAATTTTTTGTTTGAAATTTTTTATTTTAATTTTTTTGTTTGACGTGACAAAAAAGCTTCTTTTGTTATTGTTTTTTTATTCGAGAATAGCTCGTAAATCGCAATGTTCGTAAAATGTACGGTACCTTGATGGCTGGGGATTTTCTTATTAATAACACATATAAAAAGAAATCGAAAAGAAATAAGAAGAAATTGCACTTAATAATATCAATAAGAATTTCCTCATTAAACCAAATAGATTTGCGTATAGTTTTTTTTCGTTTCCGTCGTTTCGACTACCCCTCAGCCCAAAACCCGCTCATGAAGACAATCTTATTAATTTTATTAGGCATTTTTGGTTCTGTGCACCAACTGCTGTACCGAAATAACGGGTAGCTCAAACACGATTTTGAATATACGCCAACAGAGTCAGTACCGGAGTAATTTCCGCGAGGGTTACCGAAGTAACAATTATGGGAACTGCCAAAGTAGCAGATTTAGACCGCAAACGAGATACAACAATAACTCGAGATCCAACAACAATAATAATAACCAAAGAGGATCACAAGCCCGAAACGGCAATAGACCTTACAATCAGAACTGTAACGTGCGCAATACAGATCAAATTACAGATCTTAACGCCATTGGTCAGGGAATAACCAGCACATTAGGCACCATTAAAGCAGATTTAAAAGGCGATGACCTTCTAATTTACCATAAATTCCCCGTCGTAGAAGACGACTTGCCAATTCCGTGCGATGGAATAATAGGACTAGATTTCATAAAGAAATATAATTGTATTTTAGACTATGGAAAAACAGAGGATAAACTAATCCTAATACCATATGATTTTCGCCAAACAATAACAATGCATCTAAAAAATTGTCTGTCTGCCAATACAATTACGATCCCTGCTAGATCTGAAGTCATTAGACAAGTTAAGGTAAACACCGATAACAAAAACATCTTCATACCACACCATCAATTATCTGAAGGCATTTTCATAGCAAACACTATCACAAATAAAGATCAAACTTTTGTTAGAATTATCAACACAAAACATAATTAAAACAACCACACACAATAAAAATTGGAACGATACAGAAAAATTAAAAAGATTAACCAAAAAATTTCTAAAATTTGTCAATTCTCAACAAAATTATGCACAGAATTCATAGACATATTTGCAATAGAAACAGAATCAATTTCTTCTAATAACTTTTACAAACAAAAATTATACATGAAGGAGGACACTCCTGTTTACATAAAAAATGGGCATCAAACGCAAAAAGGAGAAATAAGCAAACAAGTAAATAAGTTAATCGAAGATGACATAATAGAACCCTCCATATCGGAATATAATAGCCCAATCTTATTAGTCCCTAAAAAATCACTCCCAGGCAAAACAGAAAAAAGATGGAGATTAGTGGTAGAATAAAAGCTAGCAGCAGACAAATTGCCACTTCCAAGGATTGACGATTTTTTAGATCAACTTGGAAGAGCAAAATATTTTTCATGCCTAGACCTTATGTCAGGTTTTCATCAAATCGAATTACGCCCCGACTCCAGGGATATAACCTCATTTACAGCCGATAATGGTACATATAGATTCAAAAGACTACCCTACGGATTAAAAGTAGCACCGAATTCATTCCAAAGAATGATGACCCTAGCATTTGCAGGCCTCAAGCCATCTCAAGCATTTCTCTACATGGATGATTTAGTTGTATAAGGTTGTTCTGAAAACCACATGCTAAAAAATTTAAGAGACGTATTCTCCACTGGCAGAAAATTCAGCCTAAAATTACATCCAGATAAATGCCTATTTTTCAGCCAAGAAGTAACATATTTAGGACAAAAATGTACAAACAAGGTAATATTATCCGACCCGAGCAAATTTGAAACAGTCCAAAATTACCCAACACCAAAAACAGCCGATGAAGTTAAAAGATTCGTAGCTTTCTGCAACTATTACAGAAGATTCGAATTTTGCAGAACATTCAAGAAAATTAACTAGGTTTTGCAAAAAGAATGTTTCCTTCGAATGGACAGAAAAATGTCAAAAAGCGTTTGTCTACTTACGGGTCGATTCTGAGCGTAATCGGAAATTTATGTAACCAAAGATTATCTAACTGAAAATCGGAACCAAATCATGTAACCGCGATTCTGAGCAATATGGTAGGGCTGTCAACATTAAAATCTCACCAGCGCCTGTGGTGAAAAAAAAACATGTAAACAAAAGAAGAAAACGACAAAATGGAGATGAACAACTAAGTAGCGTCTGTAAATGTTTTCTTGAATTGCTATTAAAATATGTAATTTATATTATAAAAGAAAGTATGCACGCACATCGCATTTTGCAAGGAGGACCCGGAGCCTTTGCAGGGAAAAAACTGCCCTAGTGCACCCTCACGGATTGGCGATTTCTGGAAGGAAATCGCAACTAACTTAAACGCAATGGTAGGACCGTCAAGGACTCCGGATGCACGGCGACAACACATTTTAACTTGTAAATTATGCTTTAATTTGTAAATTTTCAGAGTTTGCGAAACTGGCGAAAACAGTTGCGATCCCGCGCTCGAAAAGTGGTCTCAGAGAGAAAACGAACGGGTGGAGGGCAAAATCCTGTGGCGGAGCTGGACTTTGAGCAGCAAGCGCTAGAGACGTTTGGCATTGCCGCTGTGGAAGGTCACTCAAACTCAAGGCTCGGGTTTCAGGTAAACAAAATTGTTATACGAACTTACATATTGTTATGGCCAACTTGCACGACGGCCAGTTATCTTATTTATATTTATAATATGTATTCTCCTTTTATACAGAGCGAAGACAATGCGGAAAACATTTCGTCAGCACAGGAGGAGGAAACGCACGAATTTGCTGACGGTGATGAAATTTTTAATGCAGAAAGTGCAGAGTTTTGCGTTGTGGCTAGTAATTCGCCCGTAAAAGCCGTACTCTTCTTGGCCCAACAACAGCAGGTTCAGCTGCGCCGAATACACCTTCTTCTAGCAGTGCTCCATCATGTTCTGATACTCCTAGTGCTTCTTCGCCCTGCTTCACAGCAGAGGGCGCGCAGAAACAAAAAGGATGTGCGTGACGAAATTTTAGAAATTGTCCAGCAGGACATCAGCGAGAGACGGGCAGAGCAGTCACGACTAGCTCAATCCCTTGACAACATTGGTAGTGGATTGACATCACTGGCCGGGCAATCCCCGAAATGGTAGCATTGCAGACGCAACGCCAAAACTGATTGTAAAAGAAATTATAAATTTTGTATGGGGAATTTCATAAATGAAATGAAATGTAATTTCGTTTGTACCTACATATGTACCTCAAAGCGAATTTCGCACACTAATATTTGTTTTAAATCGTTAGACGAAATGCTAACACCGCCCGCCAAAGCACTTAAAAAACACGGTTATTTCGCGGTTTTCTCAAAAACGGCTCTGCCGATTATTTTCGTTTTGGCGTGAATCGTGAGTTGACATAATTCGGTAAGGTAAATAGCTAAGATAGTAAAAACTTTAGGTAAATCCTCCTAGGGCCTATATCATTGTTATCCCGTTCTGAAAATTACCGCTGGGTATTTAATGTTCGGTTCACCCGAATTTAGACTTCCTTACTTGTTTTTAATTAAAATATGTATAGCGAAGTTTATAACACAAAGTTCAGAAGTTTTTTTGAACTTTTATAGCAGAATTTCTAGCGAGTTTCTGAGTCCGCAGTTTTGTAGACCAATCAATTTTAGTATAACAAGAAGTAGCTCAAATTATCCCTGATTTTTAAATTTTTTTTTTTTTCGTCGAAAGCGTAGTTTCTTCCATATAAAATTAATTTTTTTTTATTTTGTATGGAAAAAACAACTCAATACTCAACTTTGTGCAAATTTTCTAGGACATTTTCATATGTTTTGTGTTATAAAATTCGCTATATATATTTTAATTAAAAAATATAAGAAATACTATCTTAGTATTTCGTCTAACGAAATTTAAAAAATGCTATTTGATGCGAAATATGACTTTGAAAAACTAAAATGAAATGTGATTTCGTTTATACTAATAGTATTTCGTTAAATTTAAAAAAATGCTAGAGTATATTATAAGTTTATGTACCTATATTTTTTAAAATGAATGTTGATGAGAAATATGACTTTAATTTACACTTATATACCACTTATCATAATTATAGGACACCTTATTCTGACATGTCATTTTATTTCAATTTTAATTCTTTGCTTACACTACTCTACACACATTCTGTCCGATGAACTAAATAGACTTTTTCGGAAAGTGGATAAAAAATAAAAATACACGTGTATCGGCGATTTTCATGAACACGTCAGAATTTTTTTTATGTACGTACATAAAAAAAATGTCAACTTTTTTGGACAAATTTTCAGAAAATTTTTGAGTATGCAGTTTTGTGGCCCATTCAATTTTACTCTAAGAATGTGCAAGTTATAACTCCCTACAAATTTTCCCTGAATTATCAGAATTTTTTTTCAAGGGTGTTGAGTGTTCTGCTCCATAAGAAAGTAAATTTAGTTTGTGAGTTGTAAACAAATTTCTAAAAATTTAAGTAACATTTTTAGCGAGTTCTAACTTGCACATTCTTAGAGTAAGATTGAATGGGCTACAAAAGTGCATACTCAAAAATTATCTGAAAATTCTGCCAAAAAAGTTAAAAATTTATGTACATGTCAGAATTTTTTTTATAATAAAAAAATACCTAAAAAAAATTCTGACGTGTACATGATACACGGTTATTTTTATATTTTGACCACTTTCCGAAAAAGACTATTTGCTTTATAGGACAGAAAAAAGTTCTTTTTTTTACCACAATGTTATAGAATTCTAAATTAAGAACAGTGAAAGTCTCCGCTCTAAGCGTTGACTCTGTTTTTTTAACTAAAAAAAACTTTTAGGTAAACTACCAAATTTTTTTTTAAATATGGAATCAAAAAACCGAAAATGTTATTTTGTAGCCTGTTAAATTTTAGTATAACAAAGTGTAAGTTTTAAGTATTTCAAAAAACCTTCAATTGTTAGAATTTTTTTGCACTTTTCTCCATATAGCCCAAAATCAACATTTTTTGTTATACATATGGAATGTCTGATGCCTTAAAAAAAAATTTCTGTTTTTTGATTCAAAATATTTGAAAAAATGTTGGTGATTTACGTTAAAGTTTTTCAACTTTTTAAACAGTAAACGATTAGAACGGGGACTCTTACTTCTTTTAATATATTGAAATTTGTATTAATTTATTTTCTGTTAAAGAATTGGCTATTTTTAAAATGAAAATTATTACAAACACAGCTTTTTACTTATATTTTAAAGTGAATTTTTTCTGTTGTTCCGAATAAAAAGGTTAAGAAACCTTAATTTAGATATTTTTTATTAATCCATGAGTATTTTTTGAAGGAACACATTGTATATATATTTATATAAAAATATATTTATATATATCGTTGCTTTCAATTCAATTCAATTTATTAACATTTAGGTTGTAACTATAAGACAAAGTCTTTTAAAGTACATCATCAGAAATAAATGTCAAGATAAATAATAGAGAAATAAGAACAACACATAAGACTTTGACACTGCAATTCTTATAAAAATAAATTAACATTAATTTATAAACTTATAACTAAATAGATTAGGCCTGTGCGCTTTTTTGAAAGAAAAGAGGAAAAGAAGGAGGGAAAGGAAAGGACCTGTAATAACAGAAGGAAATAAAAGAAAGGAAATGTAATAGGAATGCAATTGCCATAATCACTGAGAACAGAAGTAATCTAGGATCACGCTTTTGTAGTTACTCCAACTCAAACCAGCTGTGAGAGAAACAGGAAGAGAGTTCCAGAGCCTTACAGCATTAACGAAGAAAAGCCTCGAAGAAGATAAATATACATATCTAGGTAAAATTAGCTTTTGATGCCTGCAAGACTGGGAAAATTTAAGTTTTTCGTGAAGATATTTAGGAGTTTTGGTTGTAATTAACGTAAACATGAATTTACAGTTGCGTGCAGCAATATACTCAAAAATGCTGCAACCAAGAATTTTTCGCTTCCAGGAAGAGATGTGGTCATATTTTCGTAAGGCGTAGACATAGCGGGTAATATTATTATAAACAAAATCAATTTTATGACGGGAAGCAGAATCAAATTGACTGTAAATAAGCTCAGAGTATGTTATATGAGGAACAATCAGTTGGATAGCTAACTTTTTCCTAGTCTCCAAAGGAGTAAAAGAAGCAGACATCCTCAATCTACGTAAAACAGAATAGACATTACCAACAACTTTATTCACATGATCAGTACAGCTCATTTTAGAATTAATCACAAAGCCTAAATTTTTAATTTTATCAGTGAATGAAAGGGCACTATTACCAACGAGTAGCTTAGGAATATCTTCAAAATATACAACACTATTACTGATGGGCAATACATATGACTTATTGGCATTCAGACACAGATAGTTTTCAGAAGCCCACTTAGAGATTGCAGACAAGTCACTATTTATTTTACAACACAGATCTTCAACCAAACCAATTCGACTAGACATATACAGCTGAATGTCATCAGCATACGCGTGGACATTTACATGTTGACATACAGAGAACACATCATTGACAAACAGACTAAACAAAATAGGACCAAGAACAGAGCCTTGCGGCACGCCGGAGGAAACCAAGCATTCTTTTGAAGTAGACTCTTTACATACCACCTTCTGAGTTCTCCCCGCCAAGTAACTGCTCATAAGCTCAACAGAACTTTTGGAGAATCCAAAATAGCACTCAAGTTTTTTACAAAGGAGGCCATGATTCACCGAGTCAAACGCCTTAGAAAAATCAAGAAGGCACAGGAGAGTTAAGTCATTATTATCAAAGTGCAGTCTGATGTCGTCAAGAATTTTTAACATAGCAGTTATGTTTAGGTTTGAATCCTGACTGCAGAGGACTAAGAAGGTTTTTCTGCTGAACATGCGTCATAATTTGAGCTGCCATTAAAGACTCACACACTTTCGCAAAGGCTGGTAGAATGCTAATGGGCCTGTAGTTACTAGGTTCCACAGCTTTATTTATTTTGGCAACAGGAATAATTAATGCCTTTTTCCACTCAATTGGAAAGCAGGAAGATGTGAAGCAGTGGTTTATTATATGTGTGAGAGTTCCTAGAATAAATGGCAGCACAAGTTTAGCAAACTTCAGAGAAATCCCATCTTCACCAACTGCATTGGACTTGATTCCCATTATGGACTTCAGTACTTCAAGTTCAGAAACTGCCTTGAACTCGAATTTACTTCCGTGATAAACAATTTGCGTACCCAGAGAAACAGGACCATCCGGACACGTACTAGAACTAATAAAATAATCGTTGAGAGTATCAGGCTCAACATGACATTCAGTTTTTTGTTTACCGTGGATATTGAGACTCCGCAGGTTACGCCATAGGGCTTTAGATGGTAGAGTAAAGCCTATTACGTTCCTTTAGAGCAGACCTAACTTTATGATTGAACCAAGGAACGATGTTATTGGTGACTCGAGCTTTTCGTTCAGGGACGTGATTGTTATAAAGCCTGGACAAGTTTTCATTTAGAAACCCAAGTTTCGCATCCACCGTGGCAATACACCAACACAAAGTCCAGTCAACACTAAACGCATCAAAAACAGCTCGTCAACATTTACTGACTTCAAGTCACGATACAGAGTGGTAACAGTTTCGACAGGGCAATTAAACATGACATCAAGTGTACAAAAAAGAAGATCATGGTCAGATATAAAGCTAATTTGGTCAAAGATAAGAATATGGTCAGGTCTAGAGGTGATGAAGAGGTCAAGTAAACTTGGAGCCGAATTGCGAGCATATCTTGTTGGCACTTCTTTATTTACTACTATTAGACCAGCAGCTGAGACATTGTCAAGAAATTTATTTGCATAGGAGTCGCTGAGTAGAAGGTTTATATTGAAGTCTCCACAAATAACAAAACGCTCGAAGTCAATCACGAACAGAGATAGCTCAACAAAAAACAGATCTAACGAGTTACATTTAGGAGGGTTATATACACATGAGACTAATACCTTATTCACTTTGTCTGATACTTCAGCGATGATAAATTCCATATCACAGTTTTTAGATTCTGCTAGAACCCTTATTTCTAGCGTGGACTTGCAATATATTGCAACACCTCCCCCCTTTTTAGCAGTTCGGTCAACACGTGTAATACTATAGTTAGGGATATCATAGTAAAAATCAGATGTGTCAGGAGAAAACCAAGTTTCTGAGACACAAATAATATCAACATTTGAATTGACAAAGGTATCCCTAACATAGTCCAGTTTATCATGATTTAGGCTACGGGCATTGAAATGTACCACACATAGTCCATCAGCTTGCTTATATAATATATTAATTAATGTCTTATGGCTTTCGTTATTGCTGAAGGCAGATTTCTCACAGGGGTTTAAAACCATGGGATGAAGAAGGAGCAAACACAAAAGGTGCACAGTAAGTCAGAAATACAGCGACCATAACAAAATGCATTTTTGGAAGGGTAAGTAAAAAAAGAGAAAAGAAGGTTGAAAAAAGAGGGAAATGAAAAGTTTACGAAACAAGTGACACAGCTTAAAAATAGATACAAACATATGATCAACGAAGTCCAAAAGATAACAAAATACATACATAACATATAAAAACAATTTCAGCGCTCATTTCCCAATAACAGCATTCACTTCAGCTCTGCTGCTCACCATTTTTGCCTCTTCACCAGGCTTTAGGCGTACAGAGTGATCTATGTAGGACTGATCTCGACTAGTATATTTGGAGTATAGTAGTGATTGATCTATGAAGATATAATTTTACAACTCATCGCATTTGCTGCAGGGTAAATTTATAAAACCTGAAATTTATTTGTTTGTGTTAGTGTAGCCTCAGAATGAGCTCTCTGATTGGTTGTTGTTTGCGGTGGTTGTGTTGGCGTTAACGTGAAAGAAAAGGCGATGTGTTGTATGTGTAGGTTTTTAGTGTATTTATGTGTTGATCATAAAATTTTTATCACGTTTTCCCCAATAAAAGAACTCTAAAGGAAACCCTTAGATTAGATCGAGGTTTTTTAATGTTTATGTGTTGATCATTAAATTTTTATCACGTTTTCCCCAAATCGTTTTCCCCATTAAAACTATGATGGAAACCCTAAGATTAGATCGAGGTTTTTTAATGTTTATGTGTTGATCATTAAATTTTTATCACGTTTTCCCACTTCGATATATTTCGATAAATTAATCGATAACTGAGTTATCAGTCGAAATGCGATTGCCCAGAAACCTAAAATTTACTCTACAATATGGGTACCAAACGAAAGGGAATGTCCCCAGGTTTCATTTGGACCTCGATATATTTCCATAAATTTATCGATAACTAAGTTATAGGTGAAAATGTGATTGCCCAAAATCCTCAAAATTGCCCTACAATGTGGGTATCAAACGAAACAGCATGGCCCCAGGTTTCATTTGGACTTCGATATATTTCAATAAACTTATCGATAACTAAGTTATCGGTAAAAATGTGATTGCCCAAAAACCGCAAAATTGCCCTACAATATGGGTATCAAACGAAAGGGCATGACCCCAGGATTCTTTTGGACTTCGATATATTTCGATAAATTTATCGATAACTGAGTTATCGGTGAAAATGTGATTGCCCAAAAACTTTAAAATTGTCCTGCAATATGCATATCAAAAGAAACGGGATGGCCCAAGGTTTCATTTGGACTTCGATATATTTCGATAAATTATTTCGATGAATTTATCATTAACTGAGATATCGGTAAAAATGTAATTGCCCAACAACTTTAAAATTGCCCATACTACATAGAGCCATACTCTTTTTAGGAGCTTTTTACAAAGCTTAAAGAGTGTGACTCCTGTGACATTTTCCTGTTTTTTTTCTAATACAAATTTAAGTTTTTTCAGTTTTATCAATGCAGTTCCCTGAACATTTTGCTATACAACTACTTACCCCTAACCAATGATAATAAAAAGACCGTTATTGCAAAGTTCTGTCATAGCGGTGGTAGTTTTTGGCATTTTAAGAATTTGATACTTTTCAACTTTTGGCTGGAATGTCCCTAATAGCTTTTTACATGATCCCAGTTCTTAAAATGCAAGTTTCTTCATCGCCATTAGACCTCCATAGTGCTTGTTAATTGTCCGCCAAACTCCTCTTTTCTATTCTGTTCTGTAAACTGATTTTTAGCAGCAATTTTTTAGTTACATTCCTTCTAAACGATGAATTTTGTTTTCATATTCCTATTTTAACAATACGAAACGTGCTCTTCGCTACGTTTATATTTTCTGCATGATAACAATTGAATTGGAATATGCATACCTATAAATGAGATTTTAGGTCAAGCTATTCTCATTTTTTAAATAATAATGGCCAAGAGGGAAATATGTAGATTAAAATATATATATTCCCTACTTGGGAATATGTTTTGAGGTCTTACCACTTATACAAAATACAAACTTCTAATATTTCAAATTTTTATATTGTTTGGAACATTTTATATTGTTGTACCATTATCTTTTTTTATCTGATACTGATCTGCTTGATATCTGATATTGACCTGCTATATATCTGCTATCGATCAGGTTTTATATATCATAGTTTTATGATATTATCAAACTCCTTTCGATCGATCTTTTTTCATTAAATAAGCATTGTTTCTTTCATTGAATAATAATAATAATTATTCTCATAATATTATCATATATTAGAAGTATATTTTTTAAATGATTGTAATTAGTTTAACAGTTAGGATAATCGCACACGAATTGACGTTTTGATAGCTTAAAAGCTTCAACCTTAGAATATGTAAAGGTTTTTTTTTTGCAAAGCTTATTTTCTCATGAATCGCTAACTTTTTAGGGGTAAGACGGAAAATAAAAATTATTTTTTTTAAAATGATTCACCCTAATGAAAGTATTGAAAGATATTGTGGAAACTAGAGCAAATTTAAAACTATCATATAAATTGAAGTCCCGATGTCAGTTTATTATGTCAAAGTTGACTAAGCTCTCGAGTCAAATGTCCCAGGAGTCACAGTGGAATGTCCCATGACGGCTTTCTCCAAAATTTTTAATTATTAATAAAAAACTTTTAAGCCAACAGAAATAATTGGCGCATAGTCATAGTCGAGCTAAAGTAGGCACTAAAGTTGGTGAAAGCTTTTTGACACCACTTCCAACGGTCTATCTGTCAAAAAAGCTAACGCTAACTTTAGTGCATACTTTATATCGACTATGACTATGCCCCATTAATTCTACACTGAACCAAAAACGTATATGTTTTATATGAACAAAGTTTCATACAATTTATTAATGAATTCATGCCTTCCGTGGATTTGGAGATAGTTGCTAAGTTACTAAATAAAAAAGTTTTAGGTATGATGAAGGATGAGTGTAATGGTAAAATTATGAAGGAGTTTATTGGTTTAACTGGCGGACGCCGTGGAGTAGCGGTTAAGTGTTCGGCCTTCAACACCAAGTCGTGGCGGTTCGATGCCCGGCAAAAGTAACATAAAAAATTATTTAGAAAAAGAATTTTTCTAAACGGGGTCGCCCCTCGGCAGTAGTTTGGCAAACTCTCTGGGTGTATTTCTGCCATGAGCAGCTTCTCAGCCAAAAATTCATTTTCTTTGCAAGTGCCGTTCGGAGTCGGCAAAAAACTGTAGGTCCCGGCAACTTGTAGGAAAACTCAAAAGCAACACACCATAACCCTCGTGAAGGGTGGATACCTTGCCGCGGTACGAGGGCTTAAGTTGATAGCCACAGGGCTACGCTGCCCTTGTGATCATAGCTCCGTACGGCACTTCATCACGAGAGCAGCCTAGCCTCTCTGGCGCGACGACAAAGATCTTCCCCCTCCCAATCCAGGGTATTATGCGAAACCGTGCCCATTGGACGTTTGCAGCCGGGAGGCAAATCGTGGCTGTATTTGAACGGAGCCTCTCTGATACCGGGTCGCCTCAGAGAGTAAGCATGGCCTTACCGCGGTACGGGGCTCTGCCGCGGCGGACGACACATTTTCCCCTACTCTTCCCTTGACCCTAAGCTGGCCGTGTCCGGCGATGGGTCGTACGAACAAGATGAACTCAAATAACCCAAATAAAAACGATAAACCTAAAAAACAAACAACACCAAATTTCACTCCTCAGCAAAGGAGAGCTATGGAGGAACAGGCGAGGAAGCAACAACAACGCCGGAGGACAACCTCCGTTCCACAATCAAGGGGGGGATCGACAGCGATGGCAACTACGAGTCGGTCAACCAACCCTCTAACGACTAAGATTGACTTGATGGGAGCTAGCACCAGTGCGGTTGCCAACGCAACTAAGTGGACAACGGCAGATGCTAAACTCCCATCAACCGCTGATATGAAAACCAGTATCTTTACGTCTGTGGCAGCGGTCTCACGACCTGGCCTCGGAGTTTCGAAGGAGAAGGAAGCTGCAACTGAGATTTCGGCAAGGAGAGCGACCGCGATGGCAACTACGGGTCCGCACTCCCAGGAGACATCTCCCCGCCGCTTCACATACCACGAGAAAAGATTGGCTGCAAAGATCCTGAAGAGGTATGAAGGGGTACCGCAGGAATCGCTGTCGCCGAATTCCAGTAAATCGGTAGAGCTAGCGAAAGCTGTGATACGGGATTTCCAAAATTCTTACATGCCAAAGAGGTTAAAAGTTAACCCTTTCAAGCGCCAGAGATCGGACCTGGAGTTAAATCCCCCTCCCAAGCGGCATCAGAATACCCCTGGAGCGGGCAAACTAAGCTTTGCTGAGGTAACCAAGGACAGGATCCTTATAGGCGTCCTTGACCGAGGCAATGACCGTCTGGCCATCGCTAAGGACCGGTGGCGTTAGGTGCGAAATGAACTCGGCAACATTCTTCTCAATGTTGCTCCAGAGTTTCCGGGTAGTTCGGCGCGAGTAACGGATGCGGGTTGGCACCAGGGTCAGATTAAATTACTCGCATGCGAGGATGCAAAAACCGTAGCACTGTACAAGGCAGCAGCTGCTAAGCTGGGTGAAGTCTACAAGGGCGCAAAGATAGAGGTCGTCGACTGGAAGGACATTCCAGCTCGTCCGAGGGCAAGGGCGTGGATTCCGGCCATCCCTGACGAACCCGAGAGAATTCTCGGGATGCTACGGCTAATGAATCCGTCCCTGCCAACGCATGACTGGAGTGTCAATCTGGTCGGGGATGCGGTAGGGCCCGACAGACAAGTGGTGTTCACCATGAATAAAGTGTCAATCGAGCCCCTCAAAAGGTGCAATGGCCTAGTACACTACAGCGTAGGCCAGATCGTTATCCACGTATATCGTGGTGATGCTCAGCGCGCTGCCTTCTCGGCTGCTCCGGGGGAACCGGAAAACGAATTACCAGAAGAGGAAGCGGAGGATTCCGATGCGGAAAGCATGTTATCCGCCACGACCCTTGGCGATAGTGCTGTGAACAACTCGGAGATGGAGGACAGCCTACAGGACGAGGAAGCCCTCGACGTCACGGTGGTAGCAGCCAATGCTGAGCGATTAGCATCTAACGCTACAGACAGCAAGACTCTCGCAACGCCATATCGGGCAGTTAATCGGAACAACTCGTCGTTGATAGGCAACCTCCGGGATGGGGCAAACCTCGACGATATGGGGACGGCAGGGAAGTCTGTGCGCTCTCATGTTGGTGGTGCTTCAGATTAATCTGCACAAATCTAAAGTAGCTTCGGCTGCTTTAAGTAGTCGTCTTTCTAAAGGCGACGTGGATGTGGTCCTCATCCAATAACCCTGGGTCAATAGCTCGAGAATCTGCGGATTGGGGACTAAGGGCTTCAAGCTCATTCGAGCCAGCGAGGAGAGCAAAGTCAGAACGTGTATTTTGGTCAAGTCTGAGTTGAACTCCTTTCTCCTACCTAACTTCACCAATGGTGATATTACCGCTATCAGTCTAACGGTCGACAGCACCCGCCTGACGGTGGCGTCGGTCTATATGCCCTACGACGCCGAAGAACCCCCACCACAAACGGAGGTGAAAGACCTGGTGTCAAATTTCTGCACGGGTAATCTTATTATTGGAGCGGACGCTAATGCTCACCATGTCCATTGGGGGAGCTCCGACATCAATGCCAGGGGCGTGTCTCTGTTTGATTACCTCTTAACAACCAACCTGGTGATTTGCAACGTGGGTAATGAGCCTACTTTTATCACTAAGACCCGCAGGGAGGTCATAGACCTCACTATCTGTAGTGAAGGCGCTTATGAGTGGGTCAGAAAATGGCGGGTTCTGGAAGAACATTCTTTCTCCGACCACCGTTTCATAGAAATGGTTTTAGACTTTATTGTAGAACAACCAATCATGAAGCGCAATCCACGTAACACTGATTGGCAGTTACACAATGAAATATTAGACAGAGACCTACCAGTACTGCCCTCACAAGCCCCCTCATCAGTAGAGGAGCGGGAGGATCTTGTTACTACATTTACATCGGCGCTCTCAAATGCTCTAGGACAGGCTTGTCCAGTGCCAAAACCACGCGGTAAACACAGGCCACATTGGTGGTCCTACGATTTGGACTCGCTCCGAATATCATGCCGGAAACAATTTAACAAGGCCAAGAGCTTCGGCTCTGAGCCTCATTGGCACGAATATAAAGCTAAACTAAGGGCCTACAAAAAAGCTCTGAGACAGGCGAAGAGAACCTCGTGGAGAAATTTCTGCACTGGCGTCGAAAAGGTCGACGACACAGCGAGACTTAGACGAGTCCTCTCGAAAAGTCAAACAACCATCAGCTATTTGCGAAAACCTGACGGATCCTGGACCAGCACGGAAGAGGAAACCCTTGAGCTGCTCTTGAATACACATTTACCGGGGAATCTGCATGATGCACCACTAGCCCCTGCAACAAACCTGGCAGTAAATATACCCATCACTGAGGAAAGAGTAAGGTGGGCAGTTAAGAGCTTTGAACCGTATAAGGCTGCCGGGCCGGACGGGATTATCCCCGCGCAGCTTATAAACACGTTGGAGACATCAGCTAAATGGCTGGTATTTCTCTTCACAGCCTGCCTGGCTCTCAACCACATTCCGGGCTCCTGGAGAACCGCCACGGTAGTGTTTATCCCTAAGGCTGGGAAGGCATCCCACTACGAGCCAAAAGACTACAGACCGATCAGTCTCGTCCTTTGTACTAAAAACCTTTGAGAGGATACTAAGCGACTACCTCTTAACGACTATTGATAGCAACCTTATCTCTAGCTATCAGCATGCATACACCAAGGGTAAATCAACAGAAACCGCTCTGCACAGCCTAGTGTCTGTCATTGAGAAATCGCTGTGTGAAAAGGACTACTGTCTCGTGGCCCTCCTAGACATTGAGGGGGCTTTCAACAATATAAGCCCGGAGGCTATCAACTCCGCTCTAACTAATCTGGGCGTAGATAGACCTCTAACTGGTTTAATTGACCAACTTTTAATGGGAAGGAAAATAGCTTCTTCACTTGGTACGGTTGAGTTATCACGCTATGTCACAAGGGGAACACCCCAGGGTGGTGTTCTTTCCCCGCTTTTATGGAACCTCACAGTCAACTCGTTGCTACGTGACACAAGCTGGGGGGGCGGGAAGATAGTGGCATACGCAGACGATTTAGCTATTGCATTCAGAGGCAAGTTCCCACAAACTCTGTGTGACCTGTTGCAAGTAGCACTGCGAGAAGTTTCGACGTGGTCCTCTCGCTGCGGACTTAGTATCAACCCAGGGAAGGTGGAACTTGTCCTCTTCACCAACCGGTACAAAATACCGCCACTAAGCCTACCAGAACTAGATGGCACGCGCCTGGGCTTGTCGGATAAGGCCAAGTTTCTAGGCATAGTTCTGGACAGGAAATTGAATTGGAAGGAGAATGTTCTTCAGCGCCAGAAGAAAGCTTGCATCGCTCTTTACACATGCAAAAGAGCCATTGGCAAAAAATGGGGGCTCAGCCCTAGAGTATGCAGTTGGATCTACACGGCCATCATTCGCCCAATCATGCTTTATGGAGTCGTCGTATGGTGGCCTGCGCTGAGCAAGGCAACATACCTGAATCTGTTGCGGAAAGTCCATAGATCCAATATGATCTGTATAAGCGGTGCGCTAAGGACAACGCCCAACGAAGCCCTCCAGGTCATTCTGGCATTTTGCCACTTGATCTGGAAGGGTTTCGGTCAGCGCCGGCATCAGCTCTGCGCCTAAGAGAAACCTCCAGTTGGGCTGCGGGTACTATTGGACACTCCAGTATTCTGGAATCTTACAGCTTTCTCCCTCTAAGCACAGATCGTTGTGCGACTACTACAGTCGGGGATAGCTGTTTCAAAATAAACATTCCCAGCAGAGAACACTGGGAGAGGACGGATTGGCGTCCCGAAACAAATGGTGGCACTTCCATATACACCGACGGCTCGAAGTTGGACGGCAGAGTTGGAGGAGGCGTTTATTCAAGGGATTTGGACCTTGAGCTCTCCTTCAGACTACCTGATCATTGTAGCGTCTTCCAGGCGGAAGTCTCGGCAATCCTGGACGCCGCGGCCTGGTTAAGCAAACGTGTTATCGGAGAAGATATCGCTATTTTCAGCGATAGCCAAGCGGCCATCAAATCCCTTGGCTCATACACGTTCAACTCTGAACTGACGCTCAGCTGTCGTCGATCTCTTCAGGAGATGGCCCAACAGAACCGCGTAAACCTCATATGGGTCCCGGGACATAGGGACATTGAGTGAAACTGTAAGGCAGACGAGCTTGCCAGGCAGGGCACGACCAAGCAGGTTCTTCAGGATAAAGAGCGCTTAGGTATGCCGTTTGCCACATGCAAACTAATGCTGAAGGAGCACACACTCCGTCAAGCCAACGAAAGATGGACGCAATCCCCAGGGTGTCGCATATCGAAACAAACCTGGCCAAAATGGGATCTTAAAAGGTCTAGACGCATTTATGCCCTAACTAGGAGGGAAATCTGCATATTGATAGGGGTATTAACCGGTCACTGCCTCATTGGTAGGCATGCAGAAAGGCTAGGTGTGCCCTACCGACGATGCTGCAGGAGTTGCAAAGATGATGAGGAGGAGGAAACAGTGGAGCACCTCATCTGCAACTGTCCGGCTTTAAGCGGCGCGAGAACGCGCTTTTTGGGAGTTCCGTTCCTGGATAGCCTAAGCCAGATCGCGGAACTGGACATAAAGGACTTGATGGGCTTCATAAAGTCATCTAAGTGGTTCGAGGAGGAGTAACGGTGTCGGTTAAGGAGTGTCAGTCCCGGGATTCTGCTATGTGGAAAATCCCAACAACTCAGGGATTTTCCATATGGCTGGGTCCCGGGACTGACTTTCCTTGTGTTGGTGGTATCACAACGGGCCTTTCAAAACTGGCCTAAGTGTGCCTCTGCGGCAGCCACTTGAACCTAACCTAACCTAACACACCACAAGTTGGAAAGAGAAGATGATAACCTGTTGGTATATCGCCGCCATTAGTTTTTTTTTTTTTTTTTTTTTTATAGGTTTAAGCTCGAAAATGTATTCATATAGGTAAGACAGTTGAGAATGAAGTTGAAATAAAAAAAGTTAAAGGTATTAAGAAATCTGTTGTACCTATCCAAACTTTCTTGTCATGATTTTAGAAATTGTTTAATAGGAAAAATATTGTATTACGATTCAATATATATTTTTAAATCAAATTTACATGAACTGTATATTCAACATGTAACTAAATTAGTGTTAAGTTATTTAGATGATAAGAGATATATGTATAAGAGAAAATGGAATAGAGACCTTTGCATGAGATCATTATAAAATACCATAAATTAAAATATAAAAATAAATAAACTATATCAATTAAAATGTGAAATTAAATACAAAAATGTCTTTTTATTTATTTAAAAGTATTTATACTTTTCCAACAAGAACTTGAAACATAAATGACCATAATTGTAAAGATTTAATTTTTTTTCACTTATAATTATATTCAATAGGTGGTTTTAAATTTTCAACTACCTCCAAATCCACAGAAGGCATGAATTCATTAATAAATTGTATGAAACTTTGTTCATATAAAACATATACGTTTTTGGTTCAGTGTAGAATTAATGGGGCATAGTCATAGTCGATATAAAGTATGCACTAAAGTTAGTGTCAGCTTTTTTGACTCAAAAGCTTTCACCAACTTTAGTGCCTACTTTAGCTCGACTATGACTATGCGCCAATTATTTCTGTTGGCTTTCTTAAGTTTAAAAAGTTTTTTATTAATAATTAAAAATTTTGGAGAAAGCCGTCATGGGACATTCCACTGTGACTCCTGGGACATTTGACTCGAGAGCTTAGTCAACTTTGACATAATGATTCATGAGAAAATAAGCTTTGCAAAAAAAAAACCTTTACATATTCTAAGGTTGAAGCTTTTAAGCTATCAAAACGTCAATTCGTGTGCGATTATCCTAACTGTTAAACTAATTACAATCATTTAAAAAATATACTTCTAATATATGATAATATTATGATAATAATTATTATTATTATTCAATGAAAGAAACAATGCTTATTTAATGAAAAAAGATCGATCGAAAGGAGTTTGATAATATCATAAAACTATGATATATAAAACCTGATCGATAGCAGATATATAGCAGGTCAATATCAGATATCAAGCAGATCAGTATCAGATAAAAAAAGATAATGGTACAACAATATAAAATGTTCCAAACAATATAAAAATTTGAAATATTAGAAGTTTGTATTTTGTATAAGTGGTAAGACCTCAAAACATATTCCCAAGTAGGGAATATATATATTTTAATCTACATATTTCCCTCTTGGCCATTATTATTTAAAAAATGAGAATAGCTTGACCTAAAATCTCATTTATAGGTATGCATATTCCAATTCAATTGTTATCATGCAGAAAATATAAACGTAGCGAAGAGCACGTTTCGTATTGTTAAAATAGGAATATGAAAACAAAATTCATCGTTTAGAAGGAATGTAACTAAAAAATTGCTGCTAAAAATCAGTTTACAGAACAGAATAGAAAAGAGGAGTTTGGCGGACAATTAACAAGCACTATGGAGGTCTAATGGCGATGAAGAAACTTGCATTTTAAGAACTGGGATCATGTAAAAAGCTATTAGGAACATTCCAGCCAAAAGTTGAAAAGTATCAAATTCTTAAAATGCCAAAAACTACCACCGCTATGACAGAACTTTACAATAACGGTCATTTTATTATCATGGGTTAGGGGTAAGTAGTTGTATAGCAAAATGTTCAGGGAACTGCATTGATAAAACTGAAAAACCTTAAATTTGTATTAGAAAAAAAACAGGAAAATGTCACAGGAGTCACACTCTTTAAGCTTTGTAAAAAGTTCCTAAAAAGAATATGGCTCTATGTAGTATGGGCAATTTTAAAGTTGTTGGGCAATTACATTTTTACCGATATCTCAGTTAACGATAAATTCATCGAAATAATTTATCGAAATATATCGAAGTCCAAATGAAACCTTGGGCCATCCCGTTTCTTTTGATATGCATATTGCAGGACAATTTCAAGTTTTTGGGCAATCACATTTTCACCGATAACTCAGTTATGGATAAATTTATCGAAATATATCGAAGTCCAAATGAAACCTGGGGTCATGCCCTTTCGTTTGATACCCATATTGTAGGGCAATTTTGTGGTTTTTGGGCAATCACATTTTTACCGATAGCTTAGTTATCGATAAGTTTATTGAAATATATCGAAGTCCAAATGAAACCTGGGGCCATGCTCTTTCGTTTGATACCCACATTGTAGGGCAATTATGAGGTTTTTGGGCAATCACATTTTCACCTATAACTTAGTTATCGATAAATTTATCGAAATATATCGAGGTCCAAATGAAACCTGGGGCCATTCCCTTTCGTTTGGTACCCATATTGTAGAGTAAATTTTAGGTTTCTGGGCAATCGCATTTCGACTGATAACTCAGTTATCGATTAATTTATCGAAATATATCGAAGTGGGAAAACGTGATAAAAATTTAATGATCAACACATAAACATTAAAAAACCTCGATCTTATCTTAGGGTTTCCATCATAGTTTTAATGAGGAAAACGATTTGGGGAAAACGTGATAAAAATTTAATGATTAACACATAAACATTAAAAAACCTCGATCTAATCTTAGGGTTTGCATCATAGTTTTAATGGGGAAAACGATTTGGGGAAAACGTGATAAAAATTTAATGATCAACACATAAACATTAAAAAACCTCGATCTAATCTTAGGGTTTCCATCATAGTTTTAATGGGGAAAACGATTTGGGGAAAACGTGATAAAAATTTAATGATCAACACATAAACATTAAAAAACCTCGATCTAATCTAAGGGTTTCCTTTAGAGTTCTTTTATTGGGGAAAACGTGATAAAAATTTTATAATCAACACATAAATACACTACAAACCTACACATACAACACATCGCCTTTTCTTTCACGTTAACGCCAACACAACCACCGCAAACAACAACCAATCAGAGAGCTCATTCTGAGACTACACTAACACAAACAATTAAATTTCAGGTTTTATAAATTTACCCTGCAGCAAATGCGATGAGTTGTAAAATTATATCTTCATAGATCAATCACTACTATACTCCAAATATACTAGTCGAGATCAGTCCTACATAGATCACTCTTTTCATAGATCAGTCACTACTATACTATTTGGAAGTACTACTATACTCCAAATATACTAGTCGAGATCAGTAATACTATAGACAAAAGACTACTCTTTTCATAGATTAAGCACTACTATACTCGAAATGTACTAGTCGAGATCAGTCCTACTATAGACGAGAGGGATGAGTCACGGTTCACTCTCTTTACAGATCAGACTTGATTTTTTTTTTGCTGGGTATATACAAAAGCAAGCATTGGGGTGTCTTCCCTCAAAAATATTCCTCGGATTTATAAAATACATACAAACATGTACTACAAATAATAAAATACACACAAACACATGTTAAAAAATCAATGCATTAGCGTGGTCAAAATTTACACAACTGCTCCCGGACATATGGGAAATTCAAATTGTGAGCCAGAACATACTTATCCATACTACTAACTCCAAATCCTCTTTCAATCAGGTTCCGTCCCTTGCAGTGGACTTTGTTAAATTTATCCTCTAGAGGATTTGCTGGCTCAGATATGGGAGTAATGAGCCATGGCTCTAATGGGTATCTCTGATCACCAAGAAGCAAGCTTTCTCTCTGGCCACTCATAAAAACACGCACGTTTGATGTTGTCCAAATACCTGAGTCATGACATGACCCAGGAAAAGTAGCTTCAACTGCTAAAAACTTTAGATTGTCGTCGCAAACAGCTTCCACATTAACGCTGTACTACCCCTTTCGATTCATATAAAGACTACAGGGTTTTGTAGGATCGTTTCTTGGAGGACAAATTAACGCTACATGTGTACAATCGATTGCTCCGATGACCCCCTTCAAACCGAACTTTGTATAGAACCTAGAAAAATAAATCCAAAGGTGTACATGAGTCCACACTGTACCTTTAGTTAGAACAAGTGAAGAATAATGGCCGTTTTCTGGAAAAGGCACGTCTACAACTGTGATTAAAAAACCTAAGCTTGAGCCAAAAAATGGATAGTTATTGTTTTCTTTTCTTAGCTGAACGGTCTGTATTCAAGTTACCTTGTTTTTAAAGCCAACTGCTCATCGTTTGTGGTAGGAAAACTAACTTCCCAGGACTTCTCTTTTACGATCAAGTTGGTAATGTATTTAATGGCCCGTGAAGAAGATGGTTGGCTGAGTGCGTCATACATATTGTTAGCAACGCATTTTTGGTAGGAGCCATGTGCCAGGAATGTCAGGCAGCAAAACAATCTTACTCCAAAGGGCAGCGAAGTTCTTTGCTCATCCTGAGGCATCAATTCCTCTATAAGCATTTTGCACAAATCTTTAGGCTGGCGAAAATGCTGATTAAAAATGCTGTCTGGAAGATTCATCGGATCACTGTTATCCCGAAGGCTCTTTAAATTATGCCTCCTTTCCAAAATTTCGTCATCCTTATCTTCAAGCAGCAGCAATAACAATAAACTGGAGGACATTGTTTTTATACACTTTATTTATTAAATTCTTCAAAATGTTTTGCTTTTTACAAATATAAGTATCAGCTGTTTTCTGTGGTTATTTCGAAGTTACCACTTTTTTTTGTGGTTACGAAATAAGACGGCAACTTTAGTCGGCAGAATACCAAAAGGGTGTAAAAGTTGTCAGAAGGTTTCTTTTCCGGCAAATTGAATATTGTTACCACAGTAGAATTAGGGCCTTAAAGGAAGCATTAATTAGTCCAAAACTTTTGTAATACCCAGGTTTCGATAAAAAATTCTGCATAACAACAGACGCTAGTGGGTACGCTTGTGGGGCAGTCCTTAGCCAAGAACATGATGGAAATAAGTTACCAATTGCTTACGCTTCTAGGTCCTTCACAAAAGGCGAAACCAACAAAGCCACAATAGAAAAAGAATTGGCCGTAATTCATTGAGCCATAACCTTCTTCAGACCATATGTCTATGGATGGAAATTTTAAGTTAAAACCGACCACCGTCCTTTAACATACATATTCTCAATGAAAAGTCCTTCATCTAAGCTGACACGAGTAAGACTCGATTTGGAAGAGTACGATTTTGAAGTGGAGTATATAGCCGGAAAAGAAAATCATATTGCGGGCGCATTATCCCGAAGCAACTAAAATATTAAAAATAACAACAAGATGAACAGCGAAACAGACCAGCACTAATGCTGAAAATAAAGAAAGTCACAAAGAGAACCCCAAAATTTACGAAGCGCTAAATAAATAAGAAGTGAAAAGACATGTCGAGCTCGTTTTCAATCCTCCGAATTTATATTTCAAAAAAGTTAAGAAAATTTGTAACTGTTGAGGATAAAATTGACTTAGGACAACTCTTTACCAGGCTTGAAAGAGAAGCCGGCAATTGAGGACTTGTACAAATAGAGTTGTCCTTAGGGGACAAATTGTTTAAAAGAAATTATACTGCAGTAGGAAAATTTATAGAAATGGGTAACAAAGTTCTCAAAAAGCTAGCAACCGCTCTAACCCCAGAGGTTATATATGTGACAAATCCCGAGAAAATTAAAGAAATTCTTCACAGATATCATGACGATCCTATTAGTGGTGGCCACCAAGGAATAAATCGCATGACAGATAAAATGAAGCAGATATATAGCTGGCTAAATATGAAAAATCGATAAATGGAAACGAACAGAGAAACAGACGAGCACTAATGCTGAAAATAAAGAAAGTCACAAAGAGAACCCCAAAATTTACGAAGCGCTAAATAAATAAGAAGTGAAAAGACATGTCAAATCAATTTAGCTTGCACTGCACTTCTCCAATAACATAAACTCGACAATATCTTGGTTGTTTCAATTTTTTATAATAACTTCCCTGCAGTCAACTTACTAGTTTAATACTAATCCAATACTAGTCGGCCAAGCGGCTTCAACTAGTTCGAGTTCTGTAATTTTTCCATATTAGCAAGTGGTATTTTTAACACGGCGATGTCCTACGAGATGGCATTGTCCTCCTCTGCATCAGCACCATACCAATTGGCTGAGTAGTCAGCCTCTGCATCAGGGATATACCAGTTGACATACCAGTTCATATATGCATCAAAATCAAACCAGTTGCAATACTAGTTCATATATGCATCAGAATCATACCAGTTGAAACACTAGGTAAAAAAAGTATCAGAATCATACCAGTTGTCATACTAGTTCATATATGCGTTAGAATCATACCAGTTGACATAGTAGTTCATTTATGCATCAGAATCATACCAGTTGCCATACCAATTCATTTATGCATCATAATTATATCAGTTGACATACTAGTTCATATTTGCTTCAGAATTATACCATTTGACATACTAGTTAATATATGCATCAGAATCTTACCAGTTGATATACTAGTTCAAATATACATCAGAATCATACAAGTTGACATACTACTCAGTCTATGCGCCAGGACATACTAATCATTATGCCCATTCAGATCGTACCACTAGTCATACTAGTCCACGTATTTGGCATTCATTCCAGTTGGTATACTGGTCGGTCTATGCACCAGTATCATATTCAGCCTCTACATCAGCAATTAACCGGTTTATGCTTTAGAAAGCAGCGACTATTTGTATTTACCCAAAAACGAAAAAGCATCTGTGAGTTACAAGGTACAAAAGAAGCAGTTACAAGAGAAAAAGAAAAACAATTGTCCTCTTCTGCATCAGCACCATACCAATCAGTATACTAGTCAGCCTCTGCATCAGCATTATACCAGTTGATATACTAGTTCACACTCAGCCAAAAATGAGCTAAAGATTCTGAGTTCGATTCTCGGTAAACACAATTTTTTTTCTATATTTTTTAAATTATGTAGTTTATTGTATTTTTAATTTAACTATTGAATTCAACTTGCAATGGCTCCATTCAAATTGCGCGTTCGTCAAGTTTGATTATATGGGTAAAGGCCCAATTGCATTAAACTTTGTAGGATGCACTTTCATACACAGTTTTTTGAACGTAAACCGAACCGAAATTTTGACAAATTCTCAAAAACGTTTCACAAAGTTTTATGTAATTGTGGCTTTAGGGTTGTATTTTACGCAATTCTGCAAAACCACGCATCAAGTAGCTATTCTTTACGTGGTTTTGTACTTTCATCGGCAATATATGCATCATTAGGGTGGCCGTTATTTTTTTCGAATTTTCACATGGGAAACCCCTTAGATTTGTTCCAAATAAGAAAACAACTATATATGAGCGTTTCTTTTTCAAGTGATCCAAATTTCAACCGTCATGCTACGGATTTTGTTCAAATTCGGTTTACACGTAGGGACTATAAATTGATTTGACACGTATTTTGTGTTTTGCCATTTTTTCGATTTTCTTCTGAGATATGATCTGTCAAAGTTTGGCATTTTTCTTAAACTAATGAAAACATGTACCTACTCAATCTATCATATCTCGGCTTGTACTAATGCTACAAAGTTCAACTTGAGCTCATTTGAAAGCTAATGAATCAGGCTTTGCGTTTCTTGGCCAATTTTTTGCATTTTGCAATTTTTTATTTTTTATTAAAATAATTGCATTTTTAACATTGCAACTGCACAGTGTTACCCACAACATTTTTAGTTCTTAATAAAAGCATTCGATTGCTTATTAAATTCTCTACAAAATCAATATATTTCAAAAATGGGGTCTACAGACGGACTTTTACTAAAATACATATTTACAAGACCAACTCTATATTTTTCTATGAAAAAAAAAGAAAAATGGAACACAGATTTTTTTAACAACCTTTTTTATATTATAGCATTGAGAGTATTTGCAATTTTGAATTGTAATTCTAAATTCTGTGCAAACCATGCAATATCATTCCTTTTCATATGCTTAATGGCTTGCTTGTACAATTTTACGAAGGAACAAGTAAGGAAAAGGCTGTCTTCGGCTGTGCCGAAGGCTTTATACCCATCCGACAAATTATTGTTCTCATATAAAATAATGCTTCCATGCTAAATTTGATCGAGATATCTATGTGGATTGAAACATCTATCGCCTCTCCTCTCTGATGTTTTAGGCATTTTTATTAAGCGAGCGCATTTTAGAAATTATTAGAGTAATTTTATTACTATTCGTACGTTTCACTAATATACAAGGATGTAACTGCGTCAATCAATTTTCTTCCTGTTTCTTATTTTGTCAAGTCAAAATCATAAAATAAAGTTCCATCCTAGTCTACTATGCAATATATATGTTTACTAAAAGAAGGATAGTGGTATTTTAGTTAACATAACACATTAACCAAGTAGGGAGAATAAAGTCGCAGAATTTCTGCCTGAAACAAGCATTAGTTTGGATTTCAAGGCCATTCGATCTCGCTGCTTTCTAATAAATCTCACTTGGATAGCATTACCTCTCAATGTTATACTACAAAAAAAAAGCTTGTTAAAAAATTAAATTTTTTTTTTTCATATAAAAATATAGAGTTTGTCTTATAAATATGTATTTTGGTAAAAGTCCGTATGTAGACCCCATTTTTTAAATATATTGATTGTAGAGAATTCAATAAGCAACCGAATGCTGTTATTTAGAACTAAAAATGTTGTGGGTAACACTTTGCAGTTGCAATGTTAAAAATGCAATTATTATAATAAAAATAAAAAAATTTAAACTCTTTGTTGCTTTTGACTTGTAGTCTATTGCTGTAAATACCGACGGTATTTACAAGCAATTTTCGGGATTTTATGAAAATGTGTTTTTTGAGAAAAATTTACCTACGCGCTGCAGGAACCAGACAAGCCGACATATGTTTCGATGATACTGGAATTACATCTCTTCATGGACTTTTTCTTCCCGGCATTGTGAGAGTCGAACTCACAACACTGTAGTGACTTGTATGCTAGAAGGTCTAACACCTTAGGCCACTACCCAGCTTGAAGGTAAACCCTTCTCAGTGTCCATTTATGCATATATTTATACTTCCATATAGAACATTTCTTTAATTTCAATGCTAACTTATATGAAAGATTTGCGAATTTTTAGGACTTGGTGTGAAACCTATGAAATAATTTTCTATGCTTAATTAAGCACGAATATTTTTCCATTTATAACAACTCTTTGTTGCTTTTGACTTGTAGTCTATTGCTGTAAATACCTACGGTATTTACAAGCAATTTTCGGGATTGTATGAAAATGTGTTTTTTGAGAAAAATTTACCTACGCGCTGCAGGAACCAGACAAGCTGTAGGGTCAGAAGCGGTTTCCTAACCAATGTGAATGTCTATGATCCGTTTTACAAACCAATGTAATGTCTATGATCCGTAACGAAATGAACACACGGTGGTCAGCAGTTAGACTAATTTTTATTTCACAAATTCACTTTCCTAAATACATAAGTTTCAATAGTTAGCCCGCACAGGTTCTCTTATACAAAACAATACAGTTGTTGCTGCATACATAATTTCACCTTCCAACATGGAATAAGTATGTGTATATGTACATGATTTTAGGCAATCCAAATGAGATGACAAAGAGATTAAGAAATTGAACAATAGTTGAGTGACTAGCGTTGGGCTACACTAATAACATGTACTGGCATAACTGGCAGCAAATATCGGTAATTCAAGTCAGTGACCGCGATAGTCGTGGCCTACAATTATAACTTAAAAAATAGAGTTTTAAATTGTGTGAGCGAACTGGCATGCAGTGGTTCTTAATCGGTGACCCAACATCCCGGCCCCGTTGAAAGACATTTCAAACTGGTAAAATAGCCAACTTGTGAATGGGGCGCCGAATAATTCCCTTTGATGTACGAACGTCAACCACACGAACTTTCGAGTCCTTTCCTGATATGCAGTTCACTATTCTTCCCATAAGCCATTTTTGTGGAGGTAGGTTGTCCTCATATATGACGACTAAGGTTTGCCGATCTTTAAACCACTTTGAGCGTACTTGTAATTCGTTGATGTATTCTTGTGACCATTGCTTCCAAAAGTTTTGCTTAATTGCAGTTATTTGTGCCCACTGTTGTGAGTGGTTTACTTTGAATGATTCGTTTCGCTCTGGAAGTGCCTTTAATGCATCGCCAATGATGAAATGGCCCGGAGTCAATGCTTCAAAATCATTAGGATCCGATGCTTAGAATGGTGCTATTGGCCGAGAATTCATTACCGCTTCGATTTCCACTAAAACTGTTGTGAGTTCTTCGTAGGTTAGACGTGAGTTTGAAATGATGCGCCGTAGATGGCCCTTTGCTGATTTCACGGCCGCTTCCCAAATCCCGCCAAAATGAGGTGATCTGGGTGGAATAAAATTAAAATTGATAAACTCATTAGCATAATAATTAATAATTGAGTCCTGGGTTTCTTTTTTGAATAAAAATGATTTTAATTCCAACAGTTTATTACAAGCGCCAACAAAATTTGTAGCATTGTCACAGAATATGTCAGATGGCAAACCTCTTCTTCCGATCATTCGTTTCAAGGATGCCAAAAATGCATCAGTAGAAAGGTTCGAGACGACTTCTGTATGTACTGCCTTGGTAGCAAGGAAAACGAAAATTGCGATATATGCTTTGTATTGTATCTTGCCTCTAATACGTAGATATACATCAACTGGTCCACAAAAATCAATACCGCATCGGGCGAAAGGACGTGACGGAGTTAATCGCTCAACTAGAAGATGTCCCATGACTTGTTGCATCAGTTTCGGCTTGTACCGTACACAATGTATGCATGACCTGACCACTTGCCTTGCCACGTCGCGCGCGTTGATCATCCAAAATTTAAGCCTTATCAGTGCTACAAGCGCCTTTGGTCCTGCATGGTAATGCTTATAGTGCAGGTGTCGCACGTATTTGATTGTAAATTCGCATTTGCTGGGTAATAGTAATGGGTGCTTTCTCTCTGCTGGAATGTCCGCAAGATGTAACCGTCCACCAACTCTCAATAGTTGAAATCCTTCGATCGATTGAAGAAAGGGATTCAAGTAACGCAACTGTCCATTTGTTGGTAAATTTTTCTGTAAAAGATTAATATCGTTAGCGAAATGTTTTTGTTGGAGATGCCAAACTATGCAAAGCAAGGCATGGTGCAATTCCTGCGGAGAGAGAGATATTGAATCATTATAATCACCATGGTGTCGAAGTTTATTCACAAACCTAAACATCCAACTGATTAATCTAATGCTGCTAGTATATGAGCTCTTTTGATCAACGACTTGAAGGATATAATTGCTGTTTATAATTGTGCCAAATGCCGATTTACGTTTTTCGCTTTCTATAATTTTCATATCGACGCATTTGTCTTTGTTTTTTTGGCCAAGCCTCCATGGTTTTGTACAAAAATTCAGGTCCAGTATACCAAATCGAGCTGCCGAGTTCTTCCACAGTGCACCCTCTGGAAACTATTTCTGCAGGATTTCTATGAGATGGAACGTGCTTCCAATGGGCTCCTGATGTTAAATCTTGTATTTCCGAAACCCGGTTTCCAACGAATGCCGAAAGCGTTACTGAGTGCATCCTTAACCAATGCAAGACCACTTGAGAGTCTGTCCATAAAAAAACGTCAAAAGATTTAGTAGAAAAAATTTATTTGATTTTTGAAAAAAGACGAGCTAACAGGAGAGCGCCGCAAAGTTCGAGTTTTGGCAACGACTGTTTCTTAATTGGGGCTACTCTGGACTTTGCGGTGAATAATTGAACGAAAACATCTCCGAACTTGTTAACTGTGCGGGTGTATATTGCACATCCATATGCTCTTATCGAAGCATCACAAAAGCCATGCAACTGAAGAGACTGGGTGTCTGTCGACAGGCAATACCTCGGGACTTTCAACGATGATAAGTTAGATATGTTTGTGAGAAAACCTTTCCAAGCAGAATGAATATTCTGAGGCACGGATTCATCCCACTCCAGCTTAAGCATCCAAATTTCCTGCAAGAAAATTTTAGATAAAATCACAATAGGAGCCAACAAACCAAGCGGGTCGAACAAAGATGATGCAATTGAAAGGATGGTCGCTTCGTTATTCGACTTGGTGGTCCTTTCTTTGGTTCAAACGAAAACAAAAATATATCCTGCGTTTGGTCCCATCGCATGCCTAAGGCGCTGGTAACCGATTCGTCCAAGTTAAGATTTTTGGCACTGTTATCTTGTCTAATTTGATGATGGTTCGAATGCCATTTTGATAATTCGAATCCACCCAACGCTAACAAATCTATACACTCTTCCTTTATTTGTAGAAGTTCAGCTAAACTATCTGAGCCGCACAACAAATCATCGACGTAAAATGATGATTTAACGATATTAGATCCAAGTGGAAACTGATCTTGATGTTGCTCAGCCAAATATAGTAGACTTTGTATAGCCAGATACGGTGCCGAAGCCATTCCGTAAGTTACCGTGTTGAGTTGATAGGTACGAATTTCTTCCGCCGGTGAACTCCTCCACATAATGTATTGAAAACGTCTATCACTGTGATCAACAAGTACTTGTCTGTACATCTTTACTATGTCGGAAGTAATCACGAATCTGTATAGACGAAAACGAAGAAGAAGAAGAATTAACTCACTTTGAATAGTAGGACCAACCAACTGAATGTCGTTAAGAGATTTCTGTGATGTGGTCCGACAGGAAGTGTCAAAAACGACACGAAGTTTTGTTGTTGTGCTGGTGGGCTTCAAAACAGAATGATGTGGGATGAAATAGTGTGGTTCGTTCAAATTTGGATTCTCCACGATGCTCATATGTCCCAGTCGCTCGTATTCGGCCATAAAATCTACATATTGCTCTTTGAAATTCGATGATTTTTCTAAGCGACGTTCTAGAGAATTGAAGCGTCTTAGTGCCGTTGTGTAAGAGTCGCCTAAGCAGGAGGGAATTTTTACGACTATTCTGCCAGTTTGATTTCTTGCAACAGTAGTTCTGTATAATTGCCCGCAAGTTGTTTGTTCGCGCGTCCAAGGCTCGGGATTAACTGCAACTTCTTCAATCCTCCATAATTTTTCAATCTTGACATCCACAGAGTCATTGGCTGAAAATAGGCATGAACGTTGATGTGAATTATTGTTTGATTGGTAACGAACCGATACAACCCATCCTAATAAAGTCTTTTGCAAAATTGGTAAATTGGTTCCAAGCTTGATTTGGCCGACTGACAAGAGGCTAAAGAACGTTTCCGTTCCCAACAACAAATCAATTTTTCTTGGTACATGAAATTCGTCGTCTGCGAGAACAATATTACATGGAATATTCCAAGAAGAAATATCTATTTGAGGGTCTGGTTGATACGCAATCTGAGGGGTTATGCAAAGTGTTAGCGGAAGCTCGAATTCACTTTGCTGCGATTTGATATTAGTGGAGGTTTTGTATTTAATATTTGTTGAGGACTTACCGATGCCTTGGATTTCAATATTTTCCTTAAATTTAGGTAGCGACAAGCTTTGAGCAAATTCTTCAGTAATGAAGTTCACCTGAGAGCACGAGTCCAACAAGGCCTTGCCGAGTCTATAATTTCCAAGCGAGTCACGAACTAGAATCTTGGCTGTTGCGAGGATGACTTGATCAGATAGCGAATTGTGCATGCGTGTGTGCACCACTGCTTCCTGTGGTGATATGCTCGTAGTATACACCCGATGGAGTAAGCTATGGTGCTGCTTTGAGCAAACCTTGCATCTCCTGGACGAACGGCATTGTGATACTTGATGTCCTTTAGCTAAGCAATTGATGCAGAGTCCAATTCTCTTCACTTGTTCAAAACGTTGAGTAGCATTGAATGCTTTGAAACGATCGCAATTGTGGATTTTGTGATGCGTATTTGAGCAAAGGGCACACGGTGTCTTTGAGCAGGTGAACGAATATCCGCTTGTTTGGTTTTTTACCTTACTGGCGGCCGCCGTGGTGTAGCGGTTAAGTGTTCGGCCTTCTACACCAAGTCGTGGCGGTTCGATGCCCGACAAAAGTAACATCAAAAATTATTTAGAAAAAGAATTTTTCTAACCGGGGTCGCCCCTCGGCAGTAGTTTGGCAAACTCTCTGGGTGTATTTCTGCCATGAGAAGCTTCTCAGCAAAAAAATCATTTGCTTTGCAAGTGCCGTTCGGAGTCGGCAAAAAACTGTAGGTCGCGCCAACTTGTAGGAAGAACTCAAAAGCAACACACCACAAGTTGGAAAGAGAAGCTCGGCTAAAAATCTCGTTAGAGGTTATGATAACCTGTTGGTATATCGCCGCCATTAGTTAGTTTTGTGGTGGGTTTATTACTACCTGGAGAGACCGATGTTTCGGCAAATGAAGTTTGCATCGATTCCAAGTATTGGCAATGTCTTTCCAACACCTTCACACAATCATCCCATTTCGGCAGCGTCTTGAAGTCCAAAGATTCTTTCCACTTTTTGTTCATTTGCTCGTCCGATTTTTGCAATGCCAAGTAAATAAGCATAGCCTGAGAAATATCTTTATCGTTACCTAGAGAGAGGAGTGACCCGTAAATGGCAGACGCCTTATCGATAAGGCTTCTCAACTGTGAAGGATTTGGTTTCGAAAGAGATGACAGTTCAAATAAAGCAGAGATGTATTCCAAAAAAATTTAAGTTTTATTATCGTACCTTTCCTTTAACCGCTCTAAAGCTTTGGGGTAATTTTCGTTACTTACCTGGAAAGCATCGACGGTTTCTAAAGCCTGACCTTGGAGTGAATTCCTCAAGTGGTTAAATTTTTTAATATTCGAAAGGCTATATTCCTTATCAATTACCTGCTTGAAGGAAACGATGAAATTCTGGTACTCTGAATATTTACCACTAAACGTTGGAAGTTTTAATTTTGGCAATTTTGTGCTGTGGTGCACAACGCAATTAGTTTCCGAAAGGGAAATGTTGTGATCTTCTACCAGCTGTGCTTGGATTGCTAATTTTGTGGTGACGTATAAGTCCTCAAGGTCGGCGCGCCCTCCATCTTCGGTGTCCAATTTTTCTATATCAGTTTGGATGGAAAGTACCTGTTTGAAATAGGATTCAAGAATACCTAAGCGACATTTGTATTCGGCAGCTGAGAGAAGTTTGCCGGTGCGCAAACTAGCCTCAACAATGTTCTTGATGCGCGTAATATTTTTCTTTGTATTTGCGCGTTGCTGCTTTAGTTCATCCAAAGACATTTTGACGGCTATTAAATTTTGTAAAGTTAATACTTGAATCAGAGTCGGCTGTATAAGGAAAAAATTAAATGGTTTCGACAGTGGCAATGGTAAGCTATAAGCAAGGGTGGTAAATCAAGGTGCATACATACACACATACATACGTGCGTGGAGATATGCGGCCTTAAGTGCAAGCAAACAACAGAAGCGCCGATTCAACCTCGTGGTAGCGATTGTGACGTAGACTGGCAAGCAGCAATGTCCGAGATGAGTGAGGGTTGAAGCGACGGCAGCAGAGGTATGCGGTTTTTACTGCAATGCAACAACAGCTGTAGCGATAATGACGTGGAATTGCGATAATGACGTAGATTTGCGATAATGACGTAGATGTCCGGTATGAGCTGTGTTGTAGCGACGGCAATAATGATGACAAGGGCAAAGGCTTGTAGCAAAATGTTGACGTATATGTCCGATATGAGCTGTGTTGTAGCGACGGCAATAATGACGACGAGGGCAAGGCTTGTAGCAAAATGTTGATTCGTAGCGATGGCGATGGCACGTCCAACGATGGCGATGAGCGGTCTAACGCTGACCACTTGATGTTACTTACGAAATTCGTGCCCCACGTTGGGCGCCAAAATGTAGGGTCAGAAGTGTTTTCCTAACCAATGTGAATGTCTATGATCCGTTTTACAAACCAATGTAATGTCTATGATCCGTAACGAAATGAACACACGGTGGTCAACAGTTAGACTAATTTTTATTTCACAAATTCACTTTCCTAAATACATAAGTTTCAATAGTTAGCCCGCACAGGTTCTCTTATACAAAACAATACAGTTGTTGCTGCATACATAATTGCACCTTCCAACATGAAATAAGTATGTGTATATGTACATGATTTTAGGCAATGCATATGAGATGACAAAGAGATTAAGAAATTGAACAATAGTTGAGTGACTAGCGTTAGGCTACACTAATAACATGTACTGGCATAACTGGCAGCAAATATCGGTAATTCAAGTCAGTGACCGCGATAGTCGTGGCCTACAATTATAACTTAAAAAATAGAGTTTTAAATTGTGTGAGCGAACTGGCATGCAGTGGTTCTTAATCAGTGACCCAACACAAGCCGACATATGTTTCGATGATACTGGAATTACATCTCTTCATGGACTTTTTCTTCCCGGCATTGTGAGAGTCGAACTCACAACACTGTAGTGACTTGTATGCTAGAAGGTCTAACACCTTAGGCCACTACCCAGCTTGAAGGTAAACCCTTCTCAGTGTCCATTTATGCATATATTTATACTTCCATATAGAACATTTCTTTAATTTCAATGCTAACTTATATGAAAGATTTGCGAATTTTTAAGACTTGGTGTGAAACCTATGAAATAATTTTCTATGCTTAAGAAAAAGTCCATGAAGAGATGTAATTCCAGTATCATCGAAACATATGTCGGCTTGTCTGGTTCCTGCAGCGCGTAAGTAAATTTTTCTCAAAAAACACATTTTCATACAATCCCGAAAATTGCGTGTAAATACCGTCGGTATTTACAGCAATAGACTACAAGTCAAAAGCAACAAGGAGTTTAAATGTTATAAATGGAAAAATATTCGTGCTTAATTAAGCATAGAAAATTATTTCATAGGTTTCACACCAAGTCCTAAAAATTCGCAAATCTTTCATATAAGTTAGCATTGAAATTAAAGAAATGTTCTATATGGAAGTATAAATATATGCATAAATGGACATTGAGAAGGGTTTACCTTCAAGCTGGGTAGTGGCCTAAGGTGTTAGATCTTCTAGCATACAAGCCACTACAGTGTTGTGAGTTCGACTCTCACAATGCCGGGAAGAAAAAGTCCTTGAAGAGATGTAATTCCAGTATCATCGAAACATATGTCGGCTTGTCTGGTTCCTGCAGCGCGTAGGTAAATTTTTCTCAAAAACACATTTTCATACAATCCCGAAAATTGCTTGTAAATACCGTCGGTATTTACAGCAATAGACTACAAGTCAAAAGCAACAAAGAGTTTAAATGTTATAAATGCAAAAATATTCGTGCTTAATTAAGCATAGAAAATTATTTCATTGGTTTCACACCAAGTCCTAAAAATTCGCAAATCTTTGATATAAGTTAGGATTGAAATTAAAGAAATGTTCTATATCATCATTTATTGGCGCTTAACCGCCTAAGCGATTTTGGCCGTTTCGTATCAAAGCACGCCAGTCATTCCTTTTTAGCGATAACTGACGCCAATTGGAAACCCCAAGGGAGTTCACGTCATCCTCCACCTGTTGTTTCCATCTCAGTCGAGGCCTCCCCCTTCCTCTGCAGCCGAATTCAGGCGACGATAGGAAAACCTTCTGTGCTGGAGCTTCTTTGTCCATTCGCATAACATGGCCCAGCCAGCGGAGTCTTTGGGCTTTAATTCGCTGGACTATGGTCAGATCTGTGTAGAGCTCGTACAGCTCGTCGTTAAATTTCCTTCGATACTCGCCGTTGGCATCACGGGAAGGACCATAAATCTTCCGCAGAACTTTTCTCTCAAATACTCCAAGGGCCATCTCATCTTCTCTTGACATTGTCCATGAGTCTGAGCCACACATCAGGACAGGTATGATGAGAGACTTATAGAGCGTGATCTTTGTTCTTCGAGAGAGGACTTTTCTTCTCAATTGCCTACTCAGTCCAAAGTAGCACTTGTTGGCAAGAGTGATTCTCCGCTGGATTTCTAGACTGATATTATTTTCGGTGTTGATACTGGTTCCCAAATAGACGAAGTCCCTCACAGTTTCAAATTTGTAACTATCAACAGTGACATGGCTGCCAAGGCGCAGGTGCGCCGATTCTTTCTTTGATGACAGCAAATACTTCGTCTTGTCCTCGTTCACGGCAAGACCCACTTTTTTCGCTTCCTTATCCAGTCCAGAGAAGGCAGCGCTTACGGCGCGGTTGTTAAGGCCAATGATATCAATATCATCGGCATACGCCAGCAATTGCACGCTCTTGTAAAAGATTGTACCATTGCGGTTTAGCTCTGCTGCTCGAATTATCTTCTCCAGCATCAGATTGAAGAAATCGTATGAAAGGGAGTCGCCCTGTCTGAAGCCTCGTTTGGTTTCAAATGGCTCAGAGAGGTCCTTCCCGATTCTGACGGAGCTGTTGGTATTGCTCAACGTCATTTGGCAAAGCCGTATAAGCTTTGCAGGGAAGTCAAATTCAGACATGGCGGCATACAGGCAACTCCTTTTTACGCTGTCAAAAGCGGCTTTAAAATCGACAAAGAGATGGTGAGTGTCGATTCTCTTATCATGGGTCTTCTCCAGGATTTGGCGTATCGTGAAAATCTGGTCGATGGTAGACTTACAAGGTCTAAAGCCACACTGATAAGGTCCAATCAGTTTGTCTACGATGGGCTTCAGCCTTTCACACAACACGCTAGAAAGAACCTTATATGCGATATTAAGAAGACTAATTCCGCGGTAGTTGGTGCGGTTAGCGGGATCGCCTTTTTTGTGCACACTTAAATTCCAATCCGGAGGCATGCTTTCGTCTGACCATATTCTGCATAAGAGCTGATGCATGCTTTTTACCAGCTCTTCGCCTCCGTGTTTGAACAGCTCGGCGGGTAGCCCGTCTTTTCCAGGCGCTTTGTTGTTTTTGAGCCGGGATATAGCTATCCTTCATCATAGTCAGGTGGTGGGACGACTTTCCCATCGTCAGGGATTGGGGTATCGGGTTCGACGTCTCCCTCGCCATTTAGCAGTGAGGAGAAGTGCTCCCTCCATAATTTAAGTACACTTTGTACGTCGGTTACCAGGTCGCCATTATTGTCTTTACAGGAGCTTGCCCCGGTCTTAAAACCTTCCGTCATCCGCCGGATCTTTTCATAGAATTTTCGGGCATCATTCCTGTCAGCCAGCATCTCAAGCTCCTCACACTCACGCCTTTCGGCCTCACTTTTCTTTTTTCTGAAAAGGCGTCTCTCTTCTTTCTTTGCCTCACGATATTGTTGCCATACACTGCGGGTTGCGCCTGTTCGCATCGTCTCCTTGTAGGCAGCGTCCTTTTTTTTCGCGGCAGTCTTGCATTCCTCATCGTACCAGTTGTTCTTGCGGGCTCGCTGGAACCCTATAGTGGCCTCAGCGGCGGTACGCAATGAGTGAGAGATATGCTTCCATTGCTCCGTTACATCGTTAGATCGAGGATTGCCCTCTGCTAGCAGGTGTGAGAGTCGAGTTGTGAAATTATCAGCTGTCTGTGTCATGCGCAGCTTCTCGACGTCAAACTTTCCTTCCGTTACTGTGCGCACTTTCTTCGTTGCACAGAGGCGTGTGCGTATCTTGGCTGCGACAAGATAATGGTCAGAGTCAATATGGAAGTATAAATATATGCATAAATGGACACTGAGAAGGGTTTACCTTCAAGCTGGGTAGTGGCCTAAGGTGTTAGACCTTCTAGCATACAAGTCACTACAGTGTTGTGAGTTCGACTCTCACAATGTCGGGAAGAAAAAGTCCATGAAGAGATGTAATTCCAGTATCATCGAAACATATGTCGGCTTGTCTGGTTCCTGCAGCGCGTAGGTAAAATTTTCTCAAAAAACACATTTTCATACAATCCCGAAAATTGCTTGTAAATACCGTCGGTATACGATCATATAAGTTAGCATTGAAATTAAAGATATGTTCTATATGGAAGTATAAATATATGCATAAATGGACACTGATAAGGGTTTACCTTCAAGCTGGGTAGTGGCCTAAGGTGTTAGACCTTCTAGCATACAAGTCACTACAGTGTTGTGAGTTCGACTCTCACAATGCCGGGAAGAAAAAGTCCATGAAGAGATGTAATTCCAGTATCATCGAAACATATGTCGGCTTGTCTGGTTCCTGCAGCGCGTAAGTAAATTTTTCTCAAAAAACACATTTTCATACAATCCCGAAAATTGCTTGTAAATACCGTCGGTATTTACAGCAATAGACTACAAGTCAAAAGCAACAAAGAGTTTAAATGTCATAAATGGAAAAATATTAGTGCTAATTAAGCATAGAAAATTATTTCATAGGTTTCACACCAAGTCCTAAAAATTCGCAAATCTTTCATATAAGTTAGCATTGAAATTAAAGAAATGTTCTATATGGAAGTAGAAATATATGCCTAAATGGACACTGAGAAGGGTTTACCTTCAAGCTGGGTAGTGGCCTAAGGTGTTAGACCTTCTAGCATACAAGTCACTACAGTGTTGTGAGTTCGACTCTCACAATGCCGGGAAGAAAAAGTCCATGAAGAGATGTAATTCCAGTATCATCGAAACATATGTCGGCTTGTCTGGTTCCTGCAGCGCGTAGGTAAATTTTTCTCAAAAAACACATTTTCATAAAATAAAAAAATTGCAAAATGCAAACAATTTACTAAGGAACGCAAAGCCTAATTCATTAGCTTTCAAATTAGCTCAAGTTGAAGTTTGTAGCATTAGTACAAGCCGAGATATGATAAATTGAGTAGGTACATGTTTTCATTAGTTTAAGAAAAATTCCAAACTTTGACAGATCATGTCTCAGAAGAAAATCGAAAAAATGGCAAAACAAAAAATTCGTGTCAAATCAATTTATAGTCCCTACGTGTAAACCGAATTTGAACAAAATCCGTGACATGACGGTTGATTTTTTACAAAATTTGGATCACTTGAAAAAGAAACGCTCATATACAAAATTTTAGACTGTTTGCATAATGATTGGTCGTGCCTTGAGCACAAAAAGTTTGTTAAAATTGCTATGGCTCGCTTAAATTGTTCTTAACTTCAGTAATATTTATTTTATTGAAAAGCTTTATTCACAAATATTCTAGGGACATATCTTATGAACAATGTTGCTCTATATAAGTTTTTTGTACCATGAATATTTAATCTAGAAAAAACCAAATTAAAAAATAACAGCGACATTTTCACACATCTTCGCATTCTTTGCCTGATGATTACAGTAGCTTACAAATAATTAATATGAAAAAATATGAAGATATTCATGTATATCGGTGAATTGGCACTGCTTTGCCGAGCTGCGAACATATTTTTAAAAATTTTTGTATAGGCAGGTTTTCGAGATATCGGTAATTTTGTGTTTTTCGATATCACTTCATTCAAAAATTCTTTCCGGCAAAGATACAAAAGCTATGGACGCAAGCGGTACCTTGTTCGAAAGGAAATTAAAATACGCTTCCAACGACGTATAATATGTAGGGGTGGACCATACCATCGCTGAGCAATAGCTGGTCAAAGTCGAAATTTAGTCGAATTTTTACGATTTTTGAAAAAAAAAAAAATTGATTTTAAAAATATTTTTTTCATGCGAAGTTGTAAAAATCAGGAACTTTTTCAAAAATTTGTGTGCATAATAACAACCACTTTAAGTATAATATTACCAAGATCTAGGAAAAACTGTATTTTTGGCGATTTTTTTTTGTAAATTTCAACATTTCTAAATTTAACTAAATTGTATCAGGCCGATGTCTGTATAAGGGAATTAAAAAAAAAATCATGGTGTCAATCTTTACCAAGCAAAGAGAGTTCAAACGAACTATTTTTATAACTTTGGTCCGTCTGTCTGTCTATCTTTCTATCTTTCTGTCCGACTGTTTGTCTTTCTTTCTGTATGTTTGTGGACGTATCACTCGAAAACTGCTGAATGGAATTAAATGAAACTTTCACTGTTGTATTAGGAGACGTTTAACTTGAAATTTAAGGTATCCTTTATTTCGATAACTCGACCGGTTTCAGAGTTATCGACCAATACACGCGTATTGTACGAACACATGTTTGGTCACCCCTGATCCACATATTGGTCACCCCTACTCCATAATATTGCTTAAAGTGTTTTTTATTATGCACACAAATTTTAGAAAAATTTCGACTTCGACCAGCTATTTCTCAGCGATGGTTTAGTTCACCCCTACATATTATACGTCGTTGGAAGCGTATTTTAATTTCCTTTCGAACAAGGTACCGCTTGCGTCCATCGCTTTTGTATCTTTGCCGAAAAGAATTTTTGAATGAAGTGATATTGAAAAAACACAAAATTACCGATATCTCGAAAACCTGCCTATACAAAAATTTTTAAAAATTTGTTCACAGCTCGGCATACCAGTGTCAATTCGCCCATACCCTGCAGAGAAAGCAACTAGTTGAAAACTACTTTACAACTAGTTGGTGCACCGGGCCCAACTAGTCAGTGTTCTGTCTTTTTAAAATGTTTTTATTAGGTCGCTTTCGTCGTTCTTGTGCCCCGATTTTTGCATTCGATTTTGAACCAACTTCCTGTTGTGCTAGGGTCTTGAAATTTTCACTACAGTTCAGGTCGCGATGACAATGCAATATTATGAAAAAAAAAAAATTCCGATAGGTGGCGCGTGGGTCGCTATATTTTTAAAAATCGCACTTATGGTCCGATTTGGCTCAAATTCGGAACATGTATTACTACTATGAAAAGAAATATTTTCCTAAAAAAAAATTCCGCTAGGTGGAGCTGAGGTCGGGGTAATAACAGCTGAAAATCCTAATTATGGACCGATTTAGCTGATATTTAGCGTGCGTATTACTTAATCAATTTCCAAATGTTCAAAAAAAAATTGGACCCGCTAGGTGGCGCGTGAGTCGTTCTATTTAAGAAATGCGAAGGTCTGTTTTCGGTGTCGATTAATTCGTTTTTCAACGAACTTCCCGTTGAGGTAGATCTTGAAATTTTCATCATCGTTTAGTTTTCTGCCCCCACGCAATATAACAAAAAAATAATTCCGATAGGTGGCGCACGGGTAGAGATATTTGAAAAGTTTCATTTCCAGAGATTTTGCTTTGGATTTTGAACTAACTTCCCATTGAGCTGGGGTTTTGAAATTTTCACCATCGTTCAGGTTTCGCTGACCATGCATTATACAAAAAAAAAATCCAAAATATTGCTTTAATTGCAAAAGTCCCATTTATCGGCCTATCTTCCTTATTGCTATCTGAATATTTCGTACATATGCTATAATGCGCATGCTATAATGTGTTTTCAGCGCCATAAACAGCATCGAAATTTCGAATATTTCATCTGCATACATTTAGGCGCAGCCACTGTTGCACAAAGGAAAGATAATGTGCTTTATAAGACTTAAAAAAGAATAATTTTATTCATGTAACCATAGGCACACCGCGTAATGCGTGTAAACGTAGAAAATTGCCGAAGGCGTAAATGAACTGTCAAAATTTTTATGGAACGAAGTTTACACAGATTCGGTAAACTTCCACGAGGAGTTTAGTGTGTAAACACCTCCAAAAATTACCCAATTCGATTACGCTGTTCGACATGCAGTTTTTCAAAGCAGTCAATGCACACTAGACAAAAATAGAAGAATAGCTAAAAAATGGGTCAAAAATTAAATTAATAAGAATTTCTTAATAAAAAGTATTCACATAAATTTATCTATATCGTTCATCTAACTGAGCTGTTAAATGTATATATTTACGCTTTCGTTAAGTTATATGGTTACATGAGTACCACTAATATGACACAGAATATCCAATTACAATCTTAGAAATTTTCACAGACTCACAACTAAAAAGTATAAAATAAAAAATAGAATAAAAAAATATTTTTAATTTAAAATGTTTTTAAAATGAACTAAAAACTGGAAAATAATTTCCCCTCTGCCTACATTGATTCTTCACCACGTAAACTTATCTGGAACATTTGTGAGTGGGAATTCTTATAGGTATTAAATAGTACTTGGAGTTTGAAATGTATAAAAACATTTGGCGCTTGCTATATTGTGAAAAGATGTTTTTTTAGAAAAGCTCATATCGGTAATAAGATTGTTAGAAATTAATGCGAACCATCTTTAGCGTGCGCCAATGTTTTTATACCTTTCAAACTCCAAGTACTATTTAATACCTATAAGAATTCCCACTCACAAATGTTCCAGATAAGCTTTACGTAGTGAAGAATTCCTTCTTTGCCTCACGATATTGTTGCCATACACTGCGGGTTGCGCCCGTTCGCAACGTCTCCTTGTAGGCAGCGTCCTTTTTTTTCGAGGCAATTTTGCATTCCTCATCGTACCAGTTGTTCTTGCGGGCTCGCTGGAACCCTATAGTGGCCTCAGCGGCGGTACGCAATGAGTGAGAGATATGCTTCCATTGCTCGGTTACATCGTTAGGTCGGGGATTGCCCTCTGCTAGCAGGTGTGAGAGTCGAGTTGTGAAATTATCAGCTGTCTGTGTCATGCGCAGCTTCTCGACGTCAAACTTTCCTTCCGTTACTGTGCGCACTTTCTTCGTTGCACAGAGGCGTGTGCGTATCTTGGCTGCGACAAGATAATGGTCAGAGTCAATATTGGGACCACGCAGTGTACGCACGTCCAGAACGGTGGAGCTATGTCTGCCGTCAATCAAGACATGATCAATCTGGTTTCTAGTTCTTTGATCAGGGGACAGCCATGTGGCTTGGTGTATTCGCTTATGCTGGAACCTGGTACTACTGATGACCATATTGCGAGCAGCGGCGAAGTCAATCAACCTAGTGCCGTTGGGGGATGTTATATCGTGGAGACTGAATTTTCCAACTGTAGGACCAAAGACTCCTTCCTTGCCCACCTTGGCATTAAAGTCGCCGAGCACGATTTTGATATCATGCTGGGGGCAGCGATCATAAGTCTGTTCAAGTTTATCGTAGAAGGAGTCCTTCTCTGCGTCGTCCGTCTCCTCAGTCGGCGCATAGGCGCAGATAAATGTTATATTGAAAAACCTCGCCTTGATGCGGATCGCAGCGAGACGCTCGTCCACAGGAGTGAACGCTAATACTTGGCGGCGAAGTCTCTTTCCCACCACGAATCCTACACCACGCGCTTTGCCGCGTGTCTGGCCACTGTAGTATACATCACAAGGACCGATGGTCGTCTTTCCTTGCCCCGTCCATCGCATTTCCTGCAGGGCGGTGATGTCGGCCTTTGCGCCTACGAGGACATCAACCAGTCGGGCAGCGGCACCGTCCCTTGAAAGGGTCCGGACATTCCCGGTACATGCCCTAATATCCAAATCATTATGCCTTATTCGTTTTGCCGGGTCGTCAACATTAAAGGGGGTTCTCATCCGAGGCTTTGATTTTGTTTTCATTGGAATTAAGTTTTTACGTGGCGGGTCCCAAACCCAGCGCACAACCCGTTTCGGGGTTTTTGGAAAATATTTACACATTTATATAGCGAGCCGCTAGTCTACATACAAGTTCAAAAAGGACTAGTATAAAATATACTAGTCCCATACTAGTCCAAAAATCATTCAACCTGGACTAGTATGATTTCAACCCGAATTTTCCTGGCTTACCCTTTATTTTATCCCTCGACTTTATTTTCATGTTTATTCTTAAGAAAGCAGCGGCTATTTGTATTTACTCTATCACGAAAAAGCATCTATGAATTATAAGAGAAAACGAAACGAATGAATTTTGTATTTTCCAACTGGTACAATTTCATCCAGAAAAATCTAGTTGTATACTAGTATGGAAGGAATATTTCCTGACTAGTATGGGTTCAGCCAGAAAATTCTAGTTGTATACTGGTATGAAATTGATATTTCCTGACTAGTATGAGTTATGCCAGAAAGTTATAGTTGTATACTAGTATGAAATGGATATTTCCTGACTATTATGAATTCAGACAGAAAATTCTAGTTGTATACTAGTATTTTTCTGACTGGGTTGAGGTTTCGCTGCAGGGTATTTATTATTATTATTTATTATTATTTATTTATTAAGCCAATCAGACTAGAAAATCTTACAGGCTAGGTAGAAATATGTGATAACAGTAGGCAACTTACTAGTATACATAAATGGCTTACTTATAAAGAGGGTTTATTGTACTTAAAAAGCACTCTTTTGAACAAGAAAAATCTATTTCCAAAAAATTAGTAATTCTATTAAACTCAATCAAAGATCTAGTAATAGGAGCATTGATAGCATAAAGAGCTTTGAACAGACGAACGTTGAAGAACTCAAAGTTCCTAAGGGCTCTGGCGGGAATATTTATGAAAATCCTCTCCAGAAGCATGGGGCAGTCAGTAGCACCACGAAAAACGTCAAAAATAAACGATAGCGACAAAATTATTCTCCTGTTCTGCAGTGACTTTAAGTTGATCAATAGGCATCTGGACTCATAAGTCGGAATGGGTTCAGAAAAGCGTAAGCTGCGCAAAGCAAAGTATAAAAATACCTTCTGAATCCGTTCGATTCTTGCAATGTGGCACTGATAATAAGGCGACCAAATAAAACAGGCGTACTCAAGTTTAGAGCGCACAAACGCTGTATATAAAAGCTTTAACGTATAAGGGTCAGTGAACTCTGAGCTATGACGTCTAACAAAAGCAAGCATGGCATACGATTTCGAAATGCAAAGGTTAATATGTTTTGCGAAGGTAAATTTTGAGTCAAAAGTTACTCCCAGATCTTTTATTTCACTAACCCTTGTAAGGGGCGAGTTAGATAAATGGTATGAGGTTTCAATGACGTTAACGCGTTTTGAAAAAGTGATATGAAAACATTTTTTTAAATTAAGAGTTAACCTATTGCTATTACACCAAGCACTTAAATTATCCAAATCTAATTGCATCAGTTCAGAGTCATCGTGACTGTAAATGAGTGAATAAATTTTTAAATCATCCGCATATAGTAAAAACTTTACAGTATAAAAACAGGAGCGAATGTCATTAATAAACAATATGAAGAAAAGTGGTCCTAAGATGCTTCCCTGTGGCACACCAGAGCAGGCAACGAAGGGAGAAGACCCGACATTGTCCACAATGACCCTACAGCAGCGATCTCGTAGGTATGATTCAATCCATTTTAGAAACACTGAGTGGAAACCCATACAGGCAAGCTTCTTGAGCAGGACTACATGGGAAACCCGATCAAATGCTTTAGAAAAGTCCGTATAAACTGTGTCAACCTGACATCCAAACTGAAAAGCTGCGATGCAGTCATCAGAAAAAATAGCCAGGTTAGTCACAGTTGAACATCCCAGAAGAAAGCCGTGCTGCTCTGGACACACGATATTCTTCACGAAAAATATTAATTTTTCCTGGATGATGCATTCAAAAAGCTTTGACGTGGCGGAAAGTCTTGAGATGGGTCTATAATTGCTAATGTCATTTTTGTTGCCACTCTTGAAGATAGGCGTAATAAAAGCCAGTTTCCACGGATCAATGAAAGTGCCTGAGGACAGGGAACTGTTAAATATTAATAAGAGGGGATAAACAAGAGCTTCGCACTGCTTAAACAGAATTGCGGACAAACCATCAACATCAGTGTTTGCTGACTGTTTAAGACGAGAGATGCCTCTAACGACATCTTCGGAAGAAAGTGCAAGATTGCCAAAATCAATTGAAGGTTGTATATTGAAACGAATTTCTTCACCACTTTCCGAGTCAGACGCGAAATTGGCCAGGAAAAACTCTGCGAACAAATTTGCCGCATCAGCAGATGAATCAACAACTTTGTCGCCAAGGAAGAGAGAGGACGGAATATTCGGCACAGATTTTTTTGACTTAACAAAATTCCAAAACGATTTTGGGTTTGTTTTTAAGTTTTCTTCAAAGCTTAAAATGTAATTTCTGTGCAAAAATTTATCAAGACACGCGACCTTCTTTTCAAGCTCCTTATACTTTTCGAAGAACACCATGTTTTTACTATTTTTGAACTTGCGAAAAAACTTATTCCTCAGATTTCGAATTTTCATCAGGGCCGCATTATGCCAGGGAACTTTGTACTTTTTCTTTGAAACCAAAGGAATAGACCGTTTACAAATATCCACAACAGTTGTTCTGAATTTCTCGAAAGACCCGTTAGTATCTAAGTTGTGAAACAAGTTATCCCAATTAATTTCTAGAAATAGATTGTTCAAGTCAAAAAAGTTGCAACGCTTAAAATTAAAAGAAAGATTTGATGCATCATTTATAACTTTGGCAAACTTATAGAATTCAAGAGTTATGACTAACGGAACATGGTGCATGTCAGACTTTGTCACAGGTGAATCGCATTTTAGCAATGTGTAGTTTAAATTATTACTCAAAAATACTAAATCTAAGGTGCGAGCAAGTAGATTTGGGTAACAATTAATTTGACCTAAATCGATGCTTAAAAAACTATCTATTAGATATATTTCATTCAGGCTAGTAACATCACTCGCTATTAATGAAGAGCTGGAAGTATTCCGAGACCAATTTATGTTAGGAAGGTTGAAATCGCCTAGCACGCAGAGATGATCGCCTCCTATTTTGTTCAGAGCCAATGCAACAATGTTGTCAACATGCGCTGCATATAGGGCGGAATATACGAAGCGCGGAGAAAGATTGAGTCTGAGGAGCCTCGGATATGAACACAAAGTTGATCAAGCAGCGCATTATTATTATTAAGTGCAACCTCAGATGCGTGATGTTTGCAGTGCACTGCGATGAGAACTCCACCACCTCTAGCACATCCAGTTAGGTTGGCATTTCTATCCTTGCGGAAGACATTATATAGCATGGGGTCGAAGTACTCCTCACTGTAAAAGTTCTCATTCAACCCCGTCTCAATGATAACAAAGACATCATAATCCTGATGTGAACTGAATAGCCGCAAGAGCTGGGATTTTGTTCTAACGCCAGCCATGTTTTGCAAGTAGATTTTTAAGCCACTCGTTGTTCCACCGGACCCAACCGATTGCCGTTGGACATCGGTTGGACCTCGTCGTTTTTTGGCCCAAAATTAAACGGCCGCACAGCTATATTTGTAGGCCATAGCTCTGGCACCAATAGCTTTTGAAGTGAGCTGGCATCAACACCCAGCTTAAAATGAATATAACGCAGAGATTTGGGATCCACACCAACCTTTACTAATGGAATACACACGATAGAGTTTTCATCTATCCCGGTATGTTGAGAAATGTGCGATTTTAATTTTTCGGCAGTCACCGAGGCAGAGAAGGGCGAGATATGCAGCCACTTCCTTTTCGTAACAGCACTTAAATCACCACTAATTGCCGACCCAACAACTAAAGGTTGCGCTAGTACATTCAAGGTATGTTGTTTACCATTATTTGGGGTGGGTCTAATGTTGTTATTAGCAATGGCAGCATTATTGTTACTTTCCGCACTATCCGATATTGAGCTAGTACCTGCATCAGCATTAGCATTGTTGGGAGCGCGTTCTCTGTTGATTTGATTGTTGATTTGATTTTTATTATTATTTCTTCGTCTGTTCTTTTTTTTATTTTGCACTCTTTTCCATTCGTTTTGGTTACCAACAACTGCAGGAGGGTTGTCAACAATAGCCAAAGTAGGCGAAGAAAATTGAGAGGTAGGGGCGTTAGGAATTGGCGTCGCAGGTGAAATGCTAGCAGCAGCATCGTTGGGCAGCATTATTGCCGATGGAGGAGTAACTGTACCAGCTGATATAGTAACAGCATTAGCAACGACGTTGACAGAGCCCGTATCAGTGGAAGTTGTAGCAGCAGCAGCATAATTTGAGGAGGGTGGATGACTAGCGGATGCTGTATCAATCTGATTGTATGGTCTCCTGGGCTCTTTAGCGGCGCCGTCGGCAGAGCCACTAGCGCCCGTTGACATGCAAGAAGAGGTTGGCTGTGTAGATGTAGAGAAGTTGCATTTGTTTACACTGCACAATTTCTCAAATTGTGAGAGCAAATGAGACAAAATGGAATTGTTGTCGTTGAGCTTACGCTGCACGTCACGAACATCAGCTTGAAGGGAATCGGTTTTTTGTCGTAAGCACTCATTATCTTCATGCAAAACATTCAAAGCAGAGAGAAGTTTAGAGTTAAATAATTTCAACTCAGCAAAATTGTCATTAGCAGTGAGGGAATTAGGCATTTGCACTTGAGTGGCTTGTTGTTGTTGTAATGAAGAATTATTCAAAGTCAAAGACTCATCTTGTTGATCAGCAGCACACACACCACAAATATAGATATTGTCAGCATTATTTAAGTTATTTAAGTCGACAGGCAGGCTACCAACAACACAACTCAAATGAAAAATCTCTCTGCACTGATTACACTGCACAGAAGTTTGGGCGCGCTCAACTCTGTGGCCACAAAAACAAGGCATATTGTAGCAAATATTAGAAAATTATAAGCACAGGAAAAGAAAAACGGAGTCAATGTCTTTAACACAATTTTAATTTTAATTTTAATTGTTCTGCGACAATAAATAAAAGCTCGAATTTAAGAAAAACTTAGAGCGCAGCAAAAACACGTCTGTTCACGACAAACTCACTCTGAATAAAAATGAAATACAAGAATATCTTGGTATATTTTCAAATTAATTATTTGTAAACTACTGTAATCATCAGGCAAAGAAGTCGAAGATATGTGAAAATTTCGCTTTTATTTTTTAATTTGGTTTTTTCTACATTAAATATTCATGTTACAAAAAACTTATATAGAGCAACATTGTCGATAAGATATGTCCCTAGAATATTTGTGAATAAAGTTGTTTCTATAAAATAAATATTACTTAAGTTAAGAACAATTTAAGCGAGCCATAGCCAAGGTCGTGCCTTGAGCCCACAAAGTTTGCTAAAAATGCTATTTTTCTCACTATGGCTCGCTTAAATTGTTCTTAACTTCAGTAATATTTATTTTATAGAAACAACTTTATTCACAAATATTCTAGGGACATATCTTATGAACAATGTTGCTCTATATAAGTTTTTTGTAACATGAATATTTAATGTAGAAAAAACCAATACTATTAAAACCATTATGCAAACGGTCTAAAATTTTGGATATATAGTTGTTTTTTTTTTCAATTTGGAACAAATCTAAGGGGTTTCCCATGTGAAAATACGAAAAAAAAATTCCCATATAACGTGCGGCCACACTAATGCATCATTGTACCTCAGGTTTTTATACCATACCACCTCACTTACCTAAGAAAGAGCACATGAGTGCTATCGTAATTTTGATTGAAAATGTATTGTTATCGTGTCCTGAACTAAGTTTCATGTCCCTAGGTTGCCAGGAAGTTAGTTGCAAGGCGATCGCAAGATTCCCAATTTCAAAGGAATTTTTGAAATATGTACATTAGGGTGATGCAAATTAAAAAAAAAAATTTTTTCGGTCTTATCCCCTGAAACTCTAGGTATTGATGGGAAGGTAAGCCTTGCATTGTATGCTACAATGAACGCCTTGACGCTTCTCTTTTATACATTTGTTTTCGTTATTTATTTCCTTGCATTCAGAGTGTTTTGATTAATTTATTAATTTAATAGAGAAAAAATCAATTAATTATTATTTCCTAAAACATTTTATTATTTAATTAAAGCAAATTCATCAACATCTGATTGTCAAAGCAAGCAAAGCAAGCAAAATTTGAGAGTTTGCCAAATTTTAACCTTGCTTCAACTTTGAGGTCTCCAATTTGCCATGCTTCGTTTAAATACGTACACTGAACATTTCTGTCAAAGTCAAAGTTTGAGGTAAAGTCAAAATAAAGCTTTATGTAACTGACCCATTAGGGGTGGCTATTTTTTTCGCCCTTTCCCATACAAAATGTATGGGAAAAAATGACATTTTTTCAAAGTGAATTTTCTTTTAATTTTTGAAACTTTTTCAAAATATTTTTACATACTCTTAAAATTGATGCTTCCAAAATGCTAAGCCATGTGCGATTAACTTAACTACTTAACTATTAAGATACTTACAGCCATTTAAAAATTACTGAGTTTTGTGCTAATGCACACACAGTACGTGTATAAAATTTTTTAAATTTTAAATGGCCCTCGTGAAGGGTGGATACCTTGCCGCGGTACGAGGGCTTAAGTCGATAGCCACAGGGCTACGCTGCCCTTGTGATCATAGCTCCGTACGGCACTTCATCACGAGAGCAGCCTAGCCTCTCTGGCGCGACGACAAAGATCTTCCCCCTCCCAATCCAGGGTGTTATGCGACCACGTGCCCATTGGACGTTTGCAGCCGGGAGGCAAATCGTGGCTGTATTTGAACGGAGCCTCTCTGATACCGGGTCGCCTCAGAGAGTAAGCATGGCCTTACCGCGGTACGGGGCTCTGCCGCGGCGGACGACACATTTTCCCCTACTTTTCCCTTGACCCTAAGCTGGCCTTGTCCGGCGATGGGTCGTACGAACAAGATGAACTCAAATAACGCAAATAAAAACGAAAAACCCAAAAAACAAACAACGCCAAATTTCACTCCTCAGCAAAGGAGAGCTATGGAGGAACAGGCGAGAAAGCAACAACAACGCCGGAGGACAACCTCCGTTCCACAATCAAGGGGGGGATCGACAGCGATGGCAACTACGAGTCGGTCAACCAACCCTCTATCGAGTAAGATTGACTTGATGGGAGCTAGCACCAGTGCGGTTGTTAACGCAGCTAAGCGGACAACGGCGGATGCTAAACTCCCATCAACCTCTGTTATGAAAACCAGTATCTTTACGTCTGTGGCAGCGGTCTCACGACCTGGCCTCGGAGTTTCGAAGGGGAAGGAAGCTGCAACTGAGATTTCGGCAAGGGGAGCGACCGCGATGGCAACTACGGGTACGCACTCCCGGGAGACATCTCCCCGCCACTTCACATACCACGATAAAAGATTGGCTGCAAAGATCCTGAAGAGGTATGAAGGGGTACCGCAGGAGTCGCTGTCGCCGAATTCCAGTAAATCGGTAGAGCTAGCGAAAGCTGTGATACCGGATTTCCAAAAATCTTACATGCCAAAGAGGTTAAAAGTTAACCCTTTCAAGCGCCAGAGATCGGACCTGGAGTTAAATCCCCCTCCCAAGCGGCATCAGAATACCTCTGGAGCGAGCAAACTAAGCTTTGCTGAGGTAACCAAGGACAGGATCCTTATAGGCGTCCTTGACCGAGGCAATGACCGTCTGGCCATCCCCAAGGACCGGTGGCGTTACTTGCGAAATGAACTCGGCAACATTCTTCTCAACGTTGCTCCGGAGTTTCCGGGTAGTTCGGCGCGAGTAACGGATGCGGGCACCAGGGTCAGATCAAATTACTCGCATGCGAGGATGCAAAAACCGTAGCACTGTATAAGGCAGCAGCTGCTAAACTGGGTGAAGTCTACAAGGGCGCAAAGATAGAGGTCGTCGACTGGAAGGACATTCCAGCTCGTCCAAGGGCAAGGGCGTGGATTCCGGCCATCCTGACGAACCCGACAGAATTCTCGGGATGCTACGGCTAATGAATCCGTCCCCCCCAACGCATGACTGGAGTGTTAATCTGGTCGGGGATGCGGTGGGCCCGACAGACAGGTGGTGTTCACCATGAATAAAGAGTCAATCGAGCCCCTCAAAAGGTGCAATGGCCTAGTACACTACAGCGTAGGCCAGATCGTTATCCACGTATATCGTGGTGATGCTCAGCGCGCTGCCTTCTCGGCTGATCCGTGGGAACCGGAAAACGAATTACCAGAAGAGAAAGCGGAGGATTCCGATGCGGAAAGCATGTTATCCGCCACGTCCCTTGCCGATATTGCTGTGAACACCTCGGAGATGGAGGACAGCCTACAGGACGAGGAAGTCCTCGACGTCACGGTGGTAGCAGCCAACGCTGAGCGATTAACATCTAACGCTACAGGCAGCAGGACTCCTGCAACGCCATATCGGGCAGTTAATCGGAACAACTCGTCGTTGATAGGCAACCTCCGGGATGGGGCAAACCTCGACGACATGGGGACGGCAGGGAAGTCTGTGCGCTCTCATGTTGGTGGTGCTTCAGATTAATCTGCACAAATCTAAAGTGGCTTCGGCTGCTTTAAGTAGTCGTCTTTCTAAAGGCGACGTGGATGTGGTCCTCATCCAAGAACCCTGGGTCAATAGCTCAAGAATCTGCGGATTGGGGACTAAGGGCTTCAAGCTCATTCGAGCCAGCGAGGAAAGCAAAGTCCGAACGTGTACTTTGGTCAAGTCTGAATTGAACTCCTTTCTCCTACCTAACTACTCCAATGGTGATATTACCGCTATCAGTCTAACGGTCGACAGCACCCGCCTGACGGTGGCGTCGGTCTATATGCCCTACGACGCCGAAGAACCCCCACCACAAACGGAGGTGAAAGACCTGGTGTCAAATTTCTGCACGGGTAATCTTATTATTGGAGCGGACGCTAATGCTCACCATGTCCAATGGGGGAGTACCGATATCAATGCCAGGGGCGAGTCTCTTTTTGATTTCCTCTTAACAACCAATCTGGTAAATTGCAACGTGGGTAATGAGCCTACTTTTATCACTAAGACCCGTAGGGAGGTCATAGACCTCACTATCTGTAGTGAAGGCGCTTATGGGTGGGTCAGAAAATGGCGGGTTCTGGAAGAACATTCATTCTCCGACCACCGTTACATAGAAATGGTTTTAGACTTTATTGTAGAACAACCAATCATGAAGCGCAATCCACGTAACACAAATTGGCAGTTACACAATGAAATATTAGACAGAGACCTCCCAGTACTGCCCTCACAAGCCCCCTCATCAGTAGAGGAGCTGGAGGATCTTGTTACTACATTTACATCGGCGCTCGCAAATGCTCTAGGACAGGCTTTTCCAGTGCCAAAACCACGGGGTAAACACAGGCCACATTGGTGGTCCTACGATTTGGACTCGTTCCGCAAATCATGCCGGAAACAATTTAACAAGGCCAAGAGCCTCGGCTCTGAGCCTCAATGGCACGAATATAAAGCTAAACTTAGGGCCTACAAAAAAGCTCTGAGACAGGCGAAGAGAACTTCGTGGAGAAATTTCTGCACTGGCGTCGAAAAGGTCGACGACACAGCGAGACTTAGACGAGTCCTCTCGAAAAGTTAAACAGCCATCAGCTATTTGCGAAAAACTGACGGATCCTGGACCAGCACGGAAGGAAACCCTTGAGCTGCTCTTGAATACACATTTTCCGGGGAATCTGCATGAGGCACCACTAGTACCTGCAACAAACCTGGCAGTAAAAATACCCATCACTGAGGAAAGGGTAAGGTGGGCAGTTAAGAGCTTTGAACCGTATAAGGCTGCCGGGCCGGACGGGATTATCCCCGCGCAACTTATAAACACGTTGGAGACATCAGCTAAATGGCTGGTATTTCTCTTCACAGCCTGCCTGGCTCTCAACCACATTCCGGGCTCCTGGAGAAGCGCCACGGTAGTGTTTATCCCTAAGGCTGGGAAGGCATCCCACTACGAGCCAAAAGACTACAGACCGATCAGTCTCTCGTCCTTTGTACTCAAAACCTTTGAGAGGATACTAAGCGACTACCTCTCAACGACTATTGATAGCAACCTAATCTCTAGCTATCAGCATGCATACACCAAGGGTAAATCAACAGACACCGCTCTGCACAGCCTAGTATCTGTCATTGAGAAATCGCTGTGTGAAAAGGACTACTGTCTCGTGGCCTTCCTAGACATTGAGGGGGCTATCAACAATATAAGCCCGGAGGCTATCAACTCCGCTCTAACTAATCTGGGCGTAGAGAGACCTCTAACTGGTTTAATTGACCAACTTTTAATGGGAAGGAAAATAGCTTCTTCACTTGGTACGGTTGAGTTATCACGTTGCTACGTGACACAAGCTGGGGGGCGGGAAGATAGTGGCATACGCAGACGATTTAGCTATTGCATTCAGAGGCAAGTTCCCACAAACTCTGTGTGACCTGATGCAAGTAGCACTGCGAGAAGTTTCGACGTGGTCCTCTCGCTGCGGACTTAGTATCAACCCGGGGAAAGTGGAACTTGTCACCAACCGGTACAAAATACCGCCACTAAGCCTACCAGAACTAGATGGCACGCGCCTGGGCTTGTCGGATAAGGCCAAGTTTCTAGGCATAGTTCTGGACAGGAAACTGAATTGGAAGGAGAATGTTCTTCAGCGCCAGAAGAAAGCTTGCATCGCTCTTTACACAAGCAAAAGAGCCATTGGCAAAAAATGGGGGCTCAGCCCTAGAGTATGCAGTTGGATCTACACGGCCATCATTCGTCCAATCACGCTATATGGAGTCGTCGTATGGTGGCCTGCGCTGAGCAAGGCAACATACCTGAATCTGTTGCGGAAAGTCCATAGATCCAATATGATCTGTATAAGCGGTGCGTTAAGGACAACGCAAAACGAAGCCCTCCAGGTTATTCTGGGCATTTTGCCACTTGATCTGGAAGGGTTTCGGTCAGCGGCGGCATCAGCTCTGCGCCTAAGGGAAACCTCCAGTTGGGGTGCGGGTACTATTGGACACTCCAGTATTCAGGAATCTTACAGCTTTCTCCCTCTAAGCACAGATCGTTGTGCGACCACTACAGTCGGGGATAGCTGTTTCAAATTAAACATTCCCAGCAGAGAAGACTGGGAGAGGACGGATTGGTGTCCCGAAACAAATAGTGGCACTTCCATATACACCGACGGCTCGAAGTTGGACGGCAGAGTTGGAGGAGGGGTTTATTCAAGGGATTTGGACCTTGAGCTCTCCTTCAGACTTCCAGGCGGAAGTCTCGGCAATCCTAGACGCCGCGGCCTGGTTAAGCAAACGTGTTATCGGAGAAGATATCGCTATTTTCAGCGATAGCCAAGCGGCCATCAAATCCCTTGGCTCATGCACGTTCAACTCTGAACTGACGCTCAGCTGTCGTCGATCTCTTCAGGAGATGGCCCAACAGAACCGCGTAAACCTCATATGGGTCCCGGGACATAGGGACATTGAGGGAAACTGTAAGGCAGATGAGCTTGCCAGGAAGGGCACGACCAAGCAGGTTCTTCAGGATAAAGAGCGCTTAGGTATGCCGTTTGCCACATGCAAACTAGGATGGCTGCAATCCCCAGGGTGTCGGATATCGAAACAAACCTGGCCAAAATGGGATCTTAAAAGGTCTAGACGCATTTATGCCCTAACTAGGAGGGAAATCTGCATATTGATAGGGGTATTAACCGGTCACTGCCTCATTGGTAGGCATGCAGAAAGGCTAAGTGTGCCCTACCGACGATGCTGCAGGAGTTGCAAAGATGATGAGGAGGAGGAAACAGTGGAACACCTCATCTGCAACTGTCCGGCGCGAGAACACGCTTTTTGGGAGCTCCGTTCCTGGATAGCCTAAGCCAGATCGCGGAACTGGACATAAAGGACTTGATGGCCTTCATAAAGTCATCTAAGTGGTTCGAGGAGGAGTAACGGTGTCGATTTAGGAGTGTCAGTCCCGGGATTCTGCTATGTGGAAAATCCCAACAACTCAGGGATTTTCCATTTGGCTGGGTCCCGGGACTGACTTTCCTTGTGTTGGTGGTATCACAACGGGCCTTTCAAAACTGGCCTAAGTGTGCCTCTGCGGCAGCCACTTGAACCTAACCTAACCTAAATGGCTGTAATTATTTTAATAGTTAAGATAATCGCACATGACTTTGCATTTTGGAAGCTTCAAAGCTTTATGTTTAAGAGTATGTAAAAATATTTTAAAAAAAGTTTCAAAAATGAAAACAAAATTCACTTTGGCGAAAACATTAGCCACCCCTAAGGGTTAAGTTAGTTGGTTGGTTGGTTATCTTGCGGTTTAAAGCTAGATGTCGCTGAGGATTTTTGGTGACGTCTAGTGTATTTCTAGCGAATTTCTTGCGGTTTAAGGTTATACGGCTGATACATTAGCGCAAATTCCGAATTATCTCCGCTTTTGGGAGTTAACTTAAGCATAATCTTCATTATAAACTCCCAAAATGAAGAAGATTTGAGAAGCCACAGCAAAATGTTCGCTGGCAACACTCTTCAGATAAATCAACCAAAACTGCAAGAAATACATCGAAACGAATATTTATTGCAGTGTTTCTTGCAGTTCACCGCTATTAGCCGCTAGATGTCGCTAGCAATTGTTTATTGTGCAGCAGAATCTAACAAGAAATGCATCCAAACTGATGGGTTGAACGATAGATGTCGCCGAAATATCGGTGGTCTTCACAATGAATAAGGAGGCACTCGAGCCCCTTAAAAGGTGCAATGGACTAATGCATTAAATGGAAGGCCAGATCGTTATCCACGTATACCGTGGCGATACATGGAAGTCTGAGCGCTCTCATGTTGGTGGTGCTTAAGATATATCTGCACAAATCTAAAGTAGCCTCGACTGGTTTAAGTAGTCGTTTTTTTAAAGGCGACGTAGATGTAGTCCTCTTCAAGAACCCTGGGTGAACAGCTCGAGGATTTGCGGATTGGGGACTGAACTGAATTCAGAACCTGTATTTTGGTTAAGTCTGACCTCAACACCTGTCAATCAACGAAATAACCGATACTGTTTAGAGTTTAACCTTGACTGACTTTATTAATGCAAATCAAAAAGAAAAAATGAGTACATGACGTAATGACTAGCAAGTGTACATAGAGAGGTAGGTATGCACATCGTACATATGTTTATAGATGTGTGTGTATGAATTATTGAATGTAGGTAAAAATTAAGAATTAAGCAATAGAGAGTTACAGATTACAAATAGTATTGATAACTGATAGCAATTTATCGATTGTTACATATCAAAGTTAATAATCAAATGTAATAGCCGTATTTTCGTTTTCCCGAGTTCATGAAAAACGCTCTACTGGCTCATATTTAATTGTCATATATTTCATTTACTCTTTACAGCACTGGCTTTATCTGCCAAAATAAAAATAAATAAAAAAAATCAAAAACAACATATTGCCCAATAACCATTTACGCACTAGTTCAGAACTGATTGCTTCTCAGTGGCCAGAGGTTATTTCTCAGCATCACCCCAACTTGAGAATCATGGGTTTCTTAACAACAATTAAATTTTGTATATGCCAAAAAGGCCAGGTTGATAAAAAAATAATTTTCAACATGTCCTCAAATGAAATTATATACTTGGTAAGTATGAATGCACTTAAATTGAATTTAAGCTTAAAACACCACGAATAAATATAAATTGCATACTTGTTTCTTTATATTTAGTTCGTACAACTTTAATTTTTTCTCATAGTTTGAAAATTTGCATGGTTGGTATGTCTCCAAGGCTGGAGAATAAGTAAAAAATTATGTTCGAGATCAAATTGACCATTTTGAAGTTTCCAATAGTTGAAGAATATCTGTAGCAATCAATTAAAGTAACTTAACGCGACCTCTGTTCAAATCTAAAAGTAACTTAAGTAAAGTAAAAAATGCTTTATTAATCAAGCTTTATTACATACCCGTCAAGCTGTCATTTTACGTTTGCTACAGCTAATTATAATCCGGAACATCAAAAGATAAGTTTCTAATAGGTATAAGTATGGGAGTTTTTTAAGTTTCATCTCAAAAAACGTTCACATATTTTTCTATCTCGAGTTAGGTTACTTTAATATGGTGTTTCCACCAAAAGCAAACACCGTGTTTTCTAGCCCTAGCGTGTTTAAAATCAAACACTACTCGAAACCCTTGTCAAATCTCATACAAATTTCATAACCCAAACCCATTTCAAACCCCTTTTTTAAAGCGTGTTTCATACGATGGGTTTGCATACGATCTATCATTAAAAGATGGCAATAATGTTCATTTACGTCATTATTTCCTTTTAGTTTTTAAGTTCTTATCGAAATCATGTTACCATTGCTTTCAGTTTGTCAAAATTGTTGACAATTAAAATTAAATTAATTTAAACTTCATTGTAATTGCAAGCTTGAAGACAAGAAATAATGAGTTTTTGTTTTTCAACAATATCATTATTGCTATTGGTATTTTTAATTTTAATAATTCATATTAATAATTAAAGAATTTTTTTTTTTTTTTGTTTTGTTAGAATAGAAAAAGTAAGTTTTTGGGTCACACGCCATAGCTTCATAGATCGATTTCGGGAGTTGCTAGTTCCTCTCCTCAGTATGATTTAGGCAACGCGTCTCTAACCTACCGGCTAGTTACGTGTTATTTTTGTGAACGCCTTAAACACCCTTTTCTATTCTTGGTTCTTGCCAACTGGTTTATTAGCGGCAGCGATATATATATATCACGTTTCACTAAGTGTTGGGCTTTTGTTGTTTTGTCAGTTCGACAAATGCGAATTCGTGCTCTCGCTTTATACACATATTTGTTTACAACAATGGAATTATTGTTCTACGGCTTTTTGGTACTAAACTTCATTGTAATTGCAAGCTTGAAGCCAAGAAATAATGAGTTTTTGTTTTTCAACAATATCATTATTGCTATTGGTATTTTTAATTTTAATAATTCATATTAATAATAAAATTTTTTTTTTTTTTTGGTTAGAATAGAAAAAGTAAGTTTTTGGGTCACACGCCATAGCTTCATAGATCGATTTCGGGAGTTGCTAGTTCCACTCATCAGTATGATTTAGGCAACGCGTCTCTAACCTACCGGCTAGTTACGTGTTATTTTTGTGAACGCCTTAAACACCCTTTTCTATTCTTGGTTCTTGCCAACTGGTTTATTAGCGGCAGCGATATATATATATCACGTTTCACTAAGTGTTGGGCTTTTGTTGTTTTGCCAGTTCGATAAATGCGAATGCGTGCTCTCGCTTTATACACATATTTGTTTACAACAATGGAATTGTTGTTTTACGGCTTTTTGGTACTAAACTTCATTGTAATTGCAAGCTTGAAGCCAAGAAATAATGAGTTTTTTTAAATTAATTTATATTTAAAATTTTAAAAGTTTCTAATATTTTTCAAAATGCAATGCAAAATCATAGGGCCTTGATAGGTCCCACCGCAAAATTGGACTATGTTATAAAGGTTATAGCTTTGATAAGACCCAAAAGGCTACCAATGGGCTTTCGTGGCTGGATCTGCCTTTTGGCGTAAATAGCATTTTCCACAAAATTTTCGAATAATAAAATTACACGAATGACAGATTGAACACAATTTATATCAACCACGCAGTGGAAACAGTTGACAATTATTTCAAACCCAAAACCTACAAACACGGTGTTTGTTTTTGGTGGAAACACCATATAAAAAACTGGCACAGATAGATTTATATTTTTATGTTTATAATACATTTTCTTCTAAGGCCGGAGAAATATTTGTTCGATTTTTGTTGGGTGTTGCTCTTTTCAAATGTCTTTGACATATATTTTTGTAAAATTATTAAACAAAAAATAAAAACAAAAGAAAATCGAAAAACTGAAATTAGTTGGTTACTGCAGAGCCGCTCCCTAATAAATTTAATCAGCGGATCCCGCCAGAGAGTTTTGAATAAGGCACTGATTAAAATTTTGTATTCGGTTCACTGTTTTTTGAAAGATAAACATTTGACGTTTTTTGAAATTTCTAGGCTTCTGACATTTTACTTTGCACTTTCCAGTGCCCCTTTCACAATGATTCTATTCTTTTACTTTTCAACGTTGCACAACTCTGGTCATGAGGTCGGTTATTGCATTAGCGCTTTCAACTCAACGCCCTTATACCAACTTGGTAGGTTATATTTTGTTGTTGTTTCCCATGTATTTTGACGACCCACCCAGCGTTTTTCATGAAGTCGGGAAAACGAAAAGACGGCTAATATATAATATTGTAATGCCTGTCACGGACATACTGCCCCCGTTGAACGATAAGAGTAGGTCGCCTCCCCATTGGTGCACCCTGGGTAACGTTAAATGACCTACATGGCCTACACGGCTAGTTTCTACGTATTGCCGGTTCTAAGAGAAAGGTACCAGTACTTGTGCTGTACCCATCGTACCGAAACGACCCGGGCCGTTTTGTTATATCTACCCGGCCAAGAGCAATAAACGCGAAATATGTTTTTGTTCGAGCCGGAGTACACGCGTATAAGCTGGTTTTACTCAAGACTGAGTTGGAAGCGCTCGAATCTTCCTTCTTTTGTTGCTTTCGCGCCGTCAGGGACCAATGTGTGCGCAAACGTGTGCTGGACGTGCAAATATTGCTACCTGCGTTCAGGTTGCCGTAAACGAATATAAGCAGGTTGGTGTATATGTATATAAAACGCGAATTAAAGACTTTAAAACAATTTTACTTATTTGTTTTATATTTTATTTCAAGACGCATTGTGTCGCACATGTGGTTTTCGATTGTACAAAGCGGGAAGAGAGAAAGTATAAAGTGACAAATATAAAAATGACAGCTGAACACCTACGCATTGCGTTTCCACAGTGTTAGTTGGGTGTGGTGGATATAGCGCGCGTAACTCACAAGTAGATGGCGCACTCAACATCCCGGCGGCCTTGAGGGAACCCTGATTCCTCAACATTACGACTGGTCATGTATGCCATCAACATTGTTGTCTGAAACTGGAAGCGGGCACAACTTGGAAAACGCTCTTTGCATGATGCCTTTACTCGTTCTTATTGTAGCTACTCTTGATATGCCATCTTTGCCTGTATACAAGCTGACAATACGACCTAAGCTCCACTTAAGTGGTGGAGTATTATCATCCTTTATTAGAACCAGTGTTCCTACTGGGACCACCTCTTTTTCCGTCTGCCACTTAACTCTTTGCTGAAGCTCTGATATGTACTCCGTGGACCATCTTCTCCAGAAGGACTGTCTTAACTGATCGACGCGTTTGTAGCGAATCAGCAAGGGTCCAGTACCAGAACGATCGTCTTCCACATAAGATGTCAAGGGCCGGTCTATCAGGAAATGTGCGGGGGTGAGAGGAGAAAGGTCATTAGGATCTGAGGACATAGGATACATTGGACGAGAATTTAGGATTGCGAAATGCGGCGCTGCTGGTGGTATGAATTTGAACTCTATGTAGTTGTCAGACGCGAATTCGATTATGGATCGGTTGTTATCATGAAAAAACTCGGATATTTCTCGTGAAGCACCCACAAAATTCCTACCATTGTCTGAGAATATTTTCCTAGGTTTTCCACGACGGGAAATAAATCGCTTTAATGCTAACATATACCCTTCAGCGGATAAACTGGTGACCAATTCTAAATGCAATGCTCGTGTAGCGAAGCATACGAATAAACACAAATAGCATTTTTCGAGCTTAGCTCCTCTACCTCTCCGGTTTAAAATAAAAAGGGGACCCGCATAATCCACCCCGCAGTTCAAAAATGGAAATCCCCCTTCTAATCGCTCAGATGGAAGCTTTCCCATAAGTGGACTTACTACGACAACATTTGACACATTGCCTTACTACTTTTCTAGCCAGATTTCTACCGCCTAATGGCCAGTAATTCTCTCGAATGTGAAATAACAGCGATTGAGGACCTGCATGCAATAAACGATCATGTTCATGTTGAAATAGTAGCAAGGTTAACCTATGCTTGCCACAGAGAAGCTTTGGATGTTTCTTATTATAAGGGAACGTGTTTGAGTTAAGCAATCTTCCACCTACTCTTATAAGGTTATTTTCATCGATAAAAGGGTTCAAACAGACTAAGTTTCTATCTGACTTTATCTTGAAACCTTTACTCAAAGAGCGGTACTCATTCTGGAAGGACTGTTTTTGAGCGAACTGAGTTAAAATTAGCAACGATTTTTCCAACTCTTCTACTGAGAGTGGCCCTCTGAGTCTCGAACTATTGTCTTTGATACGCGTGTTATGAATAAATCGCACCACAAAAGCGCAAGTTCGCTGTAGCCTTTTAAGTTTTGAAAAACGTGCGAAGTCGATAATGCAATCGTCTGTGTCATCACGCGCGGTACAAACTATGCTCTGTTTCAATTCGGGCATATCTTCAACCTTAAGATAGCTAACTGTTGGCTGACACCAGTTATCTACACGGCCCGCTCCACCATAATGACGATGCATTAAGCTCGAGGTGTTCGTAACCATGACAAAACTATGGTAGAATCGGTCCAGATTATTACTTCATCAAATCTTAGTCTCAATGATTTGGAAATTTTCATTAGTAACCTTGTACCTAGGAGGGCTCCACATAATTCCAGTCTCGGTAAGCTTACAGGCTTTATAGGTGCAACCTTGCCCTTTGAGCACAACAATTTTACGGTAGGGTCTCCACCTTTGGTACAAGATCGTATGTACGCACAGGCTCCATACGCTGCCTCGCTGGCATCACAGAAAATATGGAGCTCTACCTTAGAATTCTCATAGCCAAGCACATGACGCGGAACCCGTACCTCGTGAAGGTACGACAATGATTTAAGGAAACTTTTCCAAGCGGTGATTATGTTGTTCGGAACTATGTCGTCCCAGCTTACCTTGCAGAGCCACAATCTTTGTAACAACATCTTTCCTATTATTACCACGGGACTCAGCAAACCGAGAGGATCGTAAATTTGGGACACAATTGACAGAATTGATCGTTTTGTGATGATTGGGACCTCTTGGCTGAGTTCTAAAACGAAGTGAAATTCGTCGCTTTTATTTAGCCATCCTAATCCCAGGGTTTTGCAGGAATAGTTCTCGTCTAGAGATAGACTTTTTGAATTGCTGCTACTTTCCTTTACACCCTCTGTGAGCTGAGGTAAATTGGAAACCCATTTTCGCAAAAGAAAGCATCCGGAGATGCACACATCAGACACCCTCTTACACGTATCTATTAACTTGGATGCGGAATCGCTTCCGGTAATCAGGTCATCTACGTAAAAGTCTTCTAGTACAATTCGTGCAATGTCCTTATCGACGCATTCCGTACCCAATTGTCGAAGGCACCGTATGCATAGATATGGAGCCGCTGACATACCGTACGTTACGACGTTGAGTCTATATATCTCGAGTGGATCTGAATCCTTTTCGCGCCACAATATCAACTGCAAATCCCTTTGATCTTCCTGTACCATTACTTGTCTGAACATTTTCTCTATGTCAGCACATACGACAAACTTATATTGTCGAAAACGTAAGAGAATGGAAAATAAATCATTTTGTAAGGGCGGCCCAATCATTTGTATATCGTTGAGTGATATTCCTGTGGATGTTTTTTGGCTTGCATCGAAAACGACGCGCAACTTAGTAGTAGTACTCTGCTGCCGTAAAACACCATGGTGTGGTAGGAATACATAAGGGTCTCCGTAACTCTCGATCTTGGTCATGTGTCCCATGTTCGCGTATTCTTGCATGAAACTACTGTACAACTTTTTGTACTCAAGCGATTGTTTCAGCAGGCGTTCTAATGATAGAAATCTAGACCTTGCAATGTCGAAACTATTACCTAACACTTGAGCTGATTCTTTAAGAGGAATACGAACAGAAAAGCGTCTGTCTGTTTCACGTTTCGTGGTTTCTTCAAATAGTTTTTCACAAGCTAAATCCTCAGAAGTCCCTACCTGGGCAGTCGCATCAACTTCCTCAATTTCCCAAAAATTTCTCAATTGGTCGTTAAGCTCCATAGTTTGCACGAAATTACACTGCAATTTGGTTTGGTATGCATTGCTATCGCCCATAACACCTGAAATAATCCATCCTAGAGCAGTATTTTGTAAATATGGACCCCTGCTTAATCGGATGCGACCGTCAAGTAGTAAGTCCCAGAAAATATCTGCAACCAAGAGTAAATCGATTTCTGACGGCGAATGAAACAACGGATCTGCCAAACTTATATCTTGCGGAATGTTTAAGGTTGTATAGTTTAGGTGCATCGATGGTAACGAACTTGTTATGCTTTTCAATACTAAACATTTAATGCGGATGTTGTAATTTTGATTTCGAGACCTCAACTTGACTTCGCAAGACTCTGAGGTATGGGTGACCGAATGCCCTATACCCGATATTCGAAAAGTGGACTGTATCGACTTAGCGTTTATTTTACGACTCATAGCGTTAGTCATGATGCAGTGTTGACTACCGCTATCAAATAATGCGCGAGCTGTATGGTAAACATCACCAACGCCGGCTACCTCAACTAAGGCTGTAGCTAGAATGATGTCATTCAACGTATTCTGGCTATACTCGATATCTTCCTTGAATTCGTCAGAAGTGTGTAATACCGTAGAAGTATTATTCTGCGCCGATAGAAATTCAGGTGCTGTCACCGAGAGAAGGGCGTTTTCGCCACTGAAATATCCATGAAGCAGGCTATTATGCTTTTTATTGTACTGCTTACATGAACCGAAATGGCATTCTGATACCTCGTGCTTAGCACGCAAGCAATTTGTACATAAGTTTTTATTACAAGCGAGTTTATACCTTTCTCCTACGGGTAATTTTAAAAATCTAGCACAGGTGTAGAGCAAATGATTCTTAGCGCACAACGGGCATACGCGCCAGCTATTTTGTTTTGAAACCATATTACTATCAGTTGATACGAAGCTATGCGATTTTGGCTGAGATTGACCTTTATTAGGTTCACGAATTAGCTTGCTACTGTTTTGAGAAGTTGACGTTTGGTTCACTTTGATTATATCTAAAGTATCAGCTTTATCATTAAGAAAGTTTAATAGCTGCTCTAGCTTTATAGGCTTACTCGATTCCCTTAAAAAGTGATTCTTGTACTGTTCCCATTTTTTCTCTACTTGGCGGTCCAACTTTGATACAATTATATAAATAATTAAGGTGTTGTTGTGTAGTTGTTGTTAACAATGCATTGCCCTGTCTAGAGTGTATGATCATTCCGAAGATCTTCATCAAGCTCTTCTAAGGGGAGTCCAAGGAAACGTGCAGTTTCAACAGGGTTTGTCCAGAGGGACAGAGGGGTTAGAAGAGTAGGTTCAGATGAACAATTGAAGAGATGTAGAGTATCATGGGGGGTCCTACCACATGCAGGGCATGTATTTAAGATTGTATCATTAAGTCTGGATAAGTAGGAGTTTAACCTTACACTATATCCAGACCTAAGCTGTGCCAAGGTCACTCTTGTCTCCCTTGGTAAGGTGCGTTCTTCTTCAGCAATATCCGGTGGAGGACTGTTCAGAACGGGATTCACAGGTAGAGATCCGACAAAAGTGTCTACCGACTCGGTGTGGATGTCGGTTAGAGCCCGCTTATGATTCTGCAGATCAAACGGCAAGGTAATATGATGTCGGATCTCATCATAGTGCTTACGGAGATGTCTCCTTATGTCTCTCGGGGGCGGATCTATGTCCAAAAGATGACGGTTTGGATGTGCTGGCTTGTGGCAGTTCAGAAGGAATTGCCTGCTCAGCATTTCCGCATGCTCTTTTACATTGAGCAGTTTTGCCTCCTGATGGAGGTGAGACTCGGAAGACATGAGGAGACATCCCGTAGCAGTTCTGATGGCAGTATTTTGGCAGACTTGTAACTTCGGCAAGTGACTTGAGGATCTTGTTGCGACCACGTACGTTTGAGACCATTGCAGACACATGACCAGCAAATGAGAAAGTATTATCCAGTGTCATCCCTAATAACTTTGGGTGGCTGACAGTTGGTAGCTTAGTGCCATCAACGAAAATGTCTAAATCATTTCTCACCTGGTGCGTCCATGTCGTAAAAAGCGTCGCCGTGGATTTAGTCGGAGATATTCAGATCTCGCTCAGTGAAAAACCTGGAAAGGTCGCAGAGGTAACCATTGATTCTCGTACATAGTTCATCAGTATAGGGGCCCTTCCCCGTTGCCATTATTGTACAGTCGTCGGCATATGAAACGACGGAGACGCCCTCTGGTGGTGGGGGCATCTTCGATAGATAGAAATTAAACAGTGTCGGGGATAGGACACCACACTGTGGCACCCCCTGTCTAATACGTGTAGGTTTTGATTTTGCGTTTCTAAAGTTAACCGACGCCTGCCGTCCACTCAAATAATTAGCGGTCCATCTCTTTAAACCATCAGGTATCTGTGTCTCAAACAGATCTTGTATGAGAGTGGCATGGTTCGTGTCAAAAGCTTTCGACAGATCAAGTGCCACTAACACAGTCCTGTGATTTGGTTGGTTTTGATTTAGGCCGCTATTTATTTGAGTTGTAATGGCATTGAGTGCGGTGGTGGTGCTGTGCAGCTTACGGAAGCCATGTTGATGACTAGCCAGGTGCAGATTTGTAGTATAATACGGGAGCAAAATGGACTCTAGCGTCTTCACTACCGGTGACAAAAGTGATATAGGACGATATGATCGCCTATGTTTGCCGGTTTTCTAGGTTTTAGTAATGGAACCACTCTCGCCTTTTTCCATATTTCAGGAATGACGAAAGTGTTCAATGAAAGACTGAATAGAGCCGCTAAGTATTTGTGTCCCTCCTGGCCTAGATGTTTCAGCATCTTCATGGCAATGCCGTCGGGGCCGATGGATTTTGAGGGCTTAGCCTGTTGTTGTTGTTGTTGTAGCGAGGTGTAGCCCTGCCTAAATGTCAGACAGGGTCACCCCGAGTGTATTGCTCTTGGCCGGGTCGATATAAGAAAACGGCCCGGGTCGTTTCGGCACGATGGGTACAGCACAAGTACTGGTACCGTTCTCGTATAACCGGCAATACAAGAAACTAGCCGTGTAGGCTATGTAGGTCATTTAGCGTTACCCAGGGTGCACCAACTGGGAGGCGACCTACTTTTACACCCCTTAGGCTTAGCCTGTCTGATGGCTTCCTTGACCTCTGAGGCAGTGATGACAATGGGCGTATTTTGGTTTTTATATTTACGCGCCTGTCGCATGGTTCTACGTTTAGCTCTATCGGGCGGGGAATGTAGTACAAATTGTCTACAGAAGGAGTTCGCACATCCCCTAGGGTCCTTCTTCACCCTATCACCGAAAGTAATATCTACTTTATCCTTGTGTTGCGTTGGATTAGATAGAGCTTTGACCGTAGTCCATAATTTGCCAACACCATCAGAGAAGTTGCATTGCTCTAGGTGTTGTTTCCATTTGGCCAGTTTATGTTTATCGACCAACCTACGAATTTCCGCGTTGAGATCCTTTATACGGGGGTCTGCGGGATTGAGACTTCGCACTTCATCTCTTTCTCTAGCCATGGCCGCTGCCTCCGCGGGGAAATTTGGTCTTATATGAGATATTCGACCCGCAGGAATGAAGCGTTTAGAGGCCGAGTCAATGATGTTGCGGAAGTCTCGTTCGCCTTTGCGTACGTCCGTAGGAATGGATAGAGCAGCCAAGGATTCGTCCGTATATGTCTGAAAACTGTCCCAGTCCGCCTTGGTAAAGTTAATATATGTACCATGCTCAGGTGTAATTAAGGTGTCCCACTCTGCTGTAGGCTCCCCCAGGGTATTGAGTGCACGAAGATTTTTGAGAACTGTGTCCACTAACTTTCTTATGCTCGCAGATGACTCTTTGTTTAAGGATTGAATAGAAAATAGAGATTTTACGTGATTGTGAACGAGAAGTTTTGTATTATTGAACCGATTTGTTAGTAAATCCCTAGCAATTGAATAGTTATCGCTCGTAAACTCTACTGCTTTGATTACTTGTGCTGCTATAACGAGGATCGTAAGTAATGAAACTTTTGCATATTATCTAATTGGGTAGAATTGTGTATCATAGAATAAAAGGTATCGCGAAATTCAAGCCAATCCCCATACGAGCCGTTAAAAGACGGGAGAGAAATGGTAGGCAGTTTAACCAACGACTGAGAATTGCATTTTGTATTATCACCAGCACGATCAGGGTTACTATTGGTTACTAAAAGGGTCGAAATAGCGGCCATAGACCCATAGTAAGAATTTTCGAATGCTTCACGGATATCTAATTGTTGGCCAATGTCACTTTCAGAAGTTAATTCTTCAATTAAGGTTTGTATTGAATTGAATTCATTCAACAATGACTTGGCGGAATCGATCCGCAATTTAATTTCAGATATTTGCTTACTTGTCAACTGTGCGCCCTCAAATGAAGATACATATTTGGAAAATAATGTTAGTCTTCCTTTGATCGAACTACGCTTCTTGATCTGTTCGCGTAAAATAGCCTCGTTCAAACTCATATCACCCGATGCACGCGCTGCGGCCGGTGCCGGAGATTTAAGTTCTTCGTTGTTCATATTTTAGGTTATGTAGAGAATGCAGGTTGAGTAGTTATCTTGCAAACCCAAAGCGCAATGCAAGTTAATATTACCTGAAAATATAAGATTTTAGTGAAAAGAATATGGCATAAATATTATGTAATAGCAAGGAATGGGATTGACGAGGCCGACCCCTTATTCGAACACTTGATGATCCGGCTCGAAGGACCAATGTTCGAGCCGGAGTACTCGCGTATAAGCTGGTTTTACTCAAGACTGAGCTGGAAGCGCTCGAATCTTCCTTCTTCGAATATTTGCGTTGCTTTCGCGCCGCCAGGGACCAATGTGTGCGCAAAAGTGTGCTGGACCTGCAAATATTGCTACCTGCGTTCAGGTTGCCGTAAACGAATATTACTTATTTGTTTTATATTTTATTTCAAGACGAATTGTGCCGCACATGTGGTTTTCGATTCTACAAAGCGGGAAGAGAAAAAGTATAAAGTGATAATTATAAAAATGACAGCTGACCACCTACGCATTGCGTTGCCACAGTGTTAGTTGGGTGTGGTGGATATAGCGCGCGTAACTCACAAGTAGATGGCGCACTCAACAGTTTTTAATATATTTACATATAAATATGCAAATTTAAATTATTCAAGAAAGTATTTAATTATTGTTATAAAACTGTTGAGACGTTTATTACGAGAATATTTCATTGAATGAAATTTTTTGATAGAAACTTGAAATATGAAATTAGATTCTCTTTGAATATAACAAAATATTTTTAGGTACAAAGTTGTTTAACAAATTAAAGTATTAATTAACAATATTATTAAAAATAAGTATTATAATATAACTTCTCCCTCATTTAAACTAAGATACTCCTGTATCTTAATTACTTATAATAAGCTACTTACGAATATTACAACATATTTAAATTCAATTTTCAAATTCATAAATAAAACATATACTTAAACATTAACAATTTCAACAAATTAATCCTCTATATCTTTAGTATCAAAAATTCCTTCAAATTTCAATTTTCGTTTTATATTTGAGAGATGTATATTTTCTAAGTTATTAAATTTATATTTTGGTTCCTGTTTATGTCGAAGTGATTTATAATTTTTTATAAAACCTTCTTTCCTCCTCTCCTTATAATTTTCCCTTTTCTTATTTCTTTTCTCAATATAACCTTCTTTTATTAGCAATATATTTTAATGTATTTTAATTTTATCACATTGTCCAATTTCAACATTTATTGGTTTTTCTTTTATTACTGAATGAAAACTGTTATTATAAAACTCAATTGCTTTACTAATTTTATATTTTATATTAAGAGCATTATATTCAATAGTCATCATTCTTATTTTTTCCGAAATAGTATTATGCAATCTCTCTATATCTGAATTTCCTGTATGATTATTTGGTTTTCCTAAATGCAACTCAATATTTTCGTTTTTCAAATAATCTTTATTATTAATACATTTAAATTCATTATCACAAATTAATTTCAAAAAATGGACACGTTGAGATTTATAAAGTCTTAATTTTTCTATAATTGTTTGATTATTTCTATCCTCTAAATAATAGGTTAGGTTAGGTTCAAGTGGCTGCCGCAGAGGCACACCTAGGCCAGTATTAAAAGGCCCGTTGTGATACCACCAACACTAGGAAAGTCAGTTCCGGGACCCTGCCATATGGAAAATCCCGGTATTAACGGAATTCTCCACATAGCAGAATCCCGGGACTGACTTTCCTATACCGACACCGTTACTCCTCCTCGAACCATTTAGATGACTTGATGAAGGCCATCAGGTCCTTTATGTCCACCAACACTAGGAAAGTCAGTTCCGGGACCCTGCCATATGGAAAATCCCGGTATTAACGGAATTCTCCACATAGCAGAATCCCGGGACTGACTTTCCTATACCGACACCGTTACTCCTCCTCGAACCATTTAGATGACTTGATGAAGGCCATCAGGTCCTTTATGTCCAGCTCCGTGACCTGGCGTAGGCTGACCAGGAAGGGAACTCTCAAAAAGCGCATTCTCGCGCCACTTAAAGCCGGGCAGTTGCAGATGAGGTGCTCCACCGTTTCCTCCTCCTCATCATCCTTACAACTCCTACAGCATCGTCGGTAGGGCACACCAAGTCTTTCTGCGTGCCTACCAATGAGGCAGTGCCCAGTTAATACGCCTATTAATATGGAGATTTCTCTTCTCCTTAGGGAATAAATTTGTCTTGTCTTTTATGATCCCATTTCGGCCAGGTTTCTTTGGATATCCTGCATCCTGGAGATTGCAGCCATCTTTCGTTGGCTTGGCGGAGCGTGTATTCCTTCAGCATAAGCTTGCATGTGGCAAACGGCATACCTAAGCGCTCTTTATCGCGAAGAACCTGCTTGGTCGTGCCCTGCCTCGCAAGTTCGTCTGCCCTACAATTTCCCTCAATGTCCCTATGCCCCGGGACCCATGTGTGGTTAACGCATTCTGTTGGGCCATCTCTTGTAGAGATCGACGACAGCTGAGCGTCAGTTCAGAGTTGAACGAGTAAGAGCCAAGGGATTTGATGGCCGCCTGGCTGTCGCTGAATATAAAAATATCCTGTCTGATAGTGTGTTGGCCTGTCCAAGCCGCGGCGTCCATGATTGCTGATACTTCAGCCTGGAAGACACTGCAGTGATCAGGTAGTCTGAAGGAGAGCTCAAGGTTCAGATCCTTTGAATAAACCCCTCCCCCAACTCTGCCGTCTACTTCGAGCCATCAGTATAAATGGAAGTGCCGCCATGAGTGACGGGACTCCGATCCGTGCTCTCCCATTCTTCCCTGCTGGGAATGTTGATTTTAAAACCGCTATCTCCAACTGTTGTGGTCGCACAGCGATCTGTGCTCAGCGGAAGAAAGCTATCATCATCATTTATTGGCGCTTAACCGCCTAAGCGATTTTGGCCGTTTCGTATCAAAGCACGCCAGTCATTCCTTTTTAGCGATAACGGACGCCAATTGGAAACCCCAAGGGAGTTCAAGTCATCCTCCACCTGTTGTTTCCATCTCAGTCGAGGCCTCCCCCTTCCTCTGCTGCCGAATTCAGGCGACGATAGGAAAACCTTCTGTGCTGGAGCTTCTTTGTCCATTCGCATAACATGACCCAGCCAGCGGAGTCTTTGGGCTTTAATTCGCTGGACTATGGTCAGATCTGCGTAGAGCTCGTACAGCTCATCGTTAAATTTCCTTCTATACTCGCCGTTGGCATCACGGGAAGGACCATAAATCTTCCGGAGAACTTTTCTCTCAAATACTCCAAGGGCCATCTCATCTTCTCTTGACATTGTCCATGAATCTGAGCCATACATCAGGACAGGTATGATGAGAGACTTATAGAGCGTGATCTTTGTTCTTCGAGAGAGGACTTTACTTCTCAATTGCCTACTCAGTCCAAAGTAGCACTTGTTGGCAAGAGTGATTCTCCGCTGGATTTCTAGACTGATATTATTTTCGGTGTTGATACTGGTTCCCAAATAGACGAAGTCCCTCACAGTTTCAAATTTGTAACTATCAACAGTGACATGGCTGCCAAGGCGCAGGTGCGCCGATTCTTTCTTTGATGACAGCAAATACTTCGTCTTGTCCTCGTTCACGGCAAGACCCACTTTTTTCGCTTCCTTATCCAGTCCAGAGAAGGCAGCGCTTACGGCGCGGTTGTTAAGGCCAATGATATCAATATCATCGGCATACGCCAGCAATTGCACGCTCTTGTAAAAGATTGTACCATTGCGGTTTAGCTCTGCTGCTCGAAAGCTATAGGATCCCAAAATACAGGCGTGTCCAGTAATGCTTGCGCCCCAGCCGGACGTTTCCCTTAGACGCAGAGCCGATGCTGCGGCTACTCGGTGCCCTTCCAGATCGAGTGGCAAAATGCCAAGAATGGCCTGGAGTGCTTCATTGGGCGTTGTTCTTAACGCACCGCTTATACAGATCATGCAAGATCTGTGTACTTTACCTAGCAGATTAAGGTTTGTTGCCTTGCTCAGCGCAGGCCACCATACCACAACTCCATAGAGCATGATTGGTCGAATGATTGCAGTGTAGATCCATTTGCATATTTTGGGGCTAAGCCCCCATTTCTTTCCAATGGCTCTTTTGCACGTGTAGAGTGCAATACACGCTTTCTTCTGGCGCTGAAAAACATTCTCCTTCCAGGTTAGTTTCCTATCCAGAACTGTGCCTGTTTAGACTCACAACTTGGAATGCTTTACCAAACGTCATCAAACAAATGAAACGTTACGTCCCGTCAACTAAAGGAAATTTAATATTGACTGTGTGGCAGCACTGTCGCACACATATATGTATATGTATCTTCCCTCAATTTTCTGCCATATCATTTTTTGCAATTACAATTTTAAAGAGTTCATCATTCTTAATAAACGGTTCAATCAGTTCAGTTAACGTTACTAAATTCCGTGGTCCAGTTATTTTATATATTTTGGTGCCTCCTGTGAGGACAAGTATTTTTTTTGTATTAAGTACAAAATGGCAGAATTGATATTGCGTTCATCTGCCGTCAAATCTTTAAGGCGCATACATGCGCGCGTAAGTAGAGACACAGTCAACGATTTGGATGTATTTCAGCTGGAACAGGAGCTGAAAATGCTCGACTCACATTTTTCGCGATTTACGGAGAATCACGACCACCTAATTGGATTAGCTGAAGCCGCAGAAGTTGCCGCACATGAAGCCCTGTGGGAAGATATCGAGCAGGTTTATGCAGAAGCGTGCAGCAAACTTAATCGCCTCATTGCCGCATGCAAAGAAAAATCATTGCCCACATCGAATGCGCTTACACGCAACAGCCCTACTGCAAGATTAGAAGGTTGCTCGTTGGATTTAAAACTTGATCCATTAGCTATTCCACCATTCGATGGTGACATGTGCAAGTGGTTGGCGTTCAAAGATGCATTCGAAACATTAGTGCATAGGGCTTCCTTTCCAGAAGCATTCAAGTTGGGCAAACTTCGGCAAGCTGTTAGTGCCAGCGCAGTGCCACTAATTGGAGGAATCTATTCAGGCGGCTACGAGGAGGTTTGGAAGGCTCTAAAGGAGCGCTACGACAATAAAAAGCAACTTGCGGAGATACACGTGTCACGTTTCCTTAACCTCAAAATTGCTACAGAGGAGTCTGCTAAGGCATTGCTTGCTATTGTTGATACGGTGCACGAGACGCTTCGTGCCCTACGCGTAATGGAAATCCCTGTTCAACATTGGGATGCTTTGGCGGTGCCAATTGTGGTATCGAAATTACCAGCGCAAACGAAACGAGATTGGAGCATGAAGTGTTCCACGCATGAAATACCAACTCTAGACGATTTGCTGAAATTTTTGGAGAGACGCGGTCATAGTATTGTCCCAGAATTATCCAGTGGGCAATCTGCGCGACAACAACGACAAGTGAAATCTCACATGACGTCCACTGAGGTTGGACAATGTGCACATTGCCAAGGTGCTCATCGAATCACAAGGTGCCCGGCTATCACAGCAATGGGGATCGATGCTCGCTTTGAAGCAGTCAAAGCTTTAAGGTTATGCTACAATTGTCTACGTAGTGGCCATTCTTCACGTCAGTGCCCCTATGGTGGGTGTAGAAGCTGTGGCCGTAAACACATCACGCTCTTATGTCGTGACAAACCCAACAAAGTGGCTTTGCCTGCAGTGCCAGACGAGGCTAATGATCAAGCGAAGCCAAAATCAACATCATGACTAACCGTACCTGCGAAAGCCTGCGTTGCGCAATCCCAAGCAATCACTCTTTTGGCAACAGCGCGTGCATATGCATTTGGGGAGAGCTTGATTCAACGCGTGGCTCGTATTTTGTGTGATCCGGGATCGCAGGTAAGCTTCATAACGGATCGCTTAGCAAACTCTTTACAGCTATATCGTCGTAAATGTAATGTAAATGTGGAAGGCGTCGGGGCTACAGTAAACACCCGAGCAAATGGCAGCGCAACGCTCACACTTAAGTCGACCGTGAAAGATTTCAGTATACAACTTGAAGCGCTGGTGTTACCGTCCATCACGTCTGAGATTCCCGAAGTGAAGGTCAACGTAAGCCAGTGGTCACATTTGAAAGGACTCGATCTGGCTGATATTTGGTTTGGTACGCCAGGAGCAATCGACGTTCTCATCGGTGCAGATGTATGGGGACAAATCGTACAGGGTGAAGTCATCGGTGCACGACCAGACGAACCTTGCGCCCAGCGTACACACTTCGGTTGGGTGGTATTTGGCCCAGCAACAGTATCTACAGTTTCCAATGTTTCATCGCTCTCGTTTAACAACGTCGTTGGCGAAGATGACGTTCGCCTTGAAGAACTGGTGCACAGATTTTGGAAGATTGAAGAGGTTCCAATGGTAGATGAATCCGACGAAGATGAGTGTGGTAAGATATTTGATATCACACATTCCCGTACACAAGACGGACTTTATGTGGTACACCTGCCCTTGCGGCGCGACGCTCCACAGCTTGGAGAATCTTTCTCTTTGGCCATGCGTCAGTTCGAGCGGCTGGAACGACGCTTAGTTTCAGACCCTACACAGAGAGAAAATTATGTGAAATTCATGAGAGAGTATGCTACTTTGGGAAGGTAGAATCACCGTACGACCATACTGGCTGCTATTACATCCCACATCATGCGGTCGCCGCGAAGTTTCGAGTAGTATTTAATGTTTCGGCGCCGACCACTACTGGTATATCGCTCAACGACATTCAACTGGTGGGTCCAACAATCCAGGACTCACTCATCAACATCCTGTTGCGTTTTCGGCGTTATCGAGTGGCAATTACTGGGGACATTGAGAAGATGTTTCGCCAGATCCTGGTGGCGCCGGAGCATCGAGACTATCAGAGAATCATATGGCGAGAGTCTCCTTCTGATGAATTGGGTATATATCGCTTGAAAACAGTCACATATGGCATGGCGTGCAGTCCATACAACGCTGTTCGTGCTTTACAACAATGCGCACATGATAACCACTCGACCGTTCCTGATGCTAAGAAATCGACTATCGCGCGTGAAGAGATACTCCATTCATTCTACGTTGATGATTTTTTAACAAGTTGCGACAATGTCTCCCAAGCCGTTGACCTAGCGTTGAGCGTGGACACCATTCTATCCAGTGGTGGATTATATAAATGCAACTCAATATTTTCGTTTTTCAAATAATCTTTATTATTAATACATTTAAATTCATTATCACAAATTAATTTCAAAAAATGGACACGTTGAGATTTATAAAGTCTTAATTTTTCTATAATTGTTTGATTATTTCTATCCTCTAAATAATAGGTTAGGTTAGGTTCAAGTGGCTGCCGCAGAGGCACACCTAGGCCAGTATTAAAAGGCCCGTTGTGATACCACCAACACTAGGAAAGTCAGTTCCGGGACCCTGCCATATGGAAAATCCCGGTATTAACGGAATTCTCCACATAGCAGAATCCCGGGACTGACTTTCCTATACCGACACCGTTACTCCTCCTCGAACCATTTAGATGACTTGATGAAGGCCATCAGGTCCTTTATGTCCACCAACACTAGGAAAGTCAGTTCCGGGACCCTGCCATATGGAAAATCCCGGTATTAACGGAATTCTCCACATAGCAGAATCCCGGGACTGACTTTCCTATACCGACACCGTTACTCCTCCTCGAACCATTTAGATGACTTGATGAAGGCCATCAGGTCCTTTATGTCCAGCTCCGTGACCTGGCGTAGGCTGACCAGGAAGGGAACTCTCAAAAAGCGCATTCTCGCGCCACTTAAAGCCGGGCAGTTGCAGATGAGGTGCTCCACCGTTTCCTCCTCCTCATCATCCTTACAACTCCTACAGCATCGTCGGTAGGGCACACCAAGTCTTTCTGCGTGCCTACCAATGAGGCAGTGCCCAGTTAATACGCCTATTAATATGGAGATTTCTCTTCTCCTTAGGGAATAAATTTGTCTTGTCTTTTATGATCCCATTTCGGCCAGGTTTCTTTGGATATCCTGCATCCTGGAGATTGCAGCCATCTTTCGTTGGCTTGGCGGAGCGTGTATTCCTTCAGCATAAGCTTGCATGTGGCAAACGGCATACCTAAGCGCTCTTTATCGCGAAGAACCTGCTTGGTCGTGCCCTGCCTCGCAAGTTCGTCTGCCCTACAATTTCCCTCAATGTCCCTATGCCCCGAGACCCATGTGTGGTTAACGCATTCTGTTGGGCCATCTCTTGTAGAGATCGACGACAGCTGAGCGTCAGTTCAGAGTTGAAGTTGTAAGAGCCAAGGGATTTGATGGCCGCCTGGCTGTCGCTGAATATAAAAATATCCTTTCTGATAGTGTGTTGGCCTGTCCAAGCCGCGGCGTCCATGATTGCTGATACTTCAGCCTGGAAGACACTGCAGTGATCAGGTAGTCTGAAGGAGAGCTCAAGGTTCAGATCCTTTGAATAAAGCCCTCCCCCAACTCTGCCGTCTACTTCGAGCCATCAGTATAAATGGAAGTGCCGCCATGGGTGACGGGACTCCGATCCGTGCTCTCCCATTCTTCCCTGCTGGGAATGTTGATTTTAAAACCGCTATCTCCAACTGTTGTGGTCGCACAGCGATCTGTGCTCAGCGGAAGAAAGCTATCATCATCATTTATTGGCGCTTAACCGCCTAAGCGATTTTGGCCGTTTCGTATCAAAGCACGCCAGTCATTCCTTTTTAGCGATAACGGACGCCAATTGGAAACCCCAAGGGAGTTCAAGTCATCCTCCACCTGTTGTTTCCATCTCAGTCGAGGCCTCCCCCTTCCTCTGCTGCCGAATTCAGGCGACGATAGGAAAACCTTCTGTGCTGGAGCTTCTTTGTCCATTCGCATAACATGACCCAGCCAGCGGAGTCTTTGGGCTTTAATTCGCTGGACTATGGTCAGATCTGCGTAGAGCTCGTACAGCTCATCGTTAAATTTCCTTCTATACTCGCCGTTGGCATCACGGGAAGGACCATAAATCTTCCGGAGAACTTTTCTCTCAAATACTCCAAGGGCCATCTCATCTTCTCTTGACATTGTCCATGAATCTGAGCCATACATCAGGACAGGTATGATGAGAGACTTATAGAGCGTGATCTTTGTTCTTCGAGAGAGGACTTTACTTCTCAATTGCCTACTCAGTCCAAAGTAGCACTTGTTGGCAAGAGTGATTCTCCGCTGGATTTCTAGACTGATATTATTTTCGGTGTTGATACTGGTTCCCAAATAGACGAAGTCCCTCACAGTTTCAAATTTGTAACTATCAACAGTGACATGGCTGCCAAGGCGCAGGTGCGCCGATTCTTTCTTTGATGACAGCAAATACTTCGTCTTGTCCTCGTTCACGGCAAGACCCACTTTTTTCGCTTCCTTATCCAGTCCAGAGAAGGCAGCGCTTACGGCGCGGTTGTTAAGGCCAATGATATCAATATCATCGGCATACGCCAGCAATTGCACGCTCTTGTAAAAGATTGTACCATTGCGGTTTAGCTCTGCTGCTCGAAAGCTATAGGATCCCAAAATACAGGCGTGTCCAGTAGTGCTTGCGCCCCAGCCGGACGTTTCCCTTAGACGCAGAGCCGATGCTGCTGCTACTCGGTGCCCTTCCAGATCGAGTGGCAAAATGCCAAGAATGGCCTGGAGTGCTTCATTGGGCGTTGTTCTTAACGCACCGCTTATACAGATCATGCAAGATCTGTGTACTTTACCTAGCAGATTAAGGTTTGTTGCCTTGCTCAGCGCAGGCCACTATACCACAACTCCATAGAGCATGATTGGTCGAATGATTGCAGTGTAGATCCATTTGCATATTTTGGGGCTAAGCCCCCATTTCTTTCCAATGGCTCTTTTGCACGTGTAGAGTGCAATACACGCTTTCTTCTGGCGCTGAAAAACATTCTCCTTCCAGGTTAGTTTCCTATCCAGAACTGTGCCTGTTTAGACTCACAACTTGGAATGCTTTACCAAACGTCATCAAACAAATGAAACGTTACGTCCCGTCAACTAAAGGAAATTTAATATTGACTGTGTGGCAGCACTGTCGCACACATATATGTATATGTATCTTCCCTCAATTTTCTGCCATATCATTTTTTGCAATTACAATTTTAAAGAGTTCATCATTCTTAATAAACGGTTCAATCAGTTCAGTTAACGTTACTAAATTCCGTGGTCCAGTTATTTTATATATTTTGGTGCCTCCTGTGAGGACAAGTATTTTTTTTGTATTAAGTACAAAATGGCAGAATTGATATTGCGTTCATCTGCCGTCAAATCTTTAAGGCGCATACATGCGCGCGTAAGTAGAGACACAGTCAACGATTTGGATGTATTTCAGCTGGAACAGGAGCTGAAAATGCTCGACTCACATTTTTCGCGATTTACGGAGAATCACGACCACCTAATTGGATTAGCTGAAGCCGCAGAAGTTGCCGCACATGAAGCCCTGTGGGAAGATATCGAGCAGGTTTATGCAGAAGCGTGCAGCAAACTTAATCGCCTCATTGCCGCATGCAAAGAAAAATCATTGCCCACATCGAATGCGCTTACACGCAACAGCCCTACTGCAAGATTAGAAGGTTGCTCGTTGGATTTAAAACTTGATCCATTAGCTATTCCACCATTCGATGGTGACATGTGCAAGTGGTTGGCGTTCAAAGATGCATTCGAAACATTAGTGCATAGGGCTTCCTTTCCAGAAGCATTCAAGTTGGGCAAACTTCGGCAAGCTGTTAGTGCCAGCGCAGTGCCACTAATTGGAGGAATCTATTCAGGCGGCTACGAGGAGGTTTGGAAGGCTCTAAAGGAGCGCTACGACAATAAAAAGCAACTTGCGGAGATACACGTGTCACGTTTCCTTAACCTCAAAATTGCTACAGAGGAGTCTGCTAAGGCATTGCTTGCTATTGTTGATACGGTGCACGAGACGCTTCGTGCCCTACGCGTAATGGAAATCCCTGTTCAACATTGGGATGCTTTGGCGGTGCCAATTGTGGTATCGAAATTACCAGCGCAAACGAAACGAGATTGGAGCATGAAGTGTTCCACGCATGAAATACCAACTCTAGACGATTTGCTGAAATTTTTGGAGAGACGCGGTCATAGTATTGTCCCAGAATTATCCAGTGGGCAATCTGCGCGACAACAACGACAAGTGAAATCTCACATGACGTCCACTGAGGTTGGACAATGTGCACATTGCCAAGGTGCTCATCGAATCACAAGGTGCCCGGCTATCACAGCAATGGGGATCGATGCTCGCTTTGAAGCAGTCAAAGCTTTAAGGTTATGCTACAATTGTCTACGTAGTGGCCATTCTTCACGTCAGTGCCCCTATGGTGGGTGTAGAAGCTGTGGCCGTAAACACATCACGCTCTTATGTCGTGACAAACCCAACAAAGTGGCTTTGCCTGCAGTGCCAGACGAGGCTAATGATCAAGCGAAGCCAAAATCAACATCATGACTAACCGTACCTGCGAAAGCCTGCGTTGCGCAATCCCAAGCAATCACTCTTTTGGCAACAGCGCGTGCATATGCATTTGGGGAGAGCTTGATTCAACGCGTGGCTCGTATTTTGTGTGATCCGGGATCGCAGGTAAGCTTCATAACGGATCGCTTAGCAAACTCTTTACAGCTATATCGTCGTAAATGTAATGTAAATGTGGAAGGCGTCGGGGCTACAGTAAACACCCGAGCAAATGGCAGCGCAACGCTCACACTTAAGTCGACCGTGAAAGATTTCAGTATACAACTTGAAGCGCTGGTGTTACCGTCCATCACGTCTGAGATTCCCGAAGTGAAGGTCAACGTAAGCCAGTGGTCACATTTGAAAGGACTCGATCTGGCTGATATTTGGTTTGGTACGCCAGGAGCAATCGACGTTCTCATCGGTGCAGATGTATGGGGACAAATCGTACAGGGTGAAGTCATCGGTGCACGACCAGACGAACCTTGCGCCCAGCGTACACACTTCGGTTGGGTGGTATTTGGCCCAGCAACAGTATCTACAGTTTCCAATGTTTCATCGCTCTCGTTTAACAACGTCGTTGGCGAAGATGACGTTCGCCTTGAAGAACTGGTGCACAGATTTTGGAAGATTGAAGAGGTTCCAATGGTAGATGAATCCGACGAAGATGAGTGTGGTAAGATATTTGATATCACACATTCCCGTACACAAGACGGACTTTATGTGGTACACCTGCCCTTGCGGCGCGACGCTCCACAGCTTGGAGAATCTTTCTCTTTGGCCATGCGTCAGTTCGAGCGGCTGGAACGACGCTTAGTTTCAGACCCTACACAGAGAGAAAATTATGTGAAATTCATGAGAGAGTATGCTACTTTGGGAAGGTAGAATCACCGTACGACCATACTGGCTGCTATTACATCCCACATCATGCGGTCGCCGCGAAGTTTCGAGTAGTATTTAATGTTTCGGCGCCGACCACTACTGGTATATCGCTCAACGACATTCAACTGGTGGGTCCAACAATCCAGGACTCACTCATCAACATCCTGTTGCGTTTTCGGCGTTATCGAGTGGCAATTACTGGGGACATTGAGAAGATGTTTCGCCAGATCCTGGTGGCGCCGGAGCATCGAGACTATCAGAGAATCATATGGCGAGAGTCTCCTTCTGATGAATTGGGTATATATCGCTTGAAAACAGTCACATATGGCATGGCGTGCAGTCCATACAACGCTGTTCGTGCTTTACAACAATGCGCACATGATAACCACTCGACCGTTCCTGATGCTAAGAAATCGACTATCGCGCGTGAAGAGATACTCCATTCATTCTACGTTGATGATTTTTTAACAAGTTGCGACAATGTCTCCCAAGCCGTTGACCTAGCGTTGAGCGTGGACACCATTCTATCCAGTGGTGGATTATATAAATGCAACTCAATATTTTCGTTTTTCAAATAATCTTTATTATTAATACATTTAAATTCATTATCACAAATTAATTTCAAAAAATGGACACGTTGAGATTTATAAAGTCTTAATTTTTCTATAATTGTTTGATTATTTCTATCCTCTAAATAATAGGTAAGGTTAGGTTCAAGTGGCTGCCGCAGAGGCACACCTAGGCCAGTATTAAAAGGCCCGTTGTAATACCACCAACACTAGGAAAGTCAGTTCCGGGACCCTGCCATATGGAAAATCCCGGTATTAACGGAATTCTCCACATAGCAGAATCCCGGGACTGACTTTCCTATACCGACACCGTTACTCCTCCTCGAACCATTTAGATGACTTGATGAAGGCCATCAGGTCCTTTATGTCCACCAACACTAGGAAAGTCAGTTCCGGGACCCTGCCATATGGAAAATCCCGGTATTAACGGAATTCTCCACATAGCAGAATCCCGGGACTGACTTTCCTATACCGACACCGTTACTCCTCCTCGAACCATTTAGATGACTTGATGAAGGCCATCAGGTCCTTTATGTCCAGCTCCGTGACCTGGCGTAGGCTGACCAGGAAGGGAACTCTCAAAAAGCGCATTCTCGCGCCACTTAAAGCCGGGCAGTTGCAGATGAGGTGCTCCACCGTTTCCTCCTCCTCATCATCCTTACAACTCCTACAGCATCGTCGGTAGGGCACACCAAGTCTTTCTGCGTGCCTACCAATGAGGCAGTGCCCAGTTAATACGCCTATTAATATGGAGATTTCTCTTCTCCTTAGGGAATAAATTTGTCTTGTCTTTTATGATCCCATTTCGGCCAGGTTTCTTTGGATATCCTGCATCCTGGAGATTGCAGCCATCTTTCGTTGGCTTGGCGGAGCGTGTATTCCTTCAGCATAAGCTTGCATGTGGCAAACGGCATACCTAAGCGCTCTTTATCGCGAAGAACCTGCTTGGTCGTGCCCTGCCTCGCAAGTTCGTCTGCCCTACAATTTCCCTCAATGTCCCTATGCCCCGAGACCCATGTGTGGTTAACGCATTCTGTTGGGCCATCTCTTGTAGAGATCGACGACAGCTGAGCGTCAGTTCAGAGTTGAAGTTGTAAGAGCCAAGGGATTTGATGGCCGCCTGGCTGTCGCTGAATATAAAAATATCCTTTCTGATAGTGTGTTGGCCTGTCCAAGCCGCGGCGTCCATGATTGCTGATACTTCAGCCTGGAAGACACTGCAGTGATCAGGTAGTCTGAAGGAGAGCTCAAGGTTCAGATCCTTTGAATAAAGCCCTCCCCCAACTCTGCCGTCTACTTCGAGCCATCAGTATAAATGGAAGTGCCGCCATGGGTGACGGGACTCCGATCCGTGCTCTCCCATTCTTCCCTGCTGGGAATGTTGATTTTAAAACCGCTATCTCCAACTGTTGTGGTCGCACAGCGATCTGTGCTCAGCGGAAGAAAGCTATCATCATCATTTATTGGCGCTTAACCGCCTAAGCGATTTTGGCCGTTTCGTATCAAAGCACGCCAGTCATTCCTTTTTAGCGATAACGGACGCCAATTGGAAACCCCAAGGGAGTTCAAGTCATCCTCCACCTGTTGTTTCCATCTCAGTCGAGGCCTCCCCCTTCCTCTGCTGCCGAATTCAGGCGACGATAGGAAAACCTTCTGTGCTGGAGCTTCTTTGTCCATTCGCATAACATGACCCAGCCAGCGGAGTCTTTGGGCTTTAATTCGCTGGACTATGGTCAGATCTGCGTAGAGCTCGTACAGCTCATCGTTAAATTTCCTTCTATACTCGCCGTTGGCATCACGGGAAGGACCATAAATCTTCCGGAGAACTTTTCTCTCAAATACTCCAAGGGCCATCTCATCTTCTCTTGACATTGTCCATGAATCTGAGCCATACATCAGGACAGGTATGATGAGAGACTTATAGAGCGTGATCTTTGTTCTTCGAGAGAGGACTTTACTTCTCAATTGCCTACTCAGTCCAAAGTAGCACTTGTTGGCAAGAGTGATTCTCCGCTGGATTTCTAGACTGATATTATTTTCGGTGTTGATACTGGTTCCCAAATAGACGAAGTCCCTCACAGTTTCAAATTTGTAACTATCAACAGTGACATGGCTGCCAAGGCGCAGGTGCGCCGATTCTTTCTTTGATGACAGCAAATACTTCGTCTTGTCCTCGTTCACGGCAAGACCCACTTTTTTCGCTTCCTTATCCAGTCCAGAGAAGGCAGCGCTTACGGCGCGGTTGTTAAGGCCAATGATATCAATATCATCGGCATACGCCAGCAATTGCACGCTCTTGTAAAAGATTGTACCATTGCGGTTTAGCTCTGCTGCTCGAAAGCTATAGGATCCCAAAATACAGGCGTGTCCAGTAGTGCTTGCGCCCCAGCCGGACGTTTCCCTTAGACGCAGAGCCGATGCTGCTGCTACTCGGTGCCCTTCCAGATCGAGTGGCAAAATGCCAAGAATGGCCTGGAGTGCTTCATTGGGCGTTGTTCTTAACGCACCGCTTATACAGATCATGCAAGATCTGTGTACTTTACCTAGCAGATTAAGGTTTGTTGCCTTGCTCAGCGCAGGCCACTATACCACAACTCCATAGAGCATGATTGGTCGAATGATTGCAGTGTAGATCCATTTGCATATTTTGGGGCTAAGCCCCCATTTCTTTCCAATGGCTCTTTTGCACGTGTAGAGTGCAATACACGCTTTCTTCTGGCGCTGAAAAACATTCTCCTTCCAGGTTAGTTTCCTATCCAGAACTGTGCCTGTTTAGACTCACAACTTGGAATGCTTTACCAAACGTCATCAAACAAATGAAACGTTACGTCCCGTCAACTAAAGGAAATTTAATATTGACTGTGTGGCAGCACTGTCGCACACATATATGTATATGTATCTTCCCTCAATTTTCTGCCATATCATTTTTTGCAATTACAATTTTAAAGAGTTCATCATTCTTAATAAACGGTTCAATCAGTTCAGTTAACGTTACTAAATTCCGTGGTCCAGTTATTTTATATATTTTGGTGCCTCCTGTGAGGACAAGTATTTTTTTTGTATTAAGTACAAAATGGCAGAATTGATATTGCGTTCATCTGCCGTCAAATCTTTAAGGCGCATACATGCGCGCGTAAGTAGAGACACAGTCAACGATTTGGATGTATTTCAGCTGGAACAGGAGCTGAAAATGCTCGACTCACATTTTTCGCGATTTACGGAGAATCACGACCACCTAATTGGATTAGCTGAAGCCGCAGAAGTTGCCGCACATGAAGCCCTGTGGGAAGATATCGAGCAGGTTTATGCAGAAGCGTGCAGCAAACTTAATCGCCTCATTGCCGCATGCAAAGAAAAATCATTGCCCACATCGAATGCGCTTACACGCAACAGCCCTACTGCAAGATTAGAAGGTTGCTCGTTGGATTTAAAACTTGATCCATTAGCTATTCCACCATTCGATGGTGACATGTGCAAGTGGTTGGCGTTCAAAGATGCATTCGAAACATTAGTGCATAGGGCTTCCTTTCCAGAAGCATTCAAGTTGGGCAAACTTCGGCAAGCTGTTAGTGCCAGCGCAGTGCCACTAATTGGAGGAATCTATTCAGGCGGCTACGAGGAGGTTTGGAAGGCTCTAAAGGAGCGCTACGACAATAAAAAGCAACTTGCGGAGATACACGTGTCACGTTTCCTTAACCTCAAAATTGCTACAGAGGAGTCTGCTAAGGCATTGCTTGCTATTGTTGATACGGTGCACGAGACGCTTCGTGCCCTACGCGTAATGGAAATCCCTGTTCAACATTGGGATGCTTTGGCGGTGCCAATTGTGGTATCGAAATTACCAGCGCAAACGAAACGAGATTGGAGCATGAAGTGTTCCACGCATGAAATACCAACTCTAGACGATTTGCTGAAATTTTTGGAGAGACGCGGTCATAGTATTGTCCCAGAATTATCCAGTGGGCAATCTGCGCGACAACAACGACAAGTGAAATCTCACATGACGTCCACTGAGGTTGGACAATGTGCACATTGCCAAGGTGCTCATCGAATCACAAGGTGCCCGGCTATCACAGCAATGGGGATCGATGCTCGCTTTGAAGCAGTCAAAGCTTTAAGGTTATGCTACAATTGTCTACGTAGTGGCCATTCTTCACGTCAGTGCCCCTATGGTGGGTGTAGAAGCTGTGGCCGTAAACACATCACGCTCTTATGTCGTGACAAACCCAACAAAGTGGCTTTGCCTGCAGTGCCAGACGAGGCTAATGATCAAGCGAAGCCAAAATCAACATCATGACTAACCGTACCTGCGAAAGCCTGCGTTGCGCAATCCCAAGCAATCACTCTTTTGGCAACAGCGCGTGCATATGCATTTGGGGAGAGCTTGATTCAACGCGTGGCTCGTATTTTGTGTGATCCGGGATCGCAGGTAAGCTTCATAACGGATCGCTTAGCAAACTCTTTACAGCTATATCGTCGTAAATGTAATGTAAATGTGGAAGGCGTCGGGGCTACAGTAAACACCCGAGCAAATGGCAGCGCAACGCTCACACTTAAGTCGACCGTGAAAGATTTCAGTATACAACTTGAAGCGCTGGTGTTACCGTCCATCACGTCTGAGATTCCCGAAGTGAAGGTCAACGTAAGCCAGTGTTCACATTTGAAAGGACTCGATCTGGCTGATATTTGGTTTGGTACGCCAGGAGCAATCGACGTTCTCATCGGTACAGATGTATGGGGACAAATCGTACAGGGTGAAGTCATCGGTGCACGACCAGACGAACCTTGCGCCCAGCGTACACACTTCGGTTGGGTGGTATTTGGCCCAGCAACAGTATCTACAGTTTCCAATGTTTCATCGCTCTCGTTTAACAACGTCGTTGGCGAAGATGACGTTCGCCTTGAAGAACTGGTGCACAGATTTTGGAAGATTGAAGAGGTTCCAATGGTAGATGAATCCGACGAAGATGAGTGTGGTAAGATATTTGATATCACACATTCCCGTACACAAGACGGACTTTATGTGGTACACCTGCCCTTGCGGCGCGACGCTCCACAGCTTGGAGAATCTTTCTCTTTGGCCATGCGTCAGTTCGAGCGGCTGGAACGACGCTTAGTTTCAGACCCTACACAGAGAGAAAATTATGTGAAATTCATGAGAGAGTATGCTACTTTGGGAAGGTAGAATCACCGTACGACCATACTGGCTGCTATTACATCCCACATCATGCGGTCGCCGCGAAGTTTCGAGTAGTATTTAATGTTTCGGCGCCGACCACTACTGGTATATCGCTCAACGACATTCAACTGGTGGGTCCAACAATCCAGGACTCACTCATCAACATCCTGTTGCGTTTTCGGCGTTATCGAGTGGCAATTACTGGGGACATTGAGAAGATGTTTCGCCAGATCCTGGTGGCGCCGGAGCATCGAGACTATCAGAGAATCATATGGCGAGAGTCTCCTTCTGATGAATTGGGTATATATCGCTTGAAAACAGTCACATATGGCATGGCGTGCAGTCCATACAACGCTGTTCGTGCTTTACAACAATGCGCACATGATAACCACTCGACCGTTCCTGATGCTAAGAAATCGACTATCGCGCGTGAAGAGATACTCCATTCATTCTACGTTGATGATTTTTTAACAAGTTGCGACAATGTCTCCCAAGCCGTTGACCTAGCGTTGAGCGTGGACACCATTCTATCCAGTGGTGGATTATATAAATGCAACTCAATATTTTCGTTTTTCAAATAATCTTTATTATTAATACATTTAAATTCATTATCACAAATTAATTTCAAAAAATGGACACGTTGAGATTTATAAAGTCTTAATTTTTCTATAATTGTTTGATTATTTCTATCCTCTAAATAATAGGTAAGGTTAGGTTCAAGTGGCTGCCGCAGAGGCACACCTAGGCCAGTATTAAAAGGCCCGTTGTGATACCACCAACACTAGGAAAGTCAGTTCCGGGACCCTGCCATATGGAAAATCCCGGTATTAACGGAATTCTCCACATAGCAGAATCCCGGGACTGACTTTCCTATACCGACACCGTTACTCCTCCTCGAACCATTTAGATGACTTGATGAAGGCCATCAGGTCCTTTATGTCCACCAACACTAGGAAAGTCAGTTCCGGGACCCTGCCATATGGAAAATCCCGGTATTAACGGAATTCTCCACATAGCAGAATCCCGGGACTGACTTTCCTATACCGACACCGTTACTCCTCCTCGAACCATTTAGATGACTTGATGAAGGCCATCAGGTCCTTTATGTCCAGCTCCGTGACCTGGCGTAGGCTGACCAGGAAGGGAACTCTCAAAAAGCGCATTCTCGCGCCACTTAAAGCCGGGCAGTTGCAGATGAGGTGCTCCACCGTTTCCTCCTCCTCATCATCCTTACAACTCCTACAGCATCGTCGGTAGGGCACACCAAGTCTTTCTGCGTGCCTACCAATGAGGCAGTGCCCAGTTAATACGCCTATTAATATGGAGATTTCTCTTCTCCTTAGGGAATAAATTTGTCTTGTCTTTTATGATCCCATTTCGGCCAGGTTTCTTTGGACATCCTGCATCCTGGAGATTGCAGCCATCTTTCGTTGGCTTGGCGGAGCGTGTATTCCTTCAGCATAAGCTTGCATGTGGCAAACGGCATACCTAAGCGCTCTTTATCGCGAAGAACCTGCTTGGTCGTGCCCTGCCTCGCAAGTTCGTCTGCCCTACAATTTCCCTCAATGTCCCTATGCCCCGAGACCCATGTGTGGTTAACGCATTCTGTTGGGCCATCTCTTGTAGAGATCGACGACAGCTGAGCGTCAGTTCAGAGTTGAAGTTGTAAGAGCCAAGGGATTTGATGGCCGCCTGGCTGTCGCTGAATATAAAAATATCCTTTCTGATAGTGTGTTGGCCTGTCCAAGCCGCGGCGTCCATGATTGCTGATACTTCAGCCTGGAAGACACTGCAGTGATCAGGTAGTCTGAAGGAGAGCTCAAGGTTCAGATCCTTTGAATAAAGCCCTCCCCCAACTCTGCCGTCTACTTCGAGCCATCAGTATAAATGGAAGTGCCGCCATGGGTGACGGGACTCCGATCCGTGCTCTCCCATTCTTCCCTGCTGGGAATGTTGATTTTAAAACCGCTATCTCCAACTGTTGTGGTCGCACAGCGATCTGTGCTCAGCGGAAGAAAGCTATCATCATCATTTATTGGCGCTTAACCGCCTAAGCGATTTTGGCCGTTTCGTATCAAAGCACGCCAGTCATTCCTTTTTAGCGATAACGGACGCCAATTGGAAACCCCAAGGGAGTTCAAGTCATCCTCCACCTGTTGTTTCCATCTCAGTCGAGGCCTCCCCCTTCCTCTGCTGCCGAATTCAGGCGACGATAGGAAAACCTTCTGTGCTGGAGCTTCTTTGTCCATTCGCATAACATGACCCAGCCAGCGGAGTCTTTGGGCTTTAATTCGCTGGACTATGGTCAGATCTGCGTAGAGCTCGTACAGCTCATCGTTAAATTTCCTTCTATACTCGCCGTTGGCATCACGGGAAGGACCATAAATCTTCCGGAGAACTTTTCTCTCAAATACTCCAAGGGCCATCTCATCTTCTCTTGACATTGTCCATGAATCTGAGCCATACATCAGGACAGGTATGATGAGAGACTTATAGAGCGTGATCTTTGTTCTTCGAGAGAGGACTTTACTTCTCAATTGCCTACTCAGTCCAAAGTAGCACTTGTTGGCAAGAGTGATTCTCCGCTGGATTTCTAGACTGATATTATTTTCGGTGTTGATACTGGTTCCCAAATAGACGAAGTCCCTCACAGTTTCAAATTTGTAACTATCAACAGTGACATGGCTGCCAAGGCGCAGGTGCGCCGATTCTTTCTTTGATGACAGCAAATACTTCGTCTTGTCCTCGTTCACGGCAAGACCCACTTTTTTCGCTTCCTTATCCAGTCCAGAGAAGGCAGCGCTTACGGCGCGGTTGTTAAGGCCAATGATATCAATATCATCGGCATACGCCAGCAATTGCACGCTCTTGTAAAAGATTGTACCATTGCGGTTTAGCTCTGCTGCTCGAAAGCTATAGGATCCCAAAATACAGGCGTGTCCAGTAGTGCTTGCGCCCCAGCCGGACGTTTCCCTTAGACGCAGAGCCGATGCTGCTGCTACTCGGTGCCCTTCCAGATCGAGTGGCAAAATGCCAAGAATGGCCTGGAGTGCTTCATTGGGCGTTGTTCTTAACGCACCGCTTATACAGATCATGCAAGATCTGTGTACTTTACCTAGCAGATTAAGGTTTGTTGCCTTGCTCAGCGCAGGCCACTATACCACAACTCCATAGAGCATGATTGGTCGAATGATTGCAGTGTAGATCCATTTGCATATTTTGGGGCTAAGCCCCCATTTCTTTCCAATGGCTCTTTTGCACGTGTAGAGTGCAATACACGCTTTCTTCTGGCGCTGAAAAACATTCTCCTTCCAGGTTAGTTTCCTATCCAGAACTGTGCCTGTTTAGACTCACAACTTGGAATGCTTTACCAAACGTCATCAAACAAATGAAACGTTACGTCCCGTCAACTAAAGGAAATTTAATATTGACTGTGTGGCAGCACTGTCGCACACATATATGTATATGTATCTTCCCTCAATTTTCTGCCATATCATTTTTTGCAATTACAATTTTAAAGAGTTCATCATTCTTAATAAACGGTTCAATCAGTTCAGTTAACGTTACTAAATTCCGTGGTCCAGTTATTTTATATATTTTGGTGCCTCCTGTGAGGACAAGTATTTTTTTTGTATTAAGTACAAAATGGCAGAATTGATATTGCGTTCATCTGCCGTCAAATCTTTAAGGCGCATACATGCGCGCGTAAGTAGAGACACAGTCAACGATTTGGATGTATTTCAGCTGGAACAGGAGCTGAAAATGCTCGACTCACATTTTTCGCGATTTACGGAGAATCACGACCACCTAATTGGATTAGCTGAAGCCGCAGAAGTTGCCGCACATGAAGCCCTGTGGGAAGATATCGAGCAGGTTTATGCAGAAGCGTGCAGCAAACTTAATCGCCTCATTGCCGCATGCAAAGAAAAATCATTGCCCACATCGAATGCGCTTACACGCAACAGCCCTACTGCAAGATTAGAAGGTTGCTCGTTGGATTTAAAACTTGATCCATTAGCTATTCCACCATTCGATGGTGACATGTGCAAGTGGTTGGCGTTCAAAGATGCATTCGAAACATTAGTGCATAGGGCTTCCTTTCCAGAAGCATTCAAGTTGGGCAAACTTCGGCAAGCTGTTAGTGCCAGCGCAGTGCCACTAATTGGAGGAATCTATTCAGGCGGCTACGAGGAGGTTTGGAAGGCTCTAAAGGAGCGCTACGACAATAAAAAGCAACTTGCGGAGATACACGTGTCACGTTTCCTTAACCTCAAAATTGCTACAGAGGAGTCTGCTAAGGCATTGCTTGCTATTGTTGATACGGTGCACGAGACGCTTCGTGCCCTACGCGTAATGGAAATCCCTGTTCAACATTGGGATGCTTTGGCGGTGCCAATTGTGGTATCGAAATTACCAGCGCAAACGAAACGAGATTGGAGCATGAAGTGTTCCACGCATGAAATACCAACTCTAGACGATTTGCTGAAATTTTTGGAGAGACGCGGTCATAGTATTGTCCCAGAATTATCCAGTGGGCAATCTGCGCGACAACAACGACAAGTGAAATCTCACATGACGTCCACTGAGGTTGGACAATGTGCACATTGCCAAGGTGCTCATCGAATCACAAGGTGCCCGGCTATCACAGCAATGGGGATCGATGCTCGCTTTGAAGCAGTCAAAGCTTTAAGGTTATGCTACAATTGTCTACGTAGTGGCCATTCTTCACGTCAGTGCCCCTATGGTGGGTGTAGAAGCTGTGGCCGTAAACACATCACGCTCTTATGTCGTGACAAACCCAACAAAGTGGCTTTGCCTGCAGTGCCAGACGAGGCTAATGATCAAGCGAAGCCAAAATCAACATCATGACTAACCGTACCTGCGAAAGCCTGCGTTGCGCAATCCCAAGCAATCACTCTTTTGGCAACAGCGCGTGCATATGCATTTGGGGAGAGCTTGATTCAACGCGTGGCTCGTATTTTGTGTGATCCGGGATCGCAGGTAAGCTTCATAACGGATCGCTTAGCAAACTCTTTACAGCTATATCGTCGTAAATGTAATGTAAATGTGGAAGGCGTCGGGGCTACAGTAAACACCCGAGCAAATGGCAGCGCAACGCTCACACTTAAGTCGACCGTGAAAGATTTCAGTATACAACTTGAAGCGCTGGTGTTACCGTCCATCACGTCTGAGATTCCCGAAGTGAAGGTCAACGTAAGCCAGTGGTCACATTTGAAAGGACTCGATCTGGCTGATATTTGGTTTGGTACGCCAGGAGCAATCGACGTTCTCATCGGTGCAGATGTATGGGGACAAATCGTACAGGGTGAAGTCATCGGTGCACGACCAGACGAACCTTGCGCCCAGCGTACACACTTCGGTTGGGTGGTATTTGGCCCAGCAACAGTATCTACAGTTTCCAATGTTTCATCGCTCTCGTTTAACAACGTCGTTGGCGAAGATGACGTTCGCCTTGAAGAACTGGTGCACAGATTTTGGAAGATTGAAGAGGTTCCAATGGTAGATGAATCCGACGAAGATGAGTGTGGTAAGATATTTGATATCACACATTCCCGTACACAAGACGGACTTTATGTGGTACACCTGCCCTTGCGGCGCGACGCTCCACAGCTTGGAGAATCTTTCTCTTTGGCCATGCGTCAGTTCGAGCGGCTGGAACGACGCTTAGTTTCAGACCCTACACAGAGAGAAAATTATGTGAAATTCATGAGAGAGTATGCTACTTTGGGAAGGTAGAATCACCGTACGACCATACTGGCTGCTATTACATCCCACATCATGCGGTCGCCGCGAAGTTTCGAGTAGTATTTAATGTTTCGGCGCCGACCACTACTGGTATATCGCTCAACGACATTCAACTGGTGGGTCCAACAATCCAGGACTCACTCATCAACATCCTGTTGCGTTTTCGGCGTTATCGAGTGGCAATTACTGGGGACATTGAGAAGATGTTTCGCCAGATCCTGGTGGCGCCGGAGCATCGAGACTATCAGAGAATCATATGGCGAGAGTCTCCTTCTGATGAATTGGGTATATATCGCTTGAAAACAGTCACATATGGCATGGCGTGCAGTCCATACAACGCTGTTCGTGCTTTACAACAATGCGCACATGATAACCACTCGACCGTTCCTGATGCTAAGAAATCGACTATCGCGCGTGAAGAGATACTCCATTCATTCTACGTTGATGATTTTTTAACAAGTTGCGACAATGTCTCCCAAGCCGTTGACCTAGCGTTGAGCGTGGACACCATTCTATCCAGTGGTGGATTATATAAATGCAACTCAATATTTTCGTTTTTCAAATAATCTTTATTATTAATACATTTAAATTCATTATCACAAATTAATTTCAAAAAATGGACACGTTGAGATTTATAAAGTCTTAATTTTTCTATAATTGTTTGATTATTTCTATCCTCTAAATAATAGGTAAGGTTAGGTTCAAGTGGCTGCCGCAGAGGCACACCTAGGCCAGTATTAAAAGGCCCGTTGTGATACCACCAACACTAGGAAAGTCAGTTCCGGGACCCTGCCATATGGAAAATCCCGGTATTAACGGAATTCTCCACATAGCAGAATCCCGGGACTGACTTTCCTATACCGACACCGTTACTCCTCCTCGAACCATTTAGATGACTTGATGAAGGCCATCAGGTCCTTTATGTCCACCAACACTAGGAAAGTCAGTTCCGGGACCCTGCCATATGGAAAATCCCGGTATTAACGGAATTCTCCACATAGCAGAATCCCGGGACTGACTTTCCTATACCGACACCGTTACTCCTCCTCGAACCATTTAGATGACTTGATGAAGGCCATCAGGTCCTTTATGTCCAGCTCCGTGACCTGGCGTAGGCTGACCAGGAAGGGAACTCTCAAAAAGCGCATTCTCGCGCCACTTAAAGCCGGGCAGTTGCAGATGAGGTGCTCCACCGTTTCCTCCTCCTCATCATCCTTACAACTCCTACAGCATCGTCGGTAGGGCACACCAAGTCTTTCTGCGTGCCTACCAATGAGGCAGTGCCCAGTTAATACGCCTATTAATATGGAGATTTCTCTTCTCCTTAGGGAATAAATTTGTCTTGTCTTTTATGATCCCATTTCGGCCAGGTTTCTTTGGATATCCTGCATCCTGGAGATTGCAGCCATCTTTCGTTGGCTTGGCGGAGCGTGTATTCCTTCAGCATAAGCTTGCATGTGGCAAACGGCATACCTAAGCGCTCTTTATCGCGAAGAACCTGCTTGGTCGTGCCCTGCCTCGCAAGTTCGTCTGCCCTACAATTTCCCTCAATGTCCCTATGCCCCGAGACCCATGTGTGGTTAACGCATTCTGTTGGGCCATCTCTTGTAGAGATCGACGACAGCTGAGCGTCAGTTCAGAGTTGAAGTTGTAAGAGCCAAGGGATTTGATGGCCGCCTGGCTGTCGCTGAATATAAAAATATCCTTTCTGATAGTGTGTTGGCCTGTCCAAGCCGCGGCGTCCATGATTGCTGATACTTCAGCCTGGAAGACACTGCAGTGATCAGGTAGTCTGAAGGAGAGCTCAAGGTTCAGATCCTTTGAATAAAGCCCTCCCCCAACTCTGCCGTCTACTTCGAGCCATCAGTATAAATGGAAGTGCCGCCATGGGTGACGGGACTCCGATCCGTGCTCTCCCATTCTTCCCTGCTGGGAATGTTGATTTTAAAACCGCTATCTCCAACTGTTGTGGTCGCACAGCGATCTGTGCTCAGCGGAAGAAAGCTATCATCATCATTTATTGGCGCTTAACCGCCTAAGCGATTTTGGCCGTTTCGTATCAAAGCACGCCAGTCATTCCTTTTTAGCGATAACGGACGCCAATTGGAAACCCCAAGGGAGTTCAAGTCATCCTCCACCTGTTGTTTCCATCTCAGTCGAGGCCTCCCCCTTCCTCTGCTGCCGAATTCAGGCGACGATAGGAAAACCTTCTGTGCTGGAGCTTCTTTGTCCATTCGCATAACATGACCCAGCCAGCGGAGTCTTTGGGCTTTAATTCGCTGGACTATGGTCAGATCTGCGTAGAGCTCGTACAGCTCATCGTTAAATTTCCTTCTATACTCGCCGTTGGCATCACGGGAAGGACCATAAATCTTCCGGAGAACTTTTCTCTCAAATACTCCAAGGGCCATCTCATCTTCTCTTGACATTGTCCATGAATCTGAGCCATACATCAGGACAGGTATGATGAGAGACTTATAGAGCGTGATCTTTGTTCTTCGAGAGAGGACTTTACTTCTCAATTGCCTACTCAGTCCAAAGTAGCACTTGTTGGCAAGAGTGATTCTCCGCTGGATTTCTAGACTGATATTATTTTCGGTGTTGATACTGGTTCCCAAATAGACGAAGTCCCTCACAGTTTCAAATTTGTAACTATCAACAGTGACATGGCTGCCAAGGCGCAGGTGCGCCGATTCTTTCTTTGATGACAGCAAATACTTCGTCTTGTCCTCGTTCACGGCAAGACCCACTTTTTTCGCTTCCTTATCCAGTCCAGAGAAGGCAGCGCTTACGGCGCGGTTGTTAAGGCCAATGATATCAATATCATCGGCATACGCCAGCAATTGCACGCTCTTGTAAAAGATTGTACCATTGCGGTTTAGCTCTGCTGCTCGAAAGCTATAGGATCCCAAAATACAGGCGTGTCCAGTAGTGCTTGCGCCCCAGCCGGACGTTTCCCTTAGACGCAGAGCCGATGCTGCTGCTACTCGGTGCCCTTCCAGATCGAGTGGCAAAATGCCAAGAATGGCCTGGAGTGCTTCATTGGGCGTTGTTCTTAACGCACCGCTTATACAGATCATGCAAGATCTGTGTACTTTACCTAGCAGATTAAGGTTTGTTGCCTTGCTCAGCGCAGGCCACTATACCACAACTCCATAGAGCATGATTGGTCGAATGATTGCAGTGTAGATCCATTTGCATATTTTGGGGCTAAGCCCCCATTTCTTTCCAATGGCTCTTTTGCACGTGTAGAGTGCAATACACGCTTTCTTCTGGCGCTGAAAAACATTCTCCTTCCAGGTTAGTTTCCTATCCAGAACTGTGCCTGTTTAGACTCACAACTTGGAATGCTTTACCAAACGTCATCAAACAAATGAAACGTTACGTCCCGTCAACTAAAGGAAATTTAATATTGACTGTGTGGCAGCACTGTCGCACACATATATGTATATGTATCTTCCCTCAATTTTCTGCCATATCATTTTTTGCAATTACAATTTTAAAGAGTTCATCATTCTTAATAAACGGTTCAATCAGTTCAGTTAACGTTACTAAATTCCGTGGTCCAGTTATTTTATATATTTTGGTGCCTCCTGTGAGGACAAGTATTTTTTTTGTATTAAGTACAAAATGGCAGAATTGATATTGCGTTCATCTGCCGTCAAATCTTTAAGGCGCATACATGCGCGCGTAAGTAGAGACACAGTCAACGATTTGGATGTATTTCAGCTGGAACAGGAGCTGAAAATGCTCGACTCACATTTTTCGCGATTTACGGAGAATCACGACCACCTAATTGGATTAGCTGAAGCCGCAGAAGTTGCCGCACATGAAGCCCTGTGGGAAGATATCGAGCAGGTTTATGCAGAAGCGTGCAGCAAACTTAATCGCCTCATTGCCGCATGCAAAGAAAAATCATTGCCCACATCGAATGCGCTTACACGCAACAGCCCTACTGCAAGATTAGAAGGTTGCTCGTTGGATTTAAAACTTGATCCATTAGCTATTCCACCATTCGATGGTGACATGTGCAAGTGGTTGGCGTTCAAAGATGCATTCGAAACATTAGTGCATAGGGCTTCCTTTCCAGAAGCATTCAAGTTGGGCAAACTTCGGCAAGCTGTTAGTGCCAGCGCAGTGCCACTAATTGGAGGAATCTATTCAGGCGGCTACGAGGAGGTTTGGAAGGCTCTAAAGGAGCGCTACGACAATAAAAAGCAACTTGCGGAGATACACGTGTCACGTTTCCTTAACCTCAAAATTGCTACAGAGGAGTCTGCTAAGGCATTGCTTGCTATTGTTGATACGGTGCACGAGACGCTTCGTGCCCTACGCGTAATGGAAATCCCTGTTCAACATTGGGATGCTTTGGCGGTGCCAATTGTGGTATCGAAATTACCAGCGCAAACGAAACGAGATTGGAGCATGAAGTGTTCCACGCATGAAATACCAACTCTAGACGATTTGCTGAAATTTTTGGAGAGACGCGGTCATAGTATTGTCCCAGAATTATCCAGTGGGCAATCTGCGCGACAACAACGACAAGTGAAATCTCACATGACGTCCACTGAGGTTGGACAATGTGCACATTGCCAAGGTGCTCATCGAATCACAAGGTGCCCGGCTATCACAGCAATGGGGATCGATGCTCGCTTTGAAGCAGTCAAAGCTTTAAGGTTATGCTACAATTGTCTACGTAGTGGCCATTCTTCACGTCAGTGCCCCTATGGTGGGTGTAGAAGCTGTGGCCGTAAACACATCACGCTCTTATGTCGTGACAAACCCAACAAAGTGGCTTTGCCTGCAGTGCCAGACGAGGCTAATGATCAAGCGAAGCCAAAATCAACATCATGACTAACCGTACCTGCGAAAGCCTGCGTTGCGCAATCCCAAGCAATCACTCTTTTGGCAACAGCGCGTGCATATGCATTTGGGGAGAGCTTGATTCAACGCGTGGCTCGTATTTTGTGTGATCCGGGATCGCAGGTAAGCTTCATAACGGATCGCTTAGCAAACTCTTTACAGCTATATCGTCGTAAATGTAATGTAAATGTGGAAGGCGTCGGGGCTACAGTAAACACCCGAGCAAATGGCAGCGCAACGCTCACACTTAAGTCGACCGTGAAAGATTTCAGTATACAACTTGAAGCGCTGGTGTTACCGTCCATCACGTCTGAGATTCCCGAAGTGAAGGTCAACGTAAGCCAGTGTTCACATTTGAAAGGACTCGATCTGGCTGATATTTGGTTTGGTACGCCAGGAGCAATCGACGTTCTCATCGGTGCAGATGTATGGGGACAAATCGTACAGGGTGAAGTCATCGGTGCACGACCAGACGAACCTTGCGCCCAGCGTACACACTTCGGTTGGGTGGTATTTGGCCCAGCAACAGTATCTACAGTTTCCAATGTTTCATCGCTCTCGTTTAACAACGTCGTTGGCGAAGATGACGTTCGCCTTGAAGAACTGGTGCACAGATTTTGGAAGATTGAAGAGGTTCCAATGGTAGATGAATCCGACGAAGATGAGTGTGGTAAGATATTTGATATCACACATTCCCGTACACAAGACGGACTTTATGTGGTACACCTGCCCTTGCGGCGCGACGCTCCACAGCTTGGAGAATCTTTCTCTTTGGCCATGCGTCAGTTCGAGCGGCTGGAACGACGCTTAGTTTCAGACCCTACACAGAGAGAAAATTATGTGAAATTCATGAGAGAGTATGCTACTTTGGGAAGGTAGAATCACCGTACGACCATACTGGCTGCTATTACATCCCACATCATGCGGTCGCCGCGAAGTTTCGAGTAGTATTTAATGCTTCGGCGCCGACCACTACTGGTATATCGCTCAACGACATTCAACTGGTGGGTCCAACAATCCAGGACTCACTCATCAACATCCTGTTGCGTTTTCGGCGTTATCGAGTGGCAATTACTGGGGACATTGAGAAGATGTTTCGCCAGATCCTGGTGGCGCCGGAGCATCGAGACTATCAGAGAATCATATGGCGAGAGTCTCCTTCTGATGAATTGGGTATATATCGCTTGAAAACAGTCACATATGGCATGGCGTGCAGTCCATACAACGCTGTTCGTGCTTTACAACAATGCGCACATGATAACCACTCGACCGTTCCTGATGCTAAGAAATCGACTATCGCGCGTGAAGAGATACTCCATTCATTCTACGTTGATGATTTTTTAACAAGTTGCGACAATGTCTCCCAAGCCGTTGACCTAGCGTTGAGCGTGGACACCATTCTATCCAGTGGTGGATTTAAGCTAAGGAAGTGGAACTCCAATGATAGTAAGGTTTTGTTGTATTTATCTAATAATCCATCTCTTTCTAGTTACACGTTCACGGCGTCTGTGGCAACGGTATTGGGATTGAGGTGGGACTCGGTATCCGATCAGTTATTCTACCATGTCGATCTTAATCAGGCAAGTCAGATACCTACAAAGCGACATGTGCTCAGCGAGGTGGCACGTCTTTTCGATCCTGTCGGACTGATAGCACCAGTGATCATAACCGGAAAGCTATTTATTCAGAGAATGTGGTCTGCGGGTCTATCTTGGGACTCGCCTTTACCCGAAGAACTTCGTGACGAATGGCTCAAGTATCGTTCTACTTTGGAGGCCCTTCGCGAAATCCGCATCGATCGCTGGTTGGGCATGACTGCGAATAATCAACCCATATTGCACGGGTTTTGTGACGCCAGCTCACAAGCATATGCTGCGATTATATACATCCAAACAAACGACGTGGATGGGGTGCGCCTATCACTACTAACTGCAAGAACAAAGGTAGCACCATTGAAAGGCGCGACTATACCCCGCCTTGAACTTTCGGCTGCGCTACTTCTGGCTGATACTTTGCATAATGTGCGAGGTGCTTTGCGTTTGGATGCATCTCCGTACTTTTTATGGTCCGATTCGGCGATCGTACTGTGCTGGCTGAAGAAGCACCCAACAACACTAAAACCCTTCGTATCCAATAGAGTTCGTAGGATTCAAGAGTTAACATCTCCAGATCGCTGGTACCACGTCCGCTCAGCACAGAACCCTGCCGATTGCGCGATTAGGGGCATCACTCCAAGGGAATTGCTGAATCATCCGCTTTGGTGGCGTGGGCCAGGTTTCATAGAACTTCAGTCAGCCGAGCAAGAAATTCCACTTAACCAAGATGAATCAGAAGTACATCGCAGCGAAATGCGTATTGTTTCAGGAGTTGGAAGACTAGCTACTGCCTATCCACTAGCAACTCGACGCTTAGATGGTCAGGTCATACCATTGGACGAACGATTTAGCTCCATACAGCGATTATTGGGTACGGTGGCCATCATGCTGCGTTGGTTGGGTAGACGTCGACACCTACGTCAACCTGTCATAACTGCCAGAGAAAGAGACGACGCATTGGATGCTTTGATTCGCATTGAGCAACAGAGACACTTCAAAGTCGAAATGAATCAGTTGAAGACTGCTTCAGGTTTGTCATCTTCCAATAAATTAATCTCATTAAATCCATTTATAGATGAGCATCAGATGTTACGTGTCGGAGGTCGGCTCGCTAAGGCAGATATAGAGCATAATCAGCGTTTTCCAATCATACTTCCGAAATCTACTCCATTAGTTCAGCTTTTAGTACGACAAGTCCACGAGACCACGCTCCATGGTGGAACACAGCTGATGCTGCATACTCTACGACGCAGGTATTGGATATTGAATGCTAGACAGGCCGTCAAAAGTTATATACACAGATGTGTCGTGTGTCGCCGTCATCGAGGGCAAGTGTTCCAACAGCAAATGGCTTCGTTACCCGGGCAGAGAGTTAAGCCTGGAAGACCATTCGTTTCATCTGGTGTAGATTACTGTGGACCGTTCACTCTGCGTATCGATGCGAAACGCTCTCGCACTCTCGTTAAAACGTATTTGGCGATATTTGTATGCATGGCTACTAAGGCCGTTCATATAGAAGTGGTTGACGAACTGTCCGCACAAGCCTTCATCGACGCTTTCACCCGCTTCATCAGCCGTCGTGGTCCGTGTTGTGATTTATACAGCGACAACGGCACTGCCTTCGTAGGCGCTAATCGACTTCTCCAAGAAGATTTTTCGGCATGGAAAGGCGCCTATACTCAACACGCGTTAGCGAGCACCGGGACGAATTGGCATTTCATCACACCGAGCGCTCCCCATCAAGGTGGCCTTTGGGAGGCCGCTGTCAAGAGCGCTAAACATCACTTGGTCCGCTGTGTTGGTTCGCAAACTTTGTGGTATGGTCAATTACAGACTTTAGCCGCACGCATTGAGGCATGCCTGAACTCTCGTCCGATAACTCCGCTCTACGACGATCCGCACGAGAAGTTTGCATTGACACCCGGCGATTTTCTTATCGGCGCTCCGCTTCTGGCTGTTCCAGAGCCAGATATACGCCATATCCCAACCAACCGCTTGAAACAATGGCAATGGGCCAGACAAATGCATCAAGAGTTCTGGCGGCGATGGAGTGAAGAGTACCTGACCACACTTCAACGGCGCAATAAGTGGCAAAGCGCAACCCAGATATAAAGATCGGTGATATCGTGGTGGTTAAAAGCGCGAATCTACCGCCAACTCAGTGGCGCATGGGTCGTGTGACAGAAGTCCATCCTGGCGACGACGGTGCTATACGCAATGTCACCCTGAAGACCGCCAGTGGAACTATGAAGCGAGCTGTCCAGAAACTGTGCCGCCTCTTCGACCAAGAATATTTCGAGTCAGCCGACTCGACCGGGCAGGATGTTTAGACTCACAACTTGGAATGCTTTACCAAACGTCATCAAACAAATGACACGTTAATATTGACTGTGTGGCAGCACTGTCGCACACATATATGTATATGTATTTTCCCTCAATTTTCTGTCATATCATTTTTTGCAATTACAATTTTAAAGAGTTTATCATTTTTAATAAACGGTTCAATCAGTTCAGTTAACGTTACTAAATTCCGCGGTCAAGTTATTTTATACAGTGCCCAAGAACTTTGCTTTGTCAGACAAGTTCAGGTGCACGTTATTCAGTTTTGGTAGTATTAGCGGTGGTATCTTATAGCGGTTGGTGAAAAGGACCAGTCCCACTTTTGGCCCTGTATGCTATAGCTAAGTCATTTGCATATGCCACTACCTTCCCGCCCCTCCCAGCTTGTGTCTCGCAGCGTCGAGTTGACAGTGAGGTTCCATAGAAGCGGGGAGAGAACACCACCCTGAGGCGTTCCCCTTGTGACATAGCGTGATAAGTCAACCGAGCCCAGTGATGAAACTATTCGTCTACCCCTTAGCAGTTGATCAATAAGTCCAATAAGAGACCTGCTTATGCCCAGACTTGTTAAAGCGGTGTTTATAGCATCAGGGCTTATGGTGTTGAAGGCTCCTTCAATATCTAAAAAGGCCACACGACAGTACTCCTTTTCATACAGCGATTTTTCAGTAACAGAAACTAGGCTGTGAATCGCAGTTTCTGTAGATTTCCCTTTGGTGTATGCATGCTGATAGCTACAGATCAGGTTGCTATCCATAGTAGAGGAGAGGTAGTCATTTATTATCCTCTCGAAGGTCTTGAGCGCAAAGGATGAGAGACTGATCGGCCTATCGTCCTTGGGCTCGTAATGAGACACCTTCCCCGCCTTAGGAATAAACACTACCGTGGCACTTCTCCAGGAGCACGGAATGTAGCTAAGAGCCAGGCAGGCTGTATAGAGAAATACCAGCCATTTGGCTGATGTCTCCAGCGTGTTTATGAGTTGTGCGGGAATAATCACGTCTGGCCCGGCAGCCTTGAACGGTTCGAAGCTTTTAACCGCCCACCTAACCTTTTCCTCCGTGATGGGTATGTGTACAGCCAGGTTTGTTGTAGGTGCTAGGGGTTCCTCATGCAAGTTCCCTGGGAAGTGCGTATTCAAGAGCAGCTCTAGGGTTTCCCTCTCCGTGCTGGTCCAGGATCCGTCAGGTTTGCGCAAATAGCTTGTGGCTGTTTGAGTTTTTGAGAGCACTCGTCTAAGTCTCGCTGTATCGTCGACATTTTCGACCCCAGTGCAGAAATTTCTCCACGATACTCTCTTCGCCTGCCTCAGAGCTTTTTTGTAGGCCCTGAGTTTAACTTTTTTTTTTTGGCCTTATTGAATTGTGTCCTACATGATTTACGGAGCGAGTCCAGGTCGTAGGACCACCAATGCGGCCTATGTTTACCGCGTGGTTTTGGCACTGGGCAAGCCTGCTCTGAGGCATTCGAGAGCGCCGTTGTAAAGGTCTTTACCAGATCCTCCAACTCCCCTACTGATGAGGGGACTTGTGGGGGCAGTGCTGGCATCCCTAGATAGTATTTCATTGTGTAGCTGCCAGTTAGTGTTACGTGGGTTGCGTTTCATAACCGGCTGCTCAACAGAAAAGTCTAGAACTAATTCTACGTACCGGTGGTCGGAGAATGAGTGTTCATCGAGAACGCGCCATTTTCTGACCCACTCATAAGCGCCTTCGCTGCAAATAGTGAGATCTATGACCTCCCAACGGGTTTTAGTAATAAACGTAGGTTCGTTACCCACGTTGCAAACTACCAGGTTAGTTGTTAACAAATAATCAAACAACGACTCTCCTCTAGCATTGATATCGGAGCTTCCCCACTGGACGTGATGAGCATTGGCGTCAGTTCCGATAATAAGATGACCCATGGAAAAATTTGCCACCAGGTCTTTTACCTCTTAACCAGAATACAGGCTCTAACCCCGCCCCCCTCGCTGGCTTGGATTAGCTTAAAACCCTTAATCCCCAAACCGCAAATCCTTGAGCTGTTGACCCAGGGTTCTTGGATGAGAACCACATCTATGCCGCCTTTAGAGAGACGACTGATTAAAGCAGCCGAGGCTGCTTTAGATTTGTGCAGGTTTATCTGAATCACCACCAACATGAGAGCGCTCAGACTTCCCTGCCACCGCCGTATCGTCGAGTTCCACCTCGTCTGGAGGCTTATCTTTCAACGACGATTTGTTCAGACCACGATTTGGCGTAGCCGAGATCCTACTAACTGTGGCAGTATTGACATTGGTGCGCTCAGGACTAGCTGCTATCACTGTGACGTTGAGGTCCTCCCCGTCCAGCAGGCTGTCTCCCATCTCCGAGCTGTTCACTGCTCCTTCGCCATTTGACGTGGCAGATACCATACTTTCCGAGTCGGACATCTCCGACACCTCTACCGGCACTGCGATGTCCGAGCCCTCCGGTGCAGCCGAAATAGCAGCGCGCTGTGCATCGCCGCGGTATACGTGGATCACGATCTGACCCATGCCGTAGTGCACTCGTCCATTGCACCGTTTAAGGGGCTCGAGTGCTTCCTTAGTCAAGGTGAAGACCACTTGCCTGTCCGGCCCTACCGCATCCTCGACCAGATTGACACCCCAGTTCTGCGTCGGGAGAGACGGGTTCATGATCCTCAGCATCCTGAGAATTCTCTCAGGTTCAGCAGGGATAGCAGGAATCCACGCTCTTGCCCTTGGCCGAGCCGGGATGTCCTTCCAGTCGACAACCTCGATTCTTGCCCCTTGGTAGATCTCACCCAGTCTTGCAGCTGCTGCCTTGTACAGTGCAACAGTTTTTGCATCCTCGCAAGCGAATACCTTGATTCGGCCCTGGTGCCATCCCGCATCAGAACCCATCGGCGTGGCACCCGGAGACTCATCCATAATGTCGAGAAGGGCATTACCGATAGCGTTCCGGACGTACCGCCACTGGTCCCTAGGGATGGCCCAGCTTTCGTTACCTCGGTCAATGACGCCTATGAGGATCCTATCCTTAGTTACTTCAGCAAAGCTGAGTTTACCCGCTACGGGGGCGTATTGCTGCCGCTTCGGGTGAGGTTTTAAATCCACGTCCGATCTCTGGCGTTTGAAGGGATTTCCGTTAACCTTCTTTGGCGCGTAATCGCTTTGGAAGTTCGGTAAGATAGCTTCAGCCATCTCCACCGTCTTTCTAGCATTCGGCGATAGCGTCTCTTGTGAAATACCCTCGTATTGCCATCGCGGTCGTTGCCATCGCGGTCGTTCCCTTATTTGGATATCTGGAGCCAGGTCGTGAGACCACTGCCACAGACGTTAAAGACTTAGTTTCGGTACCGGCACTTACTAGGACTTTACCATCAGCCGTTTTTGGCTTCACTGTGTTTGTACCGGTACTTACTTTGGGGATTGCCCCTTGTTATCCAGAGCTAATCGACCCGTAGTTGCCATCGCTGTCGATCTCGGCTGATAAGGAAATGGAGTTTGTCCTCCGACGTTGCGTTCTCGCTTGCTCCAGCATTTTCCTCCTCTACAGTGCAGTATACATAGTTGTATCTTTAGTTTTAGGGTTTTTGTTATTATTTATCATCTTGTTTGTACGACCCCTCGCCGGGCAAGGCCAGTTTAGGGTCAAGGGAAGAGTAGGGGGAATGTGTCGTCCGCCGCGGCAGAGCCCCATACCGCGGTAAGGCCATAGTTACTCTCCGAGGCGGCCCGGTATCAGAGAGGCTCCGTTCGATTACAGCCACGATTTGCCTCCCGGCTGCAAACGTCCAATGGGCACGTGGTCGCATAACACCCTGGATTGGGAGGGGGAAGATCTTAGTCGTCGCGCCAGAGAGGCTTGGCTTCTCTCGTGATGTAGTACCGGTAGCACTATGATCACAAGGGCATCGTAGCCCTGTGGCTATCGACTTAAGCCCTCGTACCGCGGCAAGGTGTCCACCCGTTGCAAATTTGGAAAATCTATCAATAAAAGTTAAGAAATTTGATTTTGAATTTGTAAAAATATCAATATGCACAATTTGTTTAATATCAGTTGGTGTTTCTGTTAATTTAAATTTATCTTTAATTGGATTTCGATCATATTTTGCCCTAGTACAAACTGAACCATTATTTATATATTTATTTATCAAAAGTTTTAAATTTGGTATATAAATCAATGTTTTAAGTCCCTTATAATTTTCAATTATTCCTGTATGTCCTGTTTCATTTTTATAATAATTATGTATAAAATTATAAGCTTCATTTTCTGTTTCAACATCTTTAGCATGGAATGAACATCGATAAAATTTTATATTATTAATACCGTCATACATTTGAATAATTTTATTTTGCAAAATATTATATTTACTATTTTCTAATTCCGAATATATTCCAATTTTACCTTTAACAATATTTCGCTGTAATATGTCTTCCAAATTATTTCCTAAATCAGAAGAACTTATAAAAATTTGCATATTATTATGTTTATAATCTATTTCTTTTTGTTTATTATCTGTCAATATTATTTGTGTTTTAAATCTATTAACTACAGTATCTAATATGTTAATATAATTTTGTACATTTTCTTCTTGCGAATGAAGTGTTTCTATATCAGTATTTGCATTATTAATAAGTGATTCAGAAGAAGTTGATAACATATTAATTTCATTTGTATTTGCATCTATCCTACTGAGAAAATCAGCTACTTGGTTTTCTTTACCTTTAATATAATTAAGTGTGATATTATATTCACTTAATTTTATTAACCATCTATAAAGTCGTGGATTCATTGCTTTACCCTGATATTTAACAAAAAGCCATCGTAATGGTTGATGATCTGATAAAATTTAAAATTTTGCACTATAAAGATATGGCCTAAAATAACTAGTTGCCCAAACTATTGCTAAAAGTTCTTTTTCAGTTACTGAATAATTTTTTTCATGGTCATTTAAAGTTCTACTAGCATAACATATTGGATGTTGATTTTGTTGTAAAACAGCACCTTGAAAGGATTTTAATAAACATTCCAGCTAGAGCTCTTCGTAGCTCTGAGTTCTTCCATGTTGGTATTTCTAGATCTCTTTATGCGAGAAATGCACCAATTACTAGAGTCTTAATTGAGTTCAACAGAATCTCTAGATTTATCGATTTATCTTTAACTACTTTTTATAAGTAATAGCATTGAATTATGGTATTATTGCTTACTGTATATATATATAAGTTTACATAGTCTATAAGTTTTGTATGCTGTTTGGCTTGAATAAATAAATAAAAATAAATAAAATAAAATAAAAATACTTGCATCGGTAATTAATTGAAAAGATTTACTAAAATCTGGGTACTTAAGTACTGGTTCCTCTGTTAAAATAGTTTTTAACTTTTCAAAAGCATTTATATAATTTGAATCATTTAAATTAAGCTTCATGTACTCTAGAATAATCTTTAATAAATTTACGATAATATCCGGTTATACTCAAAAATGATTTAATTTGTTTAATAGTCTTCGGTATTTGAAGTTTTAGAATTTGGTCAACTTTGGCAGGATTTGGTTTAACACCTTCAGTTGTTAAAACATGCATTTATTAATTTGAATACGAAGGTTTGCCTCCTTCAATTTTAAACAAATTCTCTTTATATCATTTACATGTTCTTGAAAACTTGTCGAAAAAATTAATATATCATCAAGATATACAACACAAATCTTATTTATTAAATCTTTTAATACAAAATTAATAAGCCTTTGAAAGGTTGCAGGGGCATTCTTTAATCCAAATGGCATTCGAACAAACGTATAATGCCCATAAGGAGTAGAAAAAGCTGTTTTAAACGATCTTCCTCCTTTACAAGAATTTGGTGAAATCCTTTCGCTAAATCAATTGTAGTAAAATATTGTGAACGTCCTAACTTGTCTAAAAGGTTTTCTATATTTGGAATTGGAAATTTATCATCTATGGTAATATTATTTAAAGCCCTATAATCTATAACAACTCTCCATTGCTGTTCTCCACTATTATCCATTTTTTTAGGTACAATCCATAAAGGACTGTTGTAAGGAGATTTACTCTCTTTAATGATTCCCTGATTCATCATGAAATCTATTTGTTTACAAATTTCTTTCTCATGTATTTGAGGATAACGATATATTTTAGAATATATTGGTTTATCAACAGTGGTTTTAATGTCATGTTGAATAACATTTGTGCTTGTAAGTTGTCCTTCTATATAAATTAATTCTTTAAAAGAAGAAAGGATATTTTTAAGGCTTTTTGTTCTTCGTTATTAAGATCTTTATAAATACATTCGAGAACTTTTTTATCAATATCGCAAATTTCTAATTGATGAATTTCGTTATATGAATAAGGACATGATTGCAAAAATTTTATAATACTACCGTTTATAGTTAAAGTTTCATTTTCCATATCTACTACTGCTTTCATTGGTTTTAATAAATTTTGACCTATTATTGCATCTAATTTTTTTTCCACTAAGATCTGTTAATTTCCAAGACATTGTTCCCTCTTCATTAAACTCACTAGGTAATTTTGTAATAATTTCATATCTTATTATTGTTGAATTAATTGTTAATAGTTGATTGTTGTTATTATTTATAATTTCCTGTTGTTCTCTTTAGTTGATTGTTGTTGTTGTGTGTAATTCCTTTTTGCTTTTGATTGTTGTTGATTATTGTTATTTTTGTAGCTCCTTTTTGTTGTTAGTATATTATTGATTGTTGTTATAAATAATTTCCTCTTGTTGTTGTAATATATTGTTGCTATTTTTGTTTGCAGATGTTTGTTGTTGCTTTTATAGCCTCTCCTTTTTATTGATAATTTTCCTTTTCTGTTAATTGCCCTTTAATATATTTTGTTGTTTTTATTGAAAATTAGATATTTGTTGTTGTTTTTATTGCTTTATAGCCTTTTTATTAATAATTCTCATTAGTTGTTAGATCGCCTTCCTTTATATATATATGTTTGTTGTTGTTGCTATAAATAATTATTTTATGTTCCTTTGCTCCTTTTTATAATAATGTTTGATACTAATTGTATTTTGTTTTAGTCCTCTTCAAATTGTTGATTTCGTAGTCCTTTAGGTTTAAAGAAGTATTTCTATTTATTTTTTAACACTAGTTTTAGAATATTTTTTAAAATATCGTTAGTCGCGGTTTATTTTTAAAATGAATTAAATTTCGGTTTAAATTCTCGGTGGTTCGAAAACGAGACTGTGCCAAATATGTTTTTAATATATTTACATATAAATATGCAAATTTAAATTATTCAAGAAAGTATTTAATTATTTTTATAAAATTGTTGAGACGTTTATTACGAGAATATTTCATTGAATGAAAATTTTTGATAGAAACTTGAAATATGAAATTAGAGTCTCTTTGAATATAACAAAATATTTTTAGGTACAAAGTTGTTTAACAAATTAAAGTATTAATTAACAATATTATTAAAAATAAGTATTATAATATAACTCGCGTGGTGGCCCTGTCTGACATTTGGGCAGGGCTACACCTCGTTACAACAACAACAACGGCTGTTCAGGAACACGGTAATTCAGCTATCTTAGTTATCGGCCTTTTGTAATCTCCACGGGTAGTTTTTACGGTTACAAACCGTACTCGATCATGTTGTTGTTGTTGTAAAGGTCAGCCAGAATTAAGGTATTCCGTATGCCTTCGCTTCCAAAAACCTTGAACCATAGTGTTTAAGCGACATAACATGGTTTCGTTTATTTCATCTGCATTACATATTATTGTAATTCGCAGATAATTTATGGAATATTCGGAATACATAGCTTATAGTCGCAGTCACAAAATGTGGTTTTTCACAAGCAAAATGGGGTAAGCCAATAGCCGCCAATGCCTCAGAGCCCAAGTGCTCACCACCAACAATTTTGAGGGGTTTTCTAAGGAAGTGAGAATAGCCAAATATGCATTCTCAGAGCCAAAGTGCTCGCCCCAATTAATACATACAGAGTGTCAAAACACAAGTGGTTTTTCACAAGCAAAATGGGGTAAGCCAATAGTCGCCAATGCCTCAGAGCCCAAGTGCTCACCACCAACAATTTTGAGGGGTCTTCTAAGGAAGTGAGAATAGCCAACAATGCATTCTCAGAGCCAAAGTGCTCGCCCCAATTAATACATACAGAGTGTAATTACCAAAACACAGTCCACTAGACTTGATGGTACATACCAATAATTAACACAGGTGGTTTTTCACAAGCAAAATGGGGTAAGCCAATAGCCGCCAATGCCTCAGAGCCCAAGTGCTCACCACCAAATAATAAATATAAGGTGTAACAAAACACAAGTGGTTTTTCACAAGCAAAATGGGGTAAGCCAATAGCCGCCAATGCCTCAGAGCCCAAGTGCTCACCACCAACAATTTTGAGGGGTCTTCTAAGGAAGTGAGAATAGCCAACAATGCATTCTCAGAGCCAAAGTGCTCGCCCCAATTAATACATACAGAGTGTCAAAAAACACAAGTGGTTTTTCATAAGTAAAATGAGGTAAGCCAATGTCGCCAATGCCTCAGAGCCCAAGTGCTCACCACCAACAATTTTGAGGGGTTTTCTAAGGAAGTGAGAATAGCCAACGATGCATTCTCAGAGCCAAAGTGCTCGCCCCAATTAATACATACAGAGTGTCAATACCAAAACACAGTCCGCTAGACTTGATGGTACATACCAATAATTAAAAAGAACCAAACACAGTCCATGAGACTTGATGGAATATAAAAATAATAAAATAAATAAAATTAAAAAGACTTTGGTTGAGGTGGGATTCGAACCGGCAACCCCGGCCAACTCCCTCAACCATATAATATAACAACAACAATAATAGTAAACTGCTCGCCGCCCACCATTTAACTCCAGCTTAAATATGGTCCTTCGAGCCGGATCAAACCAGCAACCTATGGCTCTTTACTAGACGACTAAGCCGTCTAGGGCGGGGAGTATGTTTAAGCGACATAACATGGTTTCGTTTATTTCATCTGCATTACATATTATTGTAATTCGCAGATAATTTATGGAATATTCGGAATACATAGCTTATAGTCGCAGTCACAAAATGTGGTTTTTCACAAGCAAAATGGGGTAAGCCAATAGCCGCCAATGCCTCAGAGCCCAAGTGCTCACCACCAACAATTTTGAGGGGTTTTCTAAGGAAGTGAGAATAGCCAAATATGCATTCTCAGAGCCAAAGTGCTCGCCCCAATTAATACATACAGAGTGTCAAAACACAAGTGGTTTTTCACAAGCAAAATGGGGTAAGCCAATAGTCGCCAATGCCTCAGAGCCCAAGTGCTCACCACCAACAATTTTGAGGGGTCTTCTAAGGAAGTGAGAATAGCCAACAATGCATTCTCAGAGCCAAAGTGCTCGCCCCAATTAATACATACAGAGTGTAATTACCAAAACACAGTCCACTAGACTTGATGGTACATACCAATAATTAACACAGGTGGTTTTTCACAAGCAAAATGGGGTAAGCCAATAGCCGCCAATGCCTCAGAGCCCAAGTGCTCACCACCAAATAATAAATATAAGGTGTAACAAAACACAAGTGGTTTTTCACAAGCAAAATGGGGTAAGCCAATAGCCGCCAATGCCTCAGAGCCCAAGTGCTCACCACCAACAATTTTGAGGGGTCTTCTAAGGAAGTGAGAATAGCCAACAATGCATTCTCAGAGCCAAAGTGCTCGCCCCAATTAATACATACAGAGTGTCAAAAAACACAAGTGGTTTTTCATAAGTAAAATGAGGTAAGCCAATGTCGCCAATGCCTCAGAGCCCAAGTGCTCACCACCAACAATTTTGAGGGGTTTTCTAAGGAAGTGAGAATAGCCAACGATGCATTCTCAGAGCCAAAGTGCTCGCCCCAATTAATACATACAGAGTGTCAATACCAAAACACAGTCCGCTAGACTTGATGGTACATACCAATAATTAAAAAGAACCAAACACAGTCCATGAGACTTGATGGAATATAAAAATAATAAATTAAATAAAATTAAAAAGACTTTGGTTGAGGTGGGATTCGAACCGGCAACCCCGGCCAACTCCCTCAACCATATAATATAACAACAACAATAATAGTAAACTGCTCGCCGCCCACCATTTAACTCCAGCTTAGATACATAGCTTGTAAATGGACGTCAATGGTCCAAACGATTTGGACTGATATTCAATAACGATGGTGCTGGTCCACAGGTGTATAGTTCCCCCAAAAGGAAATACGCTGGTTTCAGCGGATCAAGATCGTCATCAGGGATTGCGCACAATGGTCTACTGTTGGGAATTGATTCAATCTGAGCAAGTACGGTGGTATTCTCTTCAAATGTTTAAACACTGTGGCCTATAACACGACGCAGGTGGAGCTTGATATACCGTACGCTAGCCTCCCATAACCCACTGAAATGTGGTCTGCGAGCTATAACCGCCAAAATGCGGCTAGAAAGGCGTCGGCAGTAAGGTAACTTACTAATTCGATATGAAGGGCCTTTGTAGAAAAGCAAACGAATATAGCCTTTCCCACTTTAGGGGTTCGCCCCGCGACATCTTAATAGGAGCGGGGCCAGCGGCTAGGTTGCACTCGTGGAGAAGGGAGAACAGCCACTAGTTTAGTGCTTGTCGCACGTCGCTGCATGAAACATGGTTTGCAGGAGAAGACTAGTTTTCGCACCAGATTCCGCACACCCAGTATCCAATACCGTTGACGCAGAAGTATTACAGTGGCTTCTACTCCGGTAGGAAGATACGATTCATGAATGTAGCGAACTAAAGGTAAAGAAACAAAAGAACATTTATGTAGCAAGATATGACACTTAGTATTGTAGTTGACGTTGGCAGATCATCCTTATCTATGAACGGAGTATAGCGTATTAAAGAAGATTTTGTTGCCGACGTTTTTTTTTTGTTGTAATCGTTGATATTCAACATAAAATGTCGATTGCTGAGCGTGTGTAATGACAAGATTGGCTGCACGCCGTAGCTCAGCAGAACTCAGCCACGCCAAGCCATTGCCGGGCATTCCACCAAATTGTATGTGTGATTAGTTTTGAGGGTGTTAGACCCCGTGACGCGCAATCGGCTGGACTTTGTTCAGAAGAGACGTGATGACAATAACTGCACGGGAAACTTTCCAAAATTTCCGCGGTACGATTGCATACAAATTACTCGTTTTCCAGGTTATAATATTTATTTCATTAGAATGCTGCCGTTAGGTCAGCTATGAGTCTGCTTTAGAACTAAATCCCTACTTAACTTCTACCTAACATCTAACCTACGTTGTAGCGCGATGCTGCTGCGGCGCAACCGGCGAATAGTGGCAGAATTGTAACTCCGGCTTTGCTTATGTGTTGCAATTTGTTTGTGCTGATGCTGTCAAATAAGATTGGTTGCAGTGTTCTGAGAATTGTGGCGCTGGTGATGTTGACATCTCGCCAATGATAGTGCGGTGGCAATAGCTATTGTTTTGCTGACACAGCGACCCGTTCCAGCAACCGTGTGAATATTGGTCCGGTCACATTTCTGCTGATTGGGCTGTTGGGCAATGTGACGAACGGTTGCAATGTGGCTGAAGTGGGATTGACCCAAGCGAAGGTTGGGAAAGCAGCTGTGGGAGTTAATTCACGATAACTTACATATCGCTTCCCTGGTTCTATAATGACGTAATTTCCAAGTTTCGAGATAACGTGCTATCAGAGGGCAATCCTCGACCTAACGATGTAACCGAGCATTGGAAGCATATCTCACACTCATTGCGTACCGCCGCTGAGGCCACTATAGGGTTTCAGTGAGCCCGCAAGAACAACTGGTACGATGAGGAATGTATCACTGCCTCGGACAAAAAGGACGCTGCATACAGGGAGACGTTGCGAACGGGCGCAACCCGCAGTGTATGGCAAGGCTATAGTGAGGCGAGGAAGGAAGAGAGACGCCTTTTCAGAAAAAAGAAACGTGAAGCCGAAAGGCGTGAGTGTGAGGAGCTTGAGATGCCGGCTGACAGGTTGATGCCCGAAAATTCTATGAAAAGATCCGGCGAATGACGGTAGGTTTAAAGACCGGGGCAAGTTCCTGTAAGAACAATAAGGGCGACCTGGTAACCGACGTACAGAATGTACTTAAATTATGGAGGGAGCACTTCTCCTCACTGCTAAATTGCGAGAGACGTCGAACCCGATACCCCAATCCCTGACGATGGAAAAGTCGTCCCACCACCTGACTATGATGAAGTGAGGATAGCTATATCCCGGCTCAAAAACAACAAATCGCCTGGGAAATACGGACTATCCGTCGAGCTGTTCAAACACGGAGGCGAAGAGCTGGTAAAAAGCATGCATCAGCTCTTATGCAGAATATGGTCAGATGAGTGCATGCCTCCAGATTGGAATTTAAGTGTGCTCTGCCCAATCCACAAGAAAGTCGATCCCGCTAACCCCACCAACTATCGCATATTGTGTGAAAGACTGAAGCCCATCGTAGACAAACTGATTGGACCTTATCAGTGTGGCTTTAGACCTGGTAAGTCTACCATCGACCAGATTTTCACGATACGCCAAATCCTGGAGAAGACCCATGATAAAAGAATCGACACTCACCATCCCGCTTTTGACAGCAAAAAGGAGTTGCCTGTATGCCGCCATGTCTGAATTTAACCTCCCTGCAAAGCTTATACGGCTTTGCCAAATGACGTTGAGCAAAACCAACAGCTCCGTCAGAATCGGGAAGGACCTCGTTTCACGTATTGCCGGTTCTGCGAGAACGGTATTTGTACCTGTACAATACCCTTCGTACCGAAACGACCCGGGTTGTTTTTTTTTATAATGACTCGGCCAAGAGCAATACATTTCGAAGTGACCCTGTCTAACGCGTCACGATTCCCTCACCTATTGTCATCCCCGGAACAGCCCCTTGCAGCACGGCTGCTCCTTATTCTCTTGATCCGGGCTGGCATTGAGCCAAATCCTGGCCCAAGAGAATGGTTCTGCTGCGTTTGTCGGAAGAAAATATATACAAGACGATCACACTCAGTACAGTGTGCATCATGCAAAGGTTGGTTGCACAAATCAAGTTGCTCCGGACTAGATCCGAAAGCACATCGGCCCACAAGTTTCTATAAAATTTTGTGGCGCCCTGCTGTTCACGTCGAAGGACGTCCCGAGGCAAGCGACGCTCATATGTTGCTTTATCGCCCTCTAATAATAATCAAGTCTCCACGACCTGCAATAATTATATTGCCCAGCAGAATATATGTGTTCCCGGCTGTAGCTTACTTCCTAGTGCATCAACAGCACAAGCACCCACTCATGGCTACTTTCTTCGTAGCACATCGGTTGATGCTTGTAGCACTACTGAGCTTCAGCCCCCGTCTCTAAACTCTTTAATAACTTCTTCCGGCACTAGCACGAATGAAAGTCAAGTCCATCAACTTCTGGTCCCTCACTCTTCGTGCACTGTATGTCGGCACAGGATATATGCGTCTGTGGCATCGGTCAAGTGCAACTCCTGCCTAGGCCTGTGTCACCTACGCATATGTTCTGGGCTCGCAAACAGAAATCTTTGGACTGATGTGTTTGTCGCGCCTTGCTGTCGAGTTGTGCAGCCCTCAACGCCGACGGAAGTACACTCATCTAATAGTGAACGAATTCCGCCGGCTTCAGGACTGCAACGGAGATCAATATCGCGACATAACCTACCACCATCTAGGCGAACACATCAGTCTTTAACTCCCAGAGTGGCCATTGCCTCTCCTTCGCAATTTAAATTGTTGCAATTTAACTGCAACGGCTTGACCGGCAAGATAGCGGAGATAACCACATTTATGCAGCTACATAAAATCAAAATTGCTGCAATCCAGGAGACAAAACTTGGCCCCCACTCGAATCTCCGAGCGAGTGGAGGCTACCACGTACTCCGGCATGATCGTACAGACGGCGGAGGTGGTCTCGCGTTCCTTGTACACCATACGGTGCAGTATAGGGAATTTGATATCAACACTGACCAAAGTGACTTACCTTTAGAGTGTCAAGGTATAGTTATACAAGCTGGTGGCGTTGATCTCGAGCTAATCAATATATACATTCCTCCCGTCACCTGCTGCCCCAGAAGTTATCGTCCTGACCTTAGGGCGTTTCTTTGTGGCGATAACCGTATCATCATGGGCGATTTTAATGCCCATCATGATATGTGGCATTCACACCTTTCGGTGGACGGCAGAGGACGGGAATTAGCCGAGCAAATTGATAACTCCTCTTTCTGTACTGTGAACGGAGACTCCTCAACTAGGATGGCTGTTAACTGCAGTAGCTCCCCGGACCTAACTATTGTTAGCCCGGGGCTAATTAACAGCATCAACTGGCAACCTATGGTGGCCCTGTCATCCGACCACCTGCCTATCATCCTGTCTGTCGATCGTGCCACGGATTTTATCACGTCGGAGAAACGTACTTACGTGAATTTCAAAAAGGCCAATTGGGTCGGCTTTTTGGAATTCACGGAGAGCTCCTTTGGTGATCTTCCCATTCCCACTGACGTACACGTTGGCGAGCGCAACATACGTGAGGTCATTAAAAAGGCTACAGCCCGTTTCACACCAGCTGGTAGGATAAAAGATATCAGGCCTAACTTCCCAGCTGAGGCCGCAGCCTTGGCCAACGAACGTGACCTCATACGCAACATCGATCCATCTGACCCACAGATCGGTGATCTCAACGTGGAAATCAGAAGGCTGGTTAACGAACACAAACAAACCAAATGGGAGGAGCACCTCAGGTCTTGTAACCTCTCTACCGGTGTTGGGAAATTATGGTCCACCGTCAAGTCCTTGTCGAATCCTTCGGGTCCACCAAAAAATGTCGACATTACCTTTGGTGACAAGACAATAAATGACCCCAGGAAATGTGCACAGGCTTTTTGTCGACAATATGTCCCACACCCTGCGCAAGACAGGGCTAGACGTGGAATCTTCAGGCGTGCGCATAAACACAAAAACTATGCCCCCGTTCCCATCACCGCTACAGAGGTTCAAGAGGCCATCCGGAAGGCCAAAAACTCCAAAGCCATCGGCCCTGATGGCATAGCCATGGTGCATCTAAAACACATCGGCCTAGCGGGAGTCAAATATTTAACGGCCGTCTTCAATTTGTCTCTGATCACAGCTGTCATACCAGACAAATGGAAGCAGGCAACTGTGATCCCACTACTAAAGCCTGGCAAGCCAGCTAACGTTGGGGAGTCATATCGCCCGATATCACTCCTCTCGCCAGTAGTAAAGACACTTGAGGCGGTCCTACTCCCGCTCTACACATCACACTTGATGTTAGCCGAGCACCAACATGGCTTCAGGAAGGGTAGGAGCACAACATCTGCTCTAAATGTCATAAACACTCAGATAACTGACGGTCTTAATCAAAATAGGCCTAATGACAGGACGGTTCTAGTTGCACTTGATTTGAGTCAAGCTTTTGACACAGTAAATCATGGGCAACTTGTAGCTGATTTGGAAGACTCGTCACTCCCCCCCTGTCTAAAGCGTTGGACCGCCAATTATCTCAGTGGTCGTCGGTCGTCTGTTGTATTTAGAAACAAAAAATCTAAAGCCAGGAAGATAAAACAAGGGGTACCACAGGGTGGTGTCCTCTCCCCGTTATTGTTTAACTTCTATATTTCGAAGCTTCCTCCTCCACCAGAAGAAGTTACGATTGTTTCTTACGCAGACGATTGCACGATATTGGCAACTGGTACTTCCGTTGATGAGCTGTGCTCCAAAATAAATGGTTATCTCCCCTCTCTAGTCGAGTTCTTTACTGCCCGAACCTTGACATTGTCGCCAACAAAGTCTTCGGCGACCTTATTCACGACGTGGACGGCGCAGGTTGGCATGGAATTAGAAATCTATGTAGGTGATCATAAAATACCTACTGTCGCTCACCCAAAAATTTTAGGAGTGACTTTTGACACCATGCACACTTTCGCTGCCCATTCAGCCGCAATTGTCTCAAAATTACAGAGCCGCAACAAAATCCTCAAGTCACTAGCCGGCAGTACTTGGGGTAAAGACAAAGAAACGTTGTTGGTAACGTACAAGGCAATTGGTCGGCCGATCCTGAACTATGCGTCGCCGATATGGTCGCCGGGGCTTGCAGACGTTCACTGGAATCAGCTTCAGGCCTGTCAAAACACCGCGCTCAGAACCGCTACGGGGTGCGTCCTTATGTCACCTATATCTCATATACATAATGAGGTGGAAATGCTTCCAGTTAGGGAGCATAATGAAATGCTAAACAAGCAGTACCTACTGAACTGCTGTAAACCACAGCATCCCGGTAGACAACTGCTTGAACTCATTCCGCCTCCTAGGACCATAAGGTCGCATCTACGTAAACATTTTGATGAGATCCGTCACTATATAACAACGCCGTTTGATCTACAGGTGCACAAACAGGCTTTGGGGCATATCCATACAACGTCTGTTGGCCATTACTCTGCGCTCTGTCCGCTAAACAATGTCTTACATGCCGCAACACCTGGCATTTCTGAAGAGGAGCGTCATCTTCCTCGAGAGACAAGGGTCACTCTGGCTCAATTACGCTCTGGATATTGTAGTAGGTTAAACTCCTACATATCTAGACTGAACCCTGATGTGCCGAATGTATGTCCGGCATGCGGCTCATCCCCCCACAATACCAATCACTTATTTTCTTGCTCATTTGAGCCCACTCTTCTAACACCCATCTCTCTTTGGTCCAATCCTATTGAAACTGCTAGTTTCCTTGGACTCCCGTTAGAAGATATTGATGACAATTAGGTTAAGGAAAAATACGCGTTGGGCAGGACTACACATCGTTACAACAACAACAACAACAACCTCTCCGAGCCATTTGAAACCAAGCGAGGCTTCAGACATACTCCCTTTCGTGTGATTTCTTTAACCTGATGCTGGAGAAGATAATTCGAGCAGCAGAGCTAAACCGAAATGGTACAATCTTTTACAAGTGCGTGCAATTGCTGCCGTATGCCGATGACATTGATATCATTGGCCTTAACAGCCGCGCCGTAAGCGCTGCTTTCTCTGGGTTGGATAAGGAAGCGAAAAAGTGGGTCTTGCGGTGAACGAGGACAAGACGAAGTATCTGCTGTCATCAAAGAAAGAATCGCCGCACCTGCGCCTTGGAAGCCAAGTCACCGTTGATAGCTACAAGTTTGAAACGGTGAGAGACTTCGTCTATTTGGGAACCAGCATTAACACCGAAAATAATGTCAGTCTAGAAATCCAACGGAGAATCACGCTTGCCAACAAGTGTTACTTTGGACTAAGTAGGCAATTGAGAAGTAATGACTGGCGTGCTTTGATATGCAACGGCCAAAATCGCTTAGGCGGTTAAGAGCCAATAAATGATGATGATACCAAAAGGTTATTATAACCTCTAACGAGATTTTTGCCGAGCTTCTCTTCCAACTTGTGGTGTGCTCCTTTTGAGTTTTTTCCTACAAATTGGCGGGACTTACAGTTTTTTGCCAACTCCTAACGGCCTTGCAAGCAAACGAGTTTTTACTAAGAAGCTCCGCATGGCAAAAATACAGTAGTAGGCAAGAAATTTTGACATTCCATTATTGAACTTGTAATAGCAACGTAACTCAATATTTTACTTACTTTTACTTTTATTCCAGAAATAAATGGCCCTGCATATATTTCTTGGCAAAACATGCCTTATTCCAATTTCATGCAAAAAAAGGACACCCTAAAAAAAAATTTCAAAGTAGCAAAAAAAAAATGTGTATAGCAAATTTACATTTCATTCCAAAGCTTTTAGAAACTTAATACTCATTTATCAAAACTAAATAATTTTTTCAGTGAAAAAATTATTTAGAATTGCCTTGTATTTTTTTTTTGGCAACCATAGATGTCGCCCAATTACATTTTTCTTCAAATCTTTGGCAGTTGTTGTCGGATTTTAAAGTGTACATTGTACTTCCAAAAAAAGATAAATATAAAGAATATAACATATTTGTTTACAAGAATGGTAAATTAAAAATACCAACAGTTGAAAAGCAAAAATTATCATTGCTTGGCCTCAAGCTCGAAATCGCAATGAAGTTTATAAAGAATATACTTACAATGCTCGTCTTCTATCTCCCCTGAATGTATGTGGCAACAAATTTGATGAAACTCTCACAATCGGCTCAGTAAAAATGCTCCGAATATCGAATTTGAAGGTAGCCATAACCAATCAGGATAATTTTTAGTTACAGATGTATGTTTGTTTGGCTTTAACTGGAACTAAATAAGATGCTATTACGTATTTTGTAAATTTACGAAGCAATCGTATACAAAAAAAATTTTAGATAGACTCCTATGTACATGGTTAAGACAACCTCCTCGTCCTCCACGGTTAAATAAAATCAGACCTGTTAAATTTGATAAATAACACTATACAAAACTTTTTTTTTTGGGTATTGGACCAAACCAACTTTGAGAGATTGATACATATGTAGGTAAAAAAGAAATTTTCCCGTTTTTCGAAGTTAAGTGTTCAGCAGAATCCGTCCTTCAGTAGTTGAAACAACTGACAGCAAGTAGACAGGAAAGTAGACTAAAATTGACGAAAATCACGTATCTGACGTATTTACGGACTAATTATGTTTGGCCTATTAGACTCCAAAACATAGTTATGTGCTTTCGAAGCTCAAAATTGGAATTTTATTTTCTAATTGGCCTGCTGCCTCTGTTGTTTGAGTGGGCATACTTAATTAAAACATGTTTAATTATAATTAAACATCTTGCGGCCGGCAATAACTTAATGTACTTGTTTATAATAATTTTTTTTAATAAAAACCATGAAATACAGTTTTTTTCGTGCGTGTCGTGTCGTGTTTTGGTATTTTTTCCCCGTGAGTTTAGTTTGATATTGCCAACGACTGTCGTCTTCAATATATCTTTTATGATCGTCTGCCTTGCTATACTTGGTAGAGTGTTCTCGTGCTGTGACTGCAGACGATGGCAATGGTGCTGGGGTTCTTTGCTGCCAACTATATTTATCTCGTAGGAGTCTTGCCTCTCCGCCACATTCAATACCAGCAATTTTTGTACCACACTGTTGGTTTAATATTCCACTCTTATGCGATATTATTGGGTTAAGTGCTGCAGAATGTCTTCTAACTGTTGAAGATGTAGCCCTTGCAACAGTTGATATGATTCCGTGATACCTTCGCTTGATAGCATATAATCCTGCGGGGTGGATAACATGCCGTTCCGCTTCATTTAGGAGTTATTAGGATTTTGCTTGTTGTGCATTTCCTGTATCCGTATTAATGGTTTCTTCTGTGAATGCCCTGTTGGAATAAGCGGTTTTAATATATTACCCGTTTTACTCTTGGATGCCCTTTTTTGTTGCAGATGCGCTCTTGGTTGAGGTTGTAAAAGTATTATAGATTATGTTTTTTTTTTAAATTTTTTAATATTTGAGTACTCCAATAGTAATCCTTTGTATACTTTATCGGACCACCTTCAGCTTTTTGAAAGTCGATCATTGCTCGAGCCGTATCGAAGAAAATCACGACACTATCGCTCTGGCAGTATATACTCCAAGGAGTAACGACATTGGAGTAGATTGCAAAGTACTCTGACTGTAGGTACTCCATGGAGTAGTAGAAACAAAGCGAAGATTGGAGTAGGTGGTCCAGTCCTAGGACATCGCAATGTTAATTGGAGCACAATTTTTATATGAAAAGGGATTACATTTGGAGTACTCTGATGCTCCAATTGGAGTACTCCTTGGATAGGAAATAGAGTACTTTCGATTTTTGCAGGGATGCATCCGAAGCCTTTTCAACCTTCGCTTTCTCATCTAGCGATATTGTTGGTTTATTTATTTCCGTGGATTCTCCTTCCGTGCAACTTAATGAAGACCCTTTTTGCTGTTCTTCATCTTAATATCATTTGCTGTCTTCAATATACCACATTTTGTTTTAGTATCCTTTCCAAGAGGGTCTCTGGTTGTGTGAATAATAAAAAAAATATTGGCGGCGATATACCAACAGGTTATCATAACCTTTAACGAGATTTTTGTTGAGCTTCTCTTTCCAACTTGTGGTGTGTTGCTTTTTGAGTTTTTCCTACACGTTGGCGGGACCTACAGTTTTTTGCCGACTCCGAACGGCCCTTGCTAAGCAAATGAATTTTTTGCTGAGAAGCTTCTCATGGCAGAAATACATCCGGAGAGTTTGCCAAACTACTGCCGAGGGGCGACCCCGTTTAGAAAAATTTTTTTTCTAAATAATTTTTGATGTTACTTTTGCCGCGCATCGAACCGCCACGACTTGGTGTAGAAGGCCGAACACTTAACCGCTGCACCACGGCGACCGGTTGTGTGAATGCTTTAGAATTTATAACCAAGATGTGACAATGGCGGCCGCCGTGGTGCTGCGGTTAAGTGTTCGGCCTTCTACACCAAGTCGTGGCGGATCAATACCCGGCAAAAGTAACATCAAAAATTATTTAGAAAAAGAATTTAACTTTCCGGGTGTATGTCTGCCATGAGAAGCTTCTCAGCAAAAACTCATTTGCTTTGTAAGTGCCTTTCGGAGTGGGCAAAAAACTGTAGGTCCCGCCAACTTGTAGGAAAAACACAAAAGCAACACACTAATAGTTGGAAAGAGAAGCTCGGCAAAAATCTCGTTAGAGCTTTTGATAACCTGTTGATATATCGCCGCCATTGTTAGTTGTCAATGGCCGACATATAAAGTGTATACTTTCTTTTGATTTATCTTATTGATTTGGCACATCCACTAGTTCAGCTTCATTACCTCTGCATTTTTGGTTGCAGCAGAACCTTCACATTTTTTCTGTTTTTGTTTATGTTCTCCAGCATGAGTGTCGCATTCACTGACTTCTCTCTTCCCTCTGCATTTTGTCGGGCTTGTATGGTATATAAATGAATGCTTTCAGACTTAGTTAAGGATAGTTACGCCTAGATGCCGCGCTTTTATGTGGACAGCGACTGGTAGATGTCGCGCTAGTGTGTGTAACTCCACCTTATCCACACACAATTACCAAAGTCAGGCAAATATATGGTGGAATAACAACCAAAATAATGTTGTTAATCGTCAATGTTGTGTGTATCAAGATAAAATTTGGATCTGATAAAAGAGGGTTTATGCGGATTAATCTCCATGTGTGTATTTATAGCATCATCATCATCATTTATTGGCGCTTAACCCCCTATGCGATTTTGGCCGTTGCCTATCAAAGCACGCCAGTCATTCCTTTTTAGCGATAATTGACGCCAATTGGAAACCCCAAGGGAGTTCAAGTCATCCTCCACCTGTAGTTTCCATCTCAGTCGAAGCCTCTGCCTTCCTCTGCTGCCGAATTCAGGTGACGATACGAAAACCTTCTGTGCTGGAGCTTCTTTGTACATTCGCATACCATGACCCAGCCAGCGGAGCCTTTGGGCTTTAATTCGCTGGACTATGGTCAGATCTGCGTAAATTTCATCGTTAAATTTCCTTCAATACTCGCCGTTGGCATCACGGGAAGGATCATAAATCTTCCGGAGAACTTTTCTCAAAAATACCCTAAGGGCCATCTCATCTTTTCTTGACATTGTCCATGAATCTGAGCCATGCATCAGGACAGGTATGATGAGAGACTTATAGAGCGTGATCTTTGTTCTTCGTGGGAGGACGTTACTTCTTAATTGCCTACTCAGTCCAAAGTAGAACTTGTTAGCAACAGTGATCCCCCGTTGGATTTCTAGACTGATATTATTTTCGGTGTTAATACTGGTTCCCAAATAGACGAAGTCCCTCACAGTTTTAAATTTTCAACTATCAACAGTGACATGGCCGGCGAGGCGCAGGTGCGCCTTTGATGACAGCAAATACTTCGTCTTGTCCTCGTTGACCGCAAGACCCACTTTTTTCGTTTCCTTATCCAGTCCAGAGAAGGCAGCGCTTACGGCGCGGTTGTTAAGGCCAATTATATTAATATCAGCGGCATACGCCAGCAATTGCACGCGAGTGGAGAAGTTATCAGCTGTCTGTGTCATGCGCAGCTTCTCCGCGTCAAACTTTCCTTCCGTTACTGTGCGTACTTTCTTCGCTGCACAGAGGCGTATTACGAGCAGTGGCGAAGTCAATCAACCTAGTGCCGTGGGGGGATGCTATATATCGTGGAGACTGAATTTTCGAACTGTAGGACCAAAGACTCCTTCCTTGCCCACCTTGGCATTAAAGTCGCCGAGCACGATTTTGATATCATGCTGGGGGCAGCGATCATAGGTCTGTTCAAGTTTATCGTAGAAGGAGTCCTTCTCTGCGTCGTCCGTCTCCTAAGTCGGCGCATAGGCGCAGATAAATACTATGTTGAAAAACATCGCTTTGATGCGGATCGCAGCGAGACTTTCGTCCCCAGGAGTGAACGCTAGTACTTGGCGGCGAAGTCTCTCTCCCACCACACGCGCTTTGCCGCGTGTCTGGCCACTATAGTATAAGTCGCAAGGTACGATGGTTGTCTTTCCTTGTCCCGTCCATCGCATTTTCTGCAGGGCGGTGATGTCAGCCTTTGCTTTTAAGGGGACATCAACCAGTCGGGCAGCGGTACCATCCCTTGAAAGGGCGCGGACATTCCAGGTACACGCCCTAATATCCAAATCTCTATTCCTAGTACGTTTTGCCGGCTCGTCAATATTGAAGAGGGTTCTCCTCCGAGGCTTTTTGTTTGTTTTCACTGGAGCTGGTTTTTTACGTGGCGGGCCTCAAACCCAGCACACAACCCGTTTCGGGGTTTTTGGAAAAGATTTACACATTTAGACGCCCGCTTACAGCCGTACCTCATGGTGAACAGACGCTACAAAAAGACCTCGGTGAGGCCTTAAACCAATTATGTCCGAGTGGCCCCACCGGGGCTCCCTCTCTTTCTGCCGCAAGCCTAGATAGCTCACGTTGCCCAGAGTGTACGAACGAGGACGCAAGAGCCGGGATTGGGCAAGGTCACACAGCAACCACACGCTTTACACTCTAATCCATAGCATAAGCAAAAATGAATCTCCAAAGTTAAATATTGAGTCGTTTAACTATACCACAATATCGCTTCCCTGGTTCTATAATGATGCAATTGTAAAATATTAAGTTTTGGTGAAGCAAGTTTCATTATTTGTATGAGCATATGTTATGGACAATTGGAACAACTTCGCAAGCGGCTAGCGCGGAATCTATTTGCAACACAATTATAAAATTTATACACAGCAAAGATTATTACTTTCTAAAGCTTTTGTGAACGTTATCTCGAAACTTGGAAATTGATAATTGCGTCATCATAGCACCAGGGAAGCGATATGTGGTCTTGCCGAGTGTGAAAAATGCCTAGTTAGCATGTACGACTTTTATTTTGCCTGTCTATAGCAGGGCTTTTTATGTATGTGCCTAATTGTATAGTTCTCTTTTCATTGCCTGTTTTTCTTATCAGGGCTTTTTATGTGCCTCATTTTATAGGACTTTTTTTTTTATTTAAATTGTTGTGTCTTCTCCAAAAGAACCGTTGAAGGAAATTGATTTGGTCGTCCGGTTGACCTTGCTGTGCCTCGACTCTCAGTAGCTGGTTGTTCTTTTGGGTAACAATTTATATTTTTTCACAAATGTTTTCAATATTACGGCTTACTTTTTAATGCAGGTTTTGCTATCTCGTTTTAGATATCGCACCCCAAAGGCTCATTTACACGGGTCGATTTTCTGGTCGATTTTTATCAAACCACTTGTGTTCAACCCTTAAATACAAGGTGAAGATCTATCGAATTGCTGTTTACACGGTCTATTCAAAAGAAAGGTTAGAAAAAGCGACCCGTGTAAATCATCCTCTAATTAAAAACCGTCTTAACTTACTTACTATAGCCTTTAACCGCCTAGGCAATTTTGGCCGTCTAACATGTTTCGCCAGTCGGCTCTTTGTTGAGCCAACTGGCGCCAACTGGAGACGCCGCGTGTTCTCAGATCTGCCTCCACTTGGTGCTGCCATCGGAGAGGTGGCCTCCCTCTTCCTCTACTTCCACCGGCGGGTGCCGATAAGAATACCTTCTGGGCCGGAGCGTTTTCGTTTATTCGCACCACGTGTCCTAGCCAGTGAAGCCGCTGGATTTTGATTCGCTGAACAATGCGACGTCTGCGTAAAGCTCATACAGCTCATCATTATATCTTCTTCGGTACTCGCCGTCGCCAACTTTTAGGGGTCCATAAATCATTCGACGAATTTTTCTCTCGAATACTCCAAAAGCCGCCTCGTCAGAAGCTGTCAGTGTCCATGCTTCTGCACCATATAGCAGGATCGGTACGATGAGTGACTTATAGAGTGTTGTTTTTGTTCGTCGAGAGAGACCTTACTTCTCAATTGCCTACTCAGCCCAAAGTAGCTTTGTTTGCAAGATTTATCCTTCGATGGATTTCCAGGCTTACATTGTTGTTGGTATTAATGCTGCTTCCCAGGTATACAAAGTCCCTTACTATCTCGAAATTATTGCTGCCAACAGTGGCGTGGTTGCCAAGACGCGAATGCGCTGACTCTTTGCATGATGTCAGCAGGTACCTCGTTTTACCTTCGGTCACCACCAAACCCATTTTCTCCGCTTCTTTTTCTAATTTGGAGTACGCAGAAGTTACGGCGCGGTTGTTGACGACAATGATGTCGATGTCGTCGGCATACGCCAACAGTTTTACGCTCTTATAATATATTGTTCCAGCGCGATTAAGTTCTGCAGCTTGAATTATTTTCTCCAACATCAAATTAAAGAAATGGCACGATAGGGGGTCGCCCTGCCTGAAACCTCGCTTAGTTTCGAACGGCTCGGAGAGGTCCTTCCCAATTCTGACCCAGCTGGTGGTGTTGCTCAGCGTCATTTTGCACAGCCGTATAAGTTTTGCTGGGAAACCAAAATCAGACATAGCGGCATATAGGCAACTCCTTTTCGTGCTGTCGAAGGCGGCTTTAAAATCAACAAAGAGATGGTATGTGTCGATCCTTTTATCACTGTTTTTTTTCCAAGATTTGGCGTATTGTAAAAATCTGGTCGATGGTAGATTTACCAGGTCTGAAGCCACATAAGGTCCAATCAGTCGGTTTACCTCAGGCTGCAGTGTTTCGCACAATACGCTTGATAGGACCTTATATGCGGTATTCAAAAGGCTGATTCCACGATAGTTGGCGCAGCTTTCGGGATCACCCTTCTTATGGATTGGGCAGAGAACACTTAGATTACAATCTTCAGGCATGCATTCATCCGACCATATTCTGCACAAGAGCTGGTGCATGCACCTTACCAGCTCCTCGCCGCCGCAGTTGATTTTTCAGTAAGAAGTTGCGTTGCGGACGTTACTAATTATACACTGAAAAAAAAAATCTAAAAGAAACGGCCGTCAAATTAACAGTAAACCCTGTAATTTTTCTTTCAACAGTGGGTAATATCAATTTTTAAAGTGACCCCCTATCATTCTTCGAATATACTATCATATTGACATGAATTGATATAAATTTGAAAGTGGACTCATATCATTAATTTATATTTTTCCAAAATCACATGTTTTTACTGCTAATTTTACAGTAAATAGTGTAATATTTAGTATTCCCATAATCGCTTTGAAAGTGGTTTTGATACGGTACTTTCAACCTTTTTTATTTCAGTGTACTCCTTCGTAATCTGCTATGAAACACGCAAGTTTTAAGGGGTCTTGTGTAAAGAAAACCCTCAAAAAAGTATTTCGACACACCCTATTAGTATCTAATTTGGTTTTTAGAAATTTAAATTCGCTTATTTAGTTGAAATTTACCTTAACATTTTTTCAATTAAGCAAATTTTGACATCTTTTGCGATATCGTATGTCAAAAGGAAATTTTATTCATACATGGAAGGCACACCCTACTGGCATTCACGGGCGTGGTCTGATTCATCAGATATTTGCTAGTTTTCTTCCATATGCAATTGCTATAGGATTTGTCAACTTTCAACTGAGTAGCTGAATTGGTTTAATTTATGCCAAAAAAAATGGAATCGGGACCACTGGTTTTGTGATATCTACAAATCGTGTTAAAAGCCCACCAAAATCGTTAGCGCCATTAACGGTGAAATGTCAAATTCGGCAGTATCGACCAACTTGCCGGATGGTGTAAGACCAGTGGTCTTGTCAATTAGACGCTGTTGTTTTAAATCGATTAGCAGATTAAAATGAGTCAGAAAATCTGCCCCAATTATAGCAATGTGTGTGTCGGCAATTATGAACGTCCAGTCGAAAACCCGTCGTAGCCCTAAATCCAGCTTAAGGGTGTGGTTTCCGCAAGTCGGAATGGCGGTTTGGTTAGCTGCATAAAGTTGAAGCTCGGATGGTTTTTTTTTCGAATTTACGTGATAAGACCGAAATAACTGAACCTGAATCTACGAGGAACTGGAAACAATTTCGACGATCGCACACATGTAATCTAGTTTCATGAAGTGAATCGTTAATCGGTTTAGTTTTGTAGCTGGTCGTGTTATCGCTGCTACCCACCAGCGTAACTGGCAGCAGCGGCTCTAGTTTGACGATTTAGTGAACGCACCATTACTGGTCATCGATTTGTCACGGCTAGAGGAACGAGTCCTGGATGTTGAACGTATTGTTGGATTATGCTTAATCGCATTAATTTCGGTATGCAATTTTTTAACAGATTCAGAAAGTGACTTAAATGTGTCGACGATTCCTGCCAAGGACTTGTTATCGTTTGAAATCGCGTTAACTGAGGGCGTAGCTACATTTGATACGTTTTCCTGTGCTGCTAACATGTTAAGGGAACTTGAGCTGACTGCTTCTAACATCTTGTCAGCAATTAACGCTAACTTATCAGATCGTCCTCTTTCCAAACTGTTAAAAGTGGCCGAACGGAGTTGGGCATTTGACCTAATGTGCGAATGACAGCTGCACTGCCAGGGTCCGGCGCGAGGCGTTTCGTATATGATAAGATCTCATTGGGCTTCATACCAGTTGTATCACCGCCCTGTAGTAAGCGCCGCAGCTTGCTCTCTGATGACTCAGAAAATTTCGCTAGTTTTATTTTTTAGAGTGCTATATAGAGGCTGAGTTACGAGATCTTCTACAGCTAGCAAAATTTCAAGTTCGAGGTGTATAGTCACCCAGTCAAACTTATCGGCGTCCGATGTAATTTCGCTTAAATTGAATGATCACTCAAGTTGTGCGAACCATAACTGCGGATTCTGTTTGTTGAATGTTGGTACGTGCATGCGTTGCCCATTTACTCGTGACGTCAACGGTGCATAATTGTTTTGCAGTTAATTTGATTTTTGCTTAAACCGCCTCCAACTGCTGCTTTACCTCTTCGTTCAATTCCATTGTCTCACTGTCGGAATGAATCCTCCTCGCTTGAATCTTTGTTTGTATTACTACACAAATTGTATCGGGCGGTAGGCATAACCCTGTTTCACCTGCCTAGAAATCGCAAACTGAGTGATGTGATCATCACTTTGAAAAAGTTCTAGAATGGTCGAAATATTCTTTTCGTGCTGTGTGTTTGTATTCGTTTCTTGAAAATTCGTCGAATTCTTGTGAAATTGTATGTATACATACAGCCATGTATGTATGTACTTCTATGCAGATTGGTTTATGGAATTTTTTGCACAAGAAAGCTGGCAATCGACTTGCAATGACGAATTCTCAATATATCCTTGTGGAAAATCGGGGTCACCACTTTGGTGTTTAATATAATCCATTTGTTAACACCTTTCAATACTAAAAAGATAATTAAATTAAAATACAAAGTACTCGACCCATGTGGTCGCTAAAAGAATAAGAATAGAATGGAATGGTATAAAATCAAGATGAAATGAAATGTCAAAAATATGTGTGTGGTTGTTCACATGCTAGTTTGCGCTATTGTACGATAGGTGGCTGGTGGAGCTGCCACAACTTTGTTGTCTCAGCGACATCAAGTGCCCAAAAATGTTGTCAATCTTCAATTTTGTGTCTTCGAATCGAAAAAGTTGACTTCAAAGAAAGCGGTTAACGTTGATGCATGAAAAGAAATGGATCGGATGAGGAATGTTACAAATAACTAAGTAAAGATTACATAACTAATTTAAACAAAATTTTATACACATACCGCGGTTGGTTTGAAAGAGACAACATCACACTGCACAAATTAAAAAATGTTCATCGCGAGCGCAGTCCAGCAAATGTCCCGCTACTAATGAGATTGCCGACAACAACTAACATGCAAACTTTGTATTACATTTTGTCTTGTTGTTCATAATTCTTAATGTATGTTTATTGTTGTATAATTTTGTTTACTTATACTGTTTTCCAAAATTTGTTTATATTTACGGTATTCTAATTGTTTACCTTTTCACCTTCTTTCAACTTGTCTTTTTTAACATCTGATTAGTCGATCAGGCATTTCCATGCAAGTAAGTCGAGCTTTATGTTACGAATGTATTTATGTAACATAATTAATATATTTCTGTTTTCTGTTTTTTAATGTTGTATTAAAAGTCTTGAGAATTACTTCAGACTGAAGTCGAAATATCGACCAATAAATTTATGAATATTAACTAAGTGTTTTATTCAAATTAAGGCCTCGAGCTCATTAAATTCTACATTTTTCAACATTTTATATTTAACATAAATTTAAGAAAAAAGATTTTCTAAGAACAAGCTTATAGGTATATTTATTGTTGATAAACCGAACTAAAAAGTAAAAAATTAAATTAGAAAAAAAAAAACTTTTTTAAAAATAAGCTTTTATTATTGGTTAATAAAATTAACTAAAAAATAAGAATAAATTCACTGTAAAGAATCGTTCAACTCTAGCGTATTTCCACCACTAGCGTCACTACGACAACTACAGCTGTTTGGGCACATGACGCGAGAGCGAGAGAGGGAGAGGCGGCTAGCATGTTTGCGAATGTGACACAAAGAGCAGATGACGATAGTTAAACGTTTCGAGAACACTGTTGCACGAATAACCCAGAAATGTATAGACATTTCTAGGTTATGAATCTGCAGTCTGCTGGGGTATATAAACCGCGCAAAGACAACGCACATCAATCAGTTTATTTTGAAGTGTTGTACAGTGAAGTACTGAACAGTGAATCAACCCGCAATATTGTACTACGGTTTTTAGTAGTGAATAAAACGTACTACTTATTAAGCAGAATCTGAGTGTTTTATTTAACGTACAGTGGTCGAACTCATGGAAAATAATCGAATTCGTCACAATTGGTATCAGAAGCGGTATTGTTAAAAAAAAATACAGGATAACAAGGACATTGTAAAGGCAACTAGGACATTGCAAGGGTAACAAGGATATTGCAAGGATAACAAGGACATTGTAAAGGTAACAAGAACATTGCAAGGATAACAAGACATGGCAAAGTTGAATGAGTTGAAGATCCAGCTGCTCAAAAATGAGTTGGAACGACGTGGATTGGCAACGACGGGCAAATAAAGCAAAGCTACAATCACGGTTACGAGAGGCTATGGAAGCAGAGGGAATCAACGTTGACGATCATGTTTTTCAGCTTTCGGAAGAGGGAGCGACAAAAAAGAAGAGCAAGAGGACTCTCCGGATTCAGTGGCAAATGTGGACACAAACTCTTTATTGGCTGCCTTGGCTCAGATGTCAAACAACATAACATCAAGCATGTCATCTCAGTTGGAAGAAGAGAAGACACACATGGCATCTCGGTTGGAAGAACAGAAGTCACACATGGCATCTCAGTTGGAAGAACAGAAGACACACATGGCATCTCAGTTGGAAGAACAGAAGACACACATGACATCTCAGTTGGAACAACAAGAGACACAACAAGAGTCGCTGCTTTACTTGTGTCATTGAAAGGACCTGCAGCCGAAATCTTACAGACTATTCCGGACGCTGAAAGAAACAACTATGAAGCGCTGATGGGAGCCGTTGAAAGCCGTTACGGCAGCGAGCATAGGAGGCAGATACATCAAATAGAGCTAGAGATTCGCTTCCAGAAGACTAATGGGACATTGCAGGAGTTTGCATCGGATATCGAGAGGTTAGCCCATCTGGCAAACGCAGACGCCCCCGTGGAATACATCGAAAGGGTAAAAATCCAAAGCTTCATAAATGGTAAACGTGATGTGCAGACAAAGCGAGCCACATATGCCAATCCAAAGAGATAATTTGCGGAGACGGTATCACATGCGCTAAGACAAGAAACAGCCTCGCTTTTGAGTAAACCAACGTACAAGCTCGCCGTGTGGAAGTAGAGACGCAGACTGGGCCGAGAAAATTGACAAAATCCTAGAAGCATTAAACGGGAAGCAACAGAAAAATGAAGGGGCTATTAAGTGCTTCAAGGGCGGAAAATCAGATCATATTGCACGTTATTGTGGATCTGGATCTGGTGCAAGCAGACTTTAGCGCAAGGCTGAAGGAGGTGAGCAAGTCTCCCAATCCAACCAACCGTTATACTAAAGAGAGTCAGCCGCAAGGGGCGTAGGCCCACAGACCGGAAGGAAGTCGAGTAATGTTACTATTGGAGGATTCGTGGACGGAAAGGAGCGTTTACTGACTGTTGATACGGGCGCATCTCATTCCATTATTCGATCCGATTTCGTCAACAAAGAAGTGAGGCCATTACATGGAGCAAAGCTGCGTACGGCGACCGGTGAGGACACCCAAGTCCAAGGAGAAGTAACATGTGAAATCGCAATTGGGAATGTCACCGTACTGCATAATTTTATAGTGGCAGATATTGTTGATGAGATCATAGTTGGTGTGGATTTCTTAAGCAACAAAGGCATCGAGATCGACATGCAAAACAGAACTATGAGCTATAAGAACATGGATGTACCACTCAATTTTGGTTACGCGAACAAGTACATCAGTAAGCGGGTCCTCGTGGAAGATAGCCAACAAATTCCACCGAAGTCGGAGGCAGTCGTTTGGGCAAGGATTGATGGAGATTATGGGACAAACAAATTGTGGGTTGTCGAGGCAGCAAACAATTCAAAGACGGATATACTAGTAGGAAAAACACTGGCTATGACAAAACAAGATGGACGTATACCGGTAAGAGTACTAAATGAGTTCCGATCGCCGATCAAGCTTTCCAAAGGAGCTATATTGGGACAATGTCAGGAAGTGGAGGTGGTTATAAATTGTGAACAGCTCCAGGAAAATATTTCTACCGGCAATATCGATCTTCCGGATGATATCACGGAATGGACAGAGGAGCTCGAAAAAGACCACCAGAATAAGGCGAAACAACTTCTACTCAAGTACTCGAGTATATTTGACAAGGATGGTAGAACCAATGTTGTGGAGCATCAAAGAGAAATTATACAGGAAATGAGTGACAGCGGTGTGATCGAACCATCAGCTAGTCCATGGAGCTCACCGGTAGTGCTAGTCAAAAAAAGGATGGAAAAATGCGGTTCTGCGTGGATTACCGGATGCTGAACGACGTAACGAAAAAGGACAGCTATCCATTACCGAGAATTAACGATACTCTGGACTCACTATCTGGTACGAAATGGTTTTCTACACTGGACTTGAAATGCGGCTATTGGCAAGTGGAGTTTGAAGATGAGGATTAGGAAAAGACAACCTTCAGCGTTGGAGAGGGTCTGTGGCAATTTACGGTAATACCCTTTGGACTATGTAACGCTCCAGCTACTTTTGAGAGTCTAATGAATCAAGTATTGAAAGGACTGCATTGGAAAACATGTTTGGTGTACCTGGACGATATCATCGTTAGATGTCCACCCTTCACGAGGGCTTTTGCATTTGTCACGGGGGAACTACTTATTTGATTTTGTTGTATCACGGGAGAGTTGTAAACTGTTCCACTATACCCAATATGACTTGGACTTGAACAGGACTTTCTGCTAACATCTCTTCTCTAGTTGTCGTTTAGCTTCCTCGAGGCCATATATCACCCGTTTCAGATCTGGATCTTCGTGCTGACTCTTACTTAACTGCTCCATATTCCACTCCTCCGCAGATGTTATTGTCATTAGCCGGACATCTATAATGTCTTCTCTGGCCTCAGCTTTTGAACAGTGTTTGCATTCTAGATTACATGGCCGCCGGAATATGGCATCAGCATTACCGTGTTGCTACCTTTGCGATGCTCCATAGAAAAATCATAACTTTGCAGTCGCTCTATCCACCGAGCCAATTGACCTTCCGGATTACGGAACTGCAGGAGCCATTTCAACGCTGCATGGTCTGTCCTGAAGTGGAATCGCTGTCCATAGAGATACTTATGGGAATGTTTCACGCACTCCACCAATGCCAGTAGTTCTCTACGTGTTACACAATAATTCCTTTCGGGCTTCCCAATTATTCGACAAAACTCCTCCTATAGCTAACATTGGGGCAGTACACAGACGTACCTTCAAAATTTGAAATGCCACTTCCTGCTCTTTCTTCCATTCGAAGGCTTTATTTTTCCTGGAAAGATCGTGGAGACTATTGGCTACGCTGGCAAAATTAGGTACAAAACGACGATAATATGTGCACAACTCAAGAAAACTTCGTAGTTCATGCAAATTCCTCGGTCTTGGCCAATCTTTAACTGCTTCTATCTTCTCATATGACGAATTTCGTATCTAAGGCTGAAAAAAGACATTTTGAACCCGACCCCCTTAGACTTTGATGAAATTTTTCATAGAGGTACATCTTACCTACCCAAACACAACCTCATTTTTAGAAATTGCATTTTCGAAAAATTGTGGGCGTGGCAAGATATCGAAATATTCGAAAAATGTCGACAATAGGTACTTTTAAAGTGTGATTACTACGGAATGGCCTTACCGATTTCAAAGATCTTCATACCATTAGAAAGGTATTGAAATAAGCTTTAAAAAAAAAATACACTGTAAACATTTTTTAGTACACTGAAAACAAATGTTTTCCAAAATAAAATTTGAAACTGAAAAAACACTTCAAAGATCAAGCGGTTTTGAAAAATAAAACTTTATGTACATATATATCATTTCCCTCGTGAAGGGTGGATACCTTGCCGCGGTACGAGGGCTTAAGTCGATAGCCACAGGGCTACGCTGCCCTTGTGATCATAGCTCCATACGGCACTTCATCACGAGAGCACCCTAGCCTCTCTGGCGCGACGACAAAGATCTTCCCCCTCCCAATCCAGGGTGTTATGCGAAACCGTGCCCATTGGACGTTTGCAGCCGGGAGGCAAATCGTGGCTGTATTTGAACGGAGCCTCTCTGATACCGGGTCGCCTCAGAGAGTAAGCATGGCCTTACCGCGGTACGGGGCTCTGCCGCGGCGGACGACACATTTTCCCCTACTCTTCCCTTGACCCTAAGCTGGCCGTGTCCGGCGATGGGTCGTACGAACAAGATGAACTCAAATTATCCAAATAAAAACGATAAACCTAAAAAACAAACAACGCCAAATTTCACTCCTCAGCAAAGGAGAGCTATGGAGGAACAGGCGAGAAAGCAACAACAACGCCGGAGGACAACCTCCGTTCCACAATCAAGGGGGGGATCGACAGCGATGGCAACTACGAGTCGGTCAACCAACCCTCTATCGACTAAGATTGACTTGATGGGAGCTAGCACCAGTGCGGTTGCCAACGCAACTAAGCGGACAACGGCAGATGCTAAACTCCCATCAACCGCTGATATGAAAACCAGTATCTTTACGTCTGTGGCAGCGGTCTCACGACCTGGCCTCGGAGTTTCGAAGGAGAAGGAAGCTGCAACTGAGATTTCGGCAAGGAGAGCGACCGCGATGGCAACTACGGGTCCGCACTCCCAGGAGACATCTCCCCGCCGCTTCACATACCACGAGAAAAGATTGGCTGCAAAGATCCTGAAGAGGTATGAAGGGGTACCGCAGGAATCGCTGTCGCCGAATTCCAGTAAATCGGTAGAGCTAGCGAAAGCTGTGATACCGGATTTCCAAAATTCTTACATGCCAAAGAGGTTAAAAGTTAACCCTTTCAAGCGCCAGAGATCGGACCTGGAGTTGAATCCCCCTCCCAAACGGCATCAGAATACCCCTGGAGCGGGCAAACTAAGCTTTGCTGAGGTAACCAAGGACAGGATCCTTATAGGCGTCCTGGACCGAGGCAATGACCGTCTGGCCATCCCTAAGGACCGGTGGCGTTACGTGCGAAATGAACTCGGCAACATTCTTCTCAATGTTGCTCCAGAGTTTCCGGGTAGTTCGGCGCGAGTAACGGATGCGGGTTGGCACCAGGGTCAGATTAAATTACTCGCATGCGAGGATGCAAAAACCGTAGCACTGTACAAGGCAGCAGCTGCTAAGCTGGGTGAAGTCTACAAGGGCGCAAAGATAGAGGTCGTCGACTGGAAGGACATTCCAGCTCGTCCAAGGGCAAGGGCGTGGATTCCGGCCATCCCTGACGAACCCGAGAGAATTCTCGGGATGCTACGGCTAATGAATCCGTCCCTGCCAACGCATGACTGGAGTGTCAATCTGGTCGGGGATGCGGTAGGGCCCGACAGACAGGTGGTGTTCACCATGAATAAAGAGTCAATCGAGCCCCTCAAAAGGTGCAATGGCCTAGTACACTACAGCGTAGGCCAGATCGTTATCCACGTATATCGTGGTGATGCTCAGCGCGCTGCCTTCTCGGCTGCTCCGGGGGAACCGGAAAACGAATTACCAGAAGAGGAAGCGGAGGATTCCGATGCGGAAAGCATGTTATCCGCCACGTCCCTTGGCGATAGTGCTGTGAACAACTCGGAGATGGAGGACAGCCTACAGGACGAGGAAGCCCTCGACGTCACGGTGGTAGCAGCCAACGCTGAGCGATTAACATCTAACGCTGCAGACAGCAAGACTCCTGCAACGCCATATCGGGCAGTTAATCGGAACAACTCGTCGTTGATAGGCAACCTCCGGGATGGGGCAAACCTCGACGATATGGGGACGGCAGGGAAGTCTGTGCGCTCTCATGTTGGTGGTGCTTCAGATTAATCTGCACAAATCTAAAGTAGCTTCGGCTGCTTTAAGTAGTCGTCTTTCTGAAGGCGACGTGGATGTGGTCCTCATCCAAGAACCCTGGGTCAATAGCTCGAGAATCTGCGGATTGGGGACTAAGGGCTTCAAGCTCATTCGAGCCAGCGAGGAGAGCAAAGTCAGAACGTGTATTTTGGTCAAGTCTGAGTTGAACTCCTTTCTCCTACCTAACTACACCAATGGTGATATTACCGCTATCAGTCTAACGGTCGACAGCACCCGCCTGACGGTGGCGTCGGTCTATATGCCCTACGACGCCGAAGAACCCCCACCACAAATGGAGGTGAAAGACCTGGTGTCAAATTTCTGCACGGGTAATCTTATTATTGGAGCGGACGCTAATGCTCACCATGTCCAATGGGGGAGCTCCGACATCAATGCCAGGGGCGAGTCTCTGTTTGATTACCTCTTAACAACCAACCTGGTGATTTGCAACGTGGGTAATGAGCCTACTTTTATCACTAAGACCCGCAGGGAGGTCATAGACCTCACTCTCTGTAGTGAAGGCGCTTATGAGTGGGTCAGAAAATGGCGGGTTCTGGAAGAACATTCTTTCTCCGACCACCGTTACATAGAAATGGTTTTAGACTTTATTGTAGAACAACCAATCATGAAACGCAATCCACGTAACACTGATTGGCAGTTACACAATGAAATATTAGACAGAGACCTCCCAGTACTGCCCTCACAAGCCCCCTCATCAGTAGAGGAGCTGGAGGATCTTGTTACTACATTTACATCGGCGCTCTCAAATGCTCTAGGACAGGCTTGTCCAGTGCCAAAACCACGCGGTAAACACAGGCCACATTGGTGGTCCTACGATTTGGACTCGCTCCGAATATCATGCCGGAAACAATTTAACAAGGCCAAGAGCTTCGGCTCTGAGCCTCATTGGCACGAATATAAAGCTAAACTAAGGGCCTACAAAAAAGCTCTGAGACAGGCGAAGAGAACCTCGTGGAGAAATTTCTGCACTGGCGTCGAAAAGGTCGACGACACAGCGAGACTTAGACGAGTCCTCTCGAAAAGTCAAACAACCATCAGCTATTTGCGAAAGCCTGACGGATCCTGGACCAGCACGGAAGAGGAAACCCTTGAGCTGCTCTTGAATACACATTTTCCGGGGAATCTGCATGATGCACCACTAGCACCTGCAACAAACCTGGCAGTAAATATACCCATCACTGAGGAAAGAGTAAGGTGGGCAGTTAAGAGCTTTGAACCGTATAAGGCTGCCGGGCCGGACGGGATTATCCCCGCGCAGCTTATAAACACGTTGGAGACATCAGCTAAATGGCTGGTATTTCTCTTCACAGCCTGCCTGGCTCTCAACCACATTCCGGGCTCCTGGAGAAGCGCCACGGTAGTGTTTATCCCTAAGGCTGGGAAGGCATCCCACTACGAGCCAAAAGACTACAGACCGATCAGTCTCTCGTCCTTTGTACTAAAAACCTTTGAAAGGATATTAAGCGACTACCTCTTAACGACTATTGATAGCAACCTTATCTCTAGCTATCAGCATGCATACACCAAGGGTAAATCAACAGAAACCGCTCTGCACAGCCTAGTGTCTGTCATTGAGAAATCGCTGTGTGAAAAGGACTACTGTCTCGTGGCCCTCCTAGACATTGAGGGGGCTTTCAACAATATAAGCCCGGAGGCTATCAACTCCGCTCTAACTAATCTGGGAGTAGATAGACCTCTAACTGGTTTAATTGACCAACTTTTAATGGGAAGGAAAATAGCTTCTTCACTTGGTACGGTTGAGTTATCACGCTATGTCACAAGGGGAACACCCCAGGGTGGTGTTCTTTCCCCGCTTTTATGGAACCTCACAGTCAACTCGTTGCTACGTGACACAAGCTGGGGGGGCGGGAAGATAGTGGCATACGCAGACGATTTAGCTATTGCATTCAGAGGCAAGTTCCCACAAACTCTGTGTGACCTGATGCAAGTAGCACTGCGAGAAGTTTCGACGTGGTCCTCTCGCTGCGGACTTAGTATCAACCCAGGGAAGGTGGAACTTGTCCTCTTCACCAACCGGTACAAAATACCGCCACTAAGCCTACCAGAACTAGATGGCACGCGCCTGGGCTTGTCGGATAAGGCCAAGTTTCTAGGCATAGTTCTGGACAGGAAATTGAATTGGAAGGAGAATGTTCTTCAGCGCCAGAAGAAAGCTTGCATCGCTCTTTACACCTGCAAAAGAGCCATTGGCAAAAAATGGGGGCTCAGCCCTAGAGTATGCAGTTGGATCTACACGGCCATCATTCGCCCAATCATGCTTTATGGAGTCGTCGTATGGTGGCCTGCGCTGAGCAAGGCAACATACCTGAATCTGTTGCGGAAAGTCCATAGATCCAATATGATCTGTATAAGCGGTGCGCTAAGGACAACGCCCAACGAAGCCCTCCAGGTCATTCTGGGCATTTTGCCACTTGATCTGGAAGGGTTTCGGTCAGCGGCGGCATTAGCTCTGCGCCTAAGAGAAACCTCCAGTTGGGCTGCGGGTACTATTGGACACTCCAGTATTCTGGAATCTTACAGCTTTCTCCCTCTAAGCACAGATCGTTGTGCGACTACTACAGTCGGGGATAGCTGTTTCAAAATAAACATTCCCAGCAGAGAAAACTGGGAGAGGACGGATTGGTGTCCCGAAACAAATGGTGGCACTTCCATATACACCGACGGCTCGAAGTTGGACGGCAGAGTTGGAGGAGGCGTTTATTCAAGGGATTTGGACCTTGAGCTCTCCTTCAGACTACCTGATCATTGTAGCGTCTTCCAGGCGGAAGTCTCGGCAATCCTGGACGCCGCGGCCTGGTTAAGCAAACGTGTTATCGGAGAAGATATCGCTATTTTCAGCGATAGCCAAGCGGCCATCAAATCCCTTGGCTCATACACGTTCAACTCTGAACTGACGCTCAGCTGTCGTCGATCTCTTCAGGAGATGGCCCAACAGAACCGCGTAAACCTCATATGGGTCCCGGGACATAGGGACATTGAGGGAAACTGTAAGGCAGACGAGCTTGCCAGGCAGGGCACGACCAAGCAGGTTCTTCAGGATAAAGAGCGCTTAGGTATGCCGTTTGCCACATGCAAACTAATGCTGAAGGAGCACACACTCCATCAAGCCAACGAAAGATGGCTGCAATCCCCAGGGTGTCGCATATCGAAACAAACCTGGCCAAAATGGGATCTTAAAAGGTCTAGACGCATTTATGCCCTAACTAGGAGGGAAATCTGCATATTGATAGGGGTATTAACCGGTCACTGCCTCATTGGTAGGCATGCAGAAAGGCTAGGTGTGCCCTACCGACGATGCTGCAGGAGTTGCAAAGATGATGAGGAGGAGGAAACAATGGATCACCTCATCTGCAACTGTCCGGCTTTAAGCGGCGCGAGAACGCGCTTTTTGGGAGTTCCGTTCCTGGATAGCCTAAGCCAGATCGCGGAACTGGACATAAAGGACTTGATGGGCTTCATAAAGTCATCTAAGTGGTTCGAGGAGGAGTAACGGTGTCGGTTTAGGAGTGTCAGTCCCGGGATTCTGCTATGTGGAAAATCCCAACAACTCAGGGATTTTCCATATGGCTGGGTCCCGGGACTGACTTTCCTTGTGTTGGTGGTATCACAACGGGCCTTTCAAAACTGGCCTAAGTGTGCCTCTGCGGCAGCCACTTGAACCTAACCTATATATCATATCAGAAAACTAAAATGCGGTTTTCTTTTTTTTAAATTTATTTAAGTAAATGCATATCTTGGTCACTTACTGATATTTTGATATCACGCGTAAACTAATGAACCGTATATATATTTGTATACCGTTAGAAAGGTATTAAAATCACGCTTTGAAAACATATACTGTAAAGATTCTATATTACACTGAAAAAAAAAAATTCAAACTGGGAAAACACTTCAAAGATCTAGCGATTTAAAAAAAAAATTTTTTAGGTAGGTCTATTTAATATATATAACATATATTGAGAAATTTAATTATAAAATCTAACTTTCTGATTCCTATTTGTGATAAAAATAAGTGCAAAGACTTAGTGCTAAATTGTGAAAATTTAGTTTTGTTTAGTTATTCATACTTTATGAATTTAATCTAAATATTTAAATTAGTTTGTCATAATTTTTATTTGCCGAGTCATTTTGCATTTTTGTATTTGTTGCAGTTTGATAGGCTTTAATTCTTGCAATTGTTATTGTATGCACTTTTTCCTTTTCTTACTTTGCTATTTACTTTTATCGCAGCGGTTTGCGTTGTTTATTAAGTGTCAAATACAGTGACTCTCAAACTGCTCGCTACCTACTCTTGCTTTTCAAACTTTCAGAGTTGCATTTTATCAAAACCTGCTTTTATTGTTATTTACTAGTTTCTATATAAGTATTAAAACCTCTCTTTTGGTATTTTTATAAAGTTTTTGTTACTGTTTTTTATTTTCGTTTACTATGTCGTGCATCTTTCAAAATTGTTCAAAAAAAAGTGAGTCCGAACGCTACTTGTCTTGTTGGCTCTGTGATGGGCTTGGACATATGAAATGTGCAGGCTTGACCGGTAGAGTTGCGGACGCTTTAAATGATGACAAGGGCTTACGTTGGCCGTGCGTAAAATGCAGATCAAAGGAAATTGATCTCTACAAGCTTTTTAGTGAAACGAGAAACGCGTTTTCGGAAATTGGGAAGGAATTTTCTATTATAACGAAAAAATTCAAGCATTTTGAGGACGTGTTTAAGTCCTTCAAGTGTTTGGATGATCCTAATAATAGAACTATCCACAATAATAATTCGTCTGGGGCTGTAGATCATCCAATCCCCACTCAGAGTGCCACAACACCTCCGGCCCTTGAATTAATAAACCTGACTTCACCTAATCCGGAGGCAGTGGTTCCGTCCTTTTCTAAGGCTTTAAGAGAAAACCTTCAGCCTCCACAAAATCCAACTATTACTATCACATCCGAACCAATAGTCAACAAGCTGGTTGTGGTTCCGCCGAAAAAAACGATATTTGTGTCCAGATTTGACAAAAAACTTCGGCTGATGACCTTAAGTTCTATATAAAATCTAAAGTAAAAGCTAAAGATATAGTCATAAACAAATTTAAATTTAATTATGATAGAAGTTTTAGAAACCGATTACAATACTATTTTGGATAGCTCGTTCTGGCCGCCTGGGGCTTTTGTTCGCGAATTTATTTTTAAACCTAATGCGAATCCCCCAAATTTGGCACGACTACCTAGCCTCAACGACGAACCAAAAAACTCATTGTAAATTCTGCCTTTAACATCTACTATCAGAATGTTAGAGGTTTGAGCACTAAATTAACTGATTTCTATTTAAAAACTATCAATTGCGACTATAATATTATTGTTTTTACTGAAACATGGTTGAAACCGCATGTCTTTGACTCTGAAATTTTTTGTGACGAATACCAGACATATAGAAACGATCGCTTAAACAGAACCGAGGGCGGCGTCCTGGTGGCTGTACATTCTTCAATACCAACTGAAGATGTGAATATACCCCTTATTGATGACATCGAGTTTAAGTGTATTAGAGTTCTTCTAAATAAATGCCATATTTACTTGGCTGTTTGTTATATTCCACCTTCGTCTGATCTATCAGTGTACATGCACCACATTTCGTTGATAAAAGCTGTAAATTCTATGATTAGGCCTATTGACTCCATGACTGTTTTGGGTGACTTTAACCTATCACTCATTTCATGGAGCACTTTTGACAACAATATTGTACCAGTTTCAACCAAATTGAGTAACAATGAGTTTCTGGATGAGATGATCAACCTTTGTCTAAACCAGATTAATGTTATCCAGAATAAGTTTATAAAAACTTTAGATTTAGCCTTCGTTGATGACTTGTCTAAATTTTTTATAAACCGTTGTGATCCCCTTGTTCTGCCCGAAGACGTTTACCATCCCTCTCTTAATATTGTTTACGAAATCATTGATAACGAAAAAGATGTTATTAAAAAACCATCTGTCTCTAATACAAGATTTGATTTTTGTAAAGCCAGCTTTAAAAAGTTAAATTTTGAACTATCTAAATTTATTTGGCCTCGATATCAAGATGACATTGAGAATAACCGCTTACATTTCAACAATACAATTTATAGCCTTTTTGAAAAATATGTACCTAAACGTAACTATTTTTGTGATGTACCAACACAAGCTTGGTTCACTAAAGAGCTAAAAACTTTGAAAAATAAGAAGTCTCGAATTTTTAAATTATACAAGAAAACTGGTTCTCGCTCATAATTATCTTAAGTACTCTATTTTGCGTCATAAATATTTAGAATTAAACAAAAAATGTTACAACGATTACTTATTTAAAACTAAACAGAACATTGTTTCCAATCCTAAGTCATTTTATGGTTTCGTAAACTCTAAACGCAGAGTAAAAGGGTTTCCTTCAACAATGAAATTTAACGATAACATATCCAGCGATGATCTAGTGATTGCTGATTTCTTTGCTCAATTTTTCAAGTCTAATTACTCTTCCGAAACTAATTCATCACAAATTGTATACCCATATCGTTTACATTCATGTAACTCAATTTATGTTCCTAGTATTGATCCAGGAGATTTTTTGTCACATCTAATATCCTTAAAGGAGTCAACCAAGTTTGGCCCTGATTTAATCCCAACATGTTTTCTTAAAAAGTGTGCAGAACATATATACCTGCCACTGACCGATTTGTTCAATCTTTCTCTACAGTGCGGCGTTTTCCCGGCTTCATGGAAATAGTCTTTTCTTATACCTCTTTATAAAAGTGGGAGTAAAACATCTATACTAAACTATTGCGGAATAGCGAAGCTCTCTGCTATTCCTAAAATTTTTGAAGCTATCGTCACCAATCACCTTTCATTTTCTATATCAACACTGATTGCCAACTCTCAGCACGGTTTCTGTAAGGGTAAATCGACCACAACTAATTTACTTGAATTCACTACACATGTCTCGAATGGGTTTAGGGATAATCTCCACACCGACGTTATATACACCGACTTTAGTAAAGCCTTTGACAAGGTTAGCCACTCTTTACTTATTCATAAACTTGCCTTGGTTGGCTTTCAACCCGCTCTCACCCGTTGGATATCCTCCTATCTCCGTGGTAGAACGCAAAGAGTTACCTTTAATAATGCAATTGCAAATGTCATCGATGTCTCCTCTGGTGTTCCTCAGGGTAGCCATCTTGGCCCGGTTCTGTTTTGCATTTTATCAATGATATCTGTACAACAATAAAGTTTTCTTGATGTATGCTGACGATGTTTAACTTTTTAAGTCATATGCATCGATAGAAGAACGTTCTTTGCTTCAAATTGTTTTAGACCACTTAGTAACTTGGTGAAACGTTAACAATATGCCGCTCAATCTGAAAAAATGTAAGTTCATGTGTTTTTCACGTAGGGATCTACAGCAAAGGCCGGCAGATATTTTCCTGGGAGTCGAAGTATGTTCGGCCATCTCACGTACACAGTTCGTAATTACACGCACATAGCACGAACGTCAACAAGCAGAGCAGAAAAGAATCAAATTTTATTCAGTTTTATGCAAGCATTGATTGAAGCAGGTCGATACCGCATTGCTTCTATTATTTCTTGCTTATATTGGTACACTGAGCATAAATGCAAAATATATTTTATTAATAAGATGGAGGTACAAAACGATTTTTTTTGCGTAAATATTTTAAAATGCAAAGACACCTTTCACCTTAAAATAATATTAATTTCAAAAAGAAAAAAACTTAAAAAGTTATACGTGGGTAAAGCCATGTGAAGTGTGCACAGGTAAAATCACTTTATCGACGATTTTGAAAACTATCGTTTCATTGGATAGTGGGCCAGACTCAAACCTCGTGCTAAAAATATTTCGTCAAAATTCGTGTCCTTGTTATTGTTATTGGAGGTTGAATTTTTGATAATTTTCAGATCATGATAATATTGAAAAATTATTTTCTCATAAACTACTGCAGATAAATCAATGAAATTTTTTTTTTACTTACAGATAATTGTTTTTGCTATATTATAAGTATTTTTATGCGATCTTATTGTTTAAACAATTATACTTTAAATAATTTTTTTTTTAACAAATAATTTTTTTTTTTCGTTCTATACGATCAAAAAAATTTCAAAATATGAAAAATAACGCGTAAAACAGTCACCTTTAATAATCAAAAAAAAAAATTTTTGTCCATTCATACCATTCCAAAGATATTGCATTTTTTTGTCACCCCTTGCGATCAAATTGTTAAAATAATGATATTTAAAAAAATTTTTTTAAACAAATAACATTTTTTTTTCGTTCTGCATGCTCAAAAAAAATTGGAAATATGTCAAATAGTGCGAAAAACGGTCATCTTTGGTAATAAAAAAATGTTTGTCCTTTCATACCAATCCACAGATTTCTTATTTTTTTGTCAATTCAGATTCAAGATGAAATCCAGGCACACCATTGGTCAAACACTCAAGTAACCATACACCCTTACGTAATTTACTATCGTGCTGTTGGTGTTCTACCAAGTGGATCACGACGCTCATGAAAAGAAATTTCAAAATCGCACAAGTAAAGCCATAGCAATAAAAAACACACGGCAATTCCATCATTCTCAACCAATGTTTAACAAAAAGATTCGAAGTCAAATTTTCTCAAGTGATGAATCAAGTGTGGAAAATATTATTTGCATGTAGGCAACGTAAAACAAAAAATTACTCTGAACAATTTTGAATCCATTTTGTACAAGTTATGGTGGAATATGTCAGGTTAATTTGTAACAAACATATTGTTAAATATGTATGTATGTACCTATGTATTGAATAGGTTTACGTATTGTGAAACAATTACCTTTTTTCCTAATATCTTACAACTAATAAAGATATAAAATATAGACTTAAAAACGTTATCCCTTTTTATTATTTCCTATGCTCATACATTCTGCTAAATGTAGATATGTATGTATGTTATAATTGAAAACAGCTTGATAACAACGACCAATGCAGAACACTATTGTTCAGCACACCACCCAACGGTCTATTTGCATCGCATTGGGAGAGCGCAAAGGGTGACAAAAAAATAAGAAATCTGTGGATTGGTATGAAAGGACAAACATTTTTTTATTACCAAAGATGACCGTTTTTCGCACTATTTGACATATTTTCAATTTTTTTTGAGCATGCAGAACGAAAACAAATGTTATTTCTTTAAAAAATTTTTTTTTAAATATCATTATTTTAACAATTTGATCGCAAGGGGTGACAAAAAATGCAATAACTTTGAAATGGTATGAATGGACAAAATTTTTTTTTTTGATTATTAAAGGTGACTGTTTTACGCGTTATTTTTCATATTTTGAAATTTTTTTGATCGTATAGAACGAAAAAAAAAATTATTTGTTTAAAAAAAACTGATTTAAAGTATAATTTTTTAAACAATAAGATCGCATAAAAATACATATAATATAGCAAAAACAATTATCTGTAAGTAAAAAAAAATTCATTGATTTATCTGCAGTAGTTTATGAGAAAATAATTTTTCAATATTATCATGATCTGAAAATTATCAAAAATTCAACCTCCAATAACAATAACAAAGACACGAATTTTGACGAAATATTTTTAGCACGAGGTTTGAGTCTGGCCCACTATCCAATGAAATTACAAGTTTCAAAATCGGCGGGGTTTTGAAAAAAAAAACCAAAATTTTGTGCACACTTCACATGGCTTTACCCACGTATTATATTCATAGCGCACGAAGCACGTAAGCTTTATTTTCAAAACACCCACATTTGAATAAAAAAAAAAACACTATTTTTAATTATTTACCTAACTTAGTTTGTAAAAAAATTCATAGTGCACGAAGCACGTAAGCTTTTTTTTCTAAACACTCACATTTGAATAAAAAAACACCATTTTTAGTTGTTGACAAAAAAATTAAAATAAATCAAAAAAATTCTGCTAATATTTAGGTTAAGTTGTCAAAATTTATTTGTTCAGTTATACCTAGTACAGGTACTTTTCGTATTACAGAACTTACATAAATTTATAGTGCTTGAAGCACCCGTTTATTTCGTTGAAAACCAGCATTTTAATTTTTAAAACAAATTCTTATTCATTCTTAACAAACTTAAAAGAAAAATCAAATAAACACAAATCGTGTGTTTTTCTATTAATATGTAAGTTATCTGATAGGTTATACAACATTTACATTTTGAATTTTGAAATTAAATTCATAGTGCTTAAAACCCGTTTGCTTGATTTCGTTAAAAAACCTTCTGAATTCTTTAATAAAAAAAAAATTTACACTCTTCAGAAATCTTTAAAAAAAATTCAAGTATACACAAAACATAAGATACATATATACATATGTTTTCTTATTAAATATAAGTTTAGTGGCCGTCGTCAAGATTTGTGTTAAGTTATACAACATACAAATTTTTTCCAGTGCAATACCACCAACACACAAGCATTTTTGAGCGTAATACACTAATACTCCCACATATTGCGTCCTCTCTGTTTGCCGGCTACTGATCTACAGCCAGCTTCTTATACAATCAACAACCACAATCTTGAACATGTTCATGTTTTTGTTGACTTGTGACAATGAACCCCAAGCTTAGTTTTAGTTCTCATATTGAGGCAACAGTTAATAAGGCTAGAGGTATTTTAGCTTTTGTGAAAAGGTGGTCAAAGAATTTAATGACCCTTATGTTACGAAGACTCTTTTTACTACACTAGTTAGACCTATATTAGAATATTGCTCAGTTATATGGAATCCGCGTTACCAACTTTATATTGATAGGCTAGAATCAATTCAAAAACAGTTCTTACTCTTTGCATTGAGAAATTAACTTTAATATTCTGTCCCGACCTTCACGACACTTTAGGCCTATTCGGCTGAAGCAATGCAGGACAAATTTTCAATTACACGAGCCTTTCCAGTGTTTGTGCGAAGATTTTAACTCTCATTCAGGCAAATTTGATATTTCGGACTCGCTTTTTATGATCAAAATAACTGTTCTATTATCTCTTAACACTTGATTTCTACGTTGTATTAATTTATTGCAATTCCCTATTTATTTATGTATATCACTCAGCTGATGAATTCCTTTCTGTAGCTGAGCATTTTGAGAACTCGACGCTTAACAAACCTCCGCCTTTCAAACACTCGGCAAATTAATCCGCGCGTTATGCGGATGCGCCCCTCGTGTCGGTTGGGCGGGATGGTGGATAAAATCCGTTGGGCATAATAATATTGTTTTTGCGATCTGTTTCATAAACATACTGTACATACAAAAAGGAGTCCGTAGAGTAAGTTTGGAAACTTCGAAACATGTCATCCCATTCCGTCGCCGTACAAATTGTTGTTCTTTTTCCTTTACCTGATATGAATTCAATTAAATCCATTCTAAACAACAATAATTGTAAAAACAACGATTATTAAACTGATCTTGATCGCTCAAACTAATGAACCGTTTTCAAATATTTGTATCCTGTTAGAAAGGTATTTAAATCAGCTTTTGAAAAAATACACTGTAAAAAAATTTTTATTCCAGTGGGGTGCACCCCAGCTAACATCAAAACAACGGCTCGAATATTTCACGTACAAGGAAAAGGTCGGCGGCTCAATGTACTTGAGAACATGGAGATATACAAGTTAAAAGCATTTGACGGCAGGATAATAAACGACGAAATATTTGAACCCATAAAACTAATTTACAAAAAACAGCACAATCCAGCAGGTACAGCAACCAACACACGTAACAATGAACAAGCAAAAACGAAACCAACCGGCAAAAATCACCGATTTCTACCGTTTTGCTAACAAGCGGTATGTCAATTTCAGGTAACAATTCGGGCGTATCAATACCGCGCACACACATAGATTAACACATAGATTAACATTACCTGCCACAGCACCCATGGACTATAAAAAGCAACGCAACGGATAGACACAGACCAGAACGAAACTAGGCATTGATATGGAATCAACTAATAAATACAGATGTGTGAAGCTATCAAGAAAATGTTCCTCTCAACTTCGAAACATTACCTTAAACGAAACTGCGCTGATATCTGAGCAGTCTCCAACATTCATCGTTGCCGTATTTGCGCAAGTTGTTACTTTAAACTGAAGGATGCTATCAAGATTGCCGATAATCAGCGTTCTACAGAAACGGAAAGTGAAGAATATAAGGAAGTTACAATATGCAGCAGATATACTAAATCACTCGAACGCAACAAATTCCTCGACAATATAAATATAAGCATGTTATTCCTCATCTTGGAAGCCATCCATCGCCAATGAAGCGAAAATATTTAGAAAGGGAGGCATACTGCAAAAAAAAACACAGCAAATTGCACAAAGTGTTTCGGATTCACTTGGAGGTGGTTCACTGTCAACTTTATCAGAAGACCTAAAGAAGATCAAAGCTTACTACGAACAAATTTTGGAGAACATGAAATATCAAATCGAAAACTACTAAAATAATTTGGATAAGCAAAAAATATTATCTCTATTACCAAACACCATGACATTTAAGGAAATTAAAGACATTTTTGGACATGGTTTATCTTACAAATTGATAAAAATTAGCAAAGATTACAAAAAAATAAAACAAAGTTTTCGGACGTCAAACGGTCTAGCATGGTCAGACGTAGTTTACCTGAAAAAACTTTAAACACAGTAAAATTGTTTTATGAAGATGATGAAATCAGCCGAATCACGCCTGGGTATGTCAATTTCAGGTAACAATTCGGACGTATCAATACCGCGCACACACACACGCATATTAACGTTACCTACCACGGACACATAGATTGACATTACCTACCACAGCACCCATGGACTATAAAAAACAACGCAACGGATAGACACAGACCAGAACGAAACTAGCCATTGATATGGAATCAACTAATAAATACAGATGTGTGAAGCTATCAAGAAAATGTTCCTCTCAACTTCGAAACATTACCTTAAACGAAACTGCGCTGATATCTGAGCAGTCTCCAACATTCATCGTTGCCGTATTTGCGCAAGTTGTTACTTTAAACTGAAGGATGCTATCAAGATTGCCGATAATCAGCGTTCTACAGAAACGGAAAGTGAAGAATATAAGGAAGTTACAATATGCAGCAGATATACTAAATCACTCGAACGCAACAAACTCCTCGACAATATAAATAAGCATGTTATTCCTCATCTTGGAAGCCATCCGTCGCCAATGAAGCGAAAATATTTAGAAAGGGAGGCATACTGCAAAAAAAAACACAGCAAATTGCACAAAGTGTTTCGGATTCACTTGGAGGTAGTTCACTGTCAACTTTATCAGAAGACCTAAAGAAGATCAAAGCTTACTACGAACAAATTTTGGAGAACATGAAATATCAAATCGAAAACTACTCAAATAATTTGGATAAGCAAAAAATAGTATCTCTATTACCAAACACCCTGACATTTAAGGAAATTAAAGACATTTTTGGACATGGTTTATCTTACAAATTGATAAAAATTAGCAAAGATATACAAAAAAATAAAACAAAGTTTTCGGACGTCAAACGCTCTAGCATGGTCGGACGTAGTTTACCTGAAAAAATTTTAAACACAGTAAAATTGTTTTATGAAGATGATGAAATCAGCCGAATCACGCCTGGGTATGTCAATTTCAGGTAACAATTCGGACGCATCAATACCGCGCACACACACACGCATATTAACGTTACCTACCACGGACACATAGATTGACATTACCTGCCACAGCACCCATGGACTATAAAAAACAAGGCAACGGATAGACACAGACCAGAACGAAACTAGGCATTGATATGGAATCAACTAATAAATACAGATGTATGAAGCTATCAAGAAAATGTACCTCTCAACATCGAAACACTACCTTAAACGAAACTGCGCTGATATCTGAGCATTTTCCAGCAGTCTCCAACATTCATCGTTGCCGTATTTGCGCAAGTTGTCACTTTAAACTGAAGGATGCTATCAAGATTGCTGATAATCAGCGTTCTACAGAAACGGAAAGTGAAGAATATAAGGAAGTTCCAACATGCAGCAGATATACTAAATCACTCGAACGCAACAAACTCCTCGACAATATAAATAAGCATGTTATTCCTCATCTTGGAAAAAAACACAGCAAATTGCGCAACATATTTCGGATTCACTTGGAGGTGGTTCACTGTCAACTTTATCAGCCGACCGCGTTTCGGACGTACCGTCACTGGTCCCTAGGGATGGCCCAGCTTTCGTTACCTCGGTCAATGACGCCTATGAGGATCCTGTCCTTGGTCACTTCAGCAAAGCGGTGTTTACCCACTACGGATGAGGTTTTAAATCATCGTACGATTTCTGGCGTTTGAAGGGATTTCCATTAACCTTCTTTGGCGCATAATTGCTTTGCAAGTTCGGTAAGAGAGCTTCAGCCATCTCCATCGTCTTTCGGCGATATCGTCTCTTGTGAAACTCCTCGTATTTCTTCAGGATCCTTGCCGCCGCTCTTTTGTCCAAGTACTCAGAGCGACTGGGAGATGTCTTTTGGGGTGAATTTCGGCCCGTAGTTGCCATCGCGGTCGTTCCCTTGTTTGGATCTCTGGGGCCAGGTCGTGAGACCACTGCCACAGACGTTAAGGACTTGGTTTCGGTACCGGCACTTACTGGAGGTTTAGCATCAGCCGTGTTGTTGTTGTTGTTGTTAACAATGCATTGCCCTGTCTAGAGTGTATGATCATTCCGAAGATCTTCATCAAACTCTTCTAAGGGGAGTCCAAGGAAACGTGCAGTTTCAACAGGGTTTGTCCAGAGGGACAGAGGGGTTAGAAGAGTAGGTTCAGATGAACTATTGAAGAGATGTAGAGTATCATGGGTGGTCCTACCACATGCAGGGCATGTGTTTGTATCATTCAGTCTGGATAAGTAGGAGTTTAACCTCACACTGTATCCACCTAAGCTGTGCAAAGGTGACTCTTGTCTCCCTTGGTAAGGTGCGTTCTTCTTCAGCAGTATCCGGTGGAGGACTGTTTAGAACGGGATTCACAGGTAGAGATCTGACAAAAGTGTCTACCGACTCGGTGTGGATGTCGGTTAGAGCCCGGTTATGATTCTGCAGATCAAACGGCAAGGTAATATGATGCCGGATCTCATCATAATGCTTACGGAGATGTTTCCTTATGTCTCTCGGGGGCGGATCTGTGTCCAAAAGATGACGGTTGGGATGTGCTGGCTTGTGGCAGTTCAGAAGGAATTGCCTGCTCAGCATTTCCGCGTGCCCTTTACATTGAGCAGTTTTGCCTCCTGATGGAGGTTACACTCGGAAAACATGAGGAGACATCCCGTAGCAGTTCTAATGGCAGTATTTTGGCAGACTTGTAACTTCGTCCAGTTGGTGTTATGTGCATAAGGCGACCATATGGGTGCAGCATAGTCAAAGACTGGTCGGCCAATGGCCTTATATGTAGTCAGCAACGTTTCTTTGTCTTTTCCCCAAGTACTGCCGGATGAGAGAAGATGAGAAAGTATTATCCAGTGTCACCCCTAATAACTTTGGGTGGCTGACAGTTGGTAGCTTAGTGCCATCAACGAAAATGTCTAATTCATTTCTCACCTGGTGTGTCCATGCCGTGAAAAGCGTCGCCGTGGATTTAGTCGGAGATATTCAGATCTCGCTCAGTGAAAAACCTGGAAAGGTCGCAGAGGTAACCGTTGATTTTCGCACAGAGTTCACCGGTATAGGAGCCCTTCCCCGTCGCCATTTTTGTACAGTCGTCGGCATAAGAAACGACGGCGACGCCCGCTGGTGGTGGGAGCATCTTCGATAGATAGCAGTTAAACAGTGTCGGGGATAGGACACCACCCTGTGGCACCCCCTGTCTAATACGTCTAGGTTTTGATGTCGCGTTTCTAAAGTTGACCGACGCCTGCCGTCCATTCAAATAATTAGCGGTCCATCTCTTTTACCCATCAGGTATCTGTGTTTCGAAGAGATCATGTATGAGAGTGGCATGGTTGACTGTGTCAAAAGCTTTCGACAGGTCAAGTGCCACTAACACAGTCCTGTGATTTGGTTGGTTTTGATTTAGGCCGCTATTTATATGCGTTGTAATAGCATTGCGTGCGGTGGTGGTGCTGTGAAGCTTACGGAAGCCATGTTGATGACTAGCCAGGTGCAGATTTGCAGTATAATACGGGAGCAAAATGGACTCTAGCGTCTTCACTACCGGCGACAAAAGTGATATAGGGCGATATGAATCACTTATGTTTGCCAACCTGCGAATTTCCGCGTTGAGATCCCTTATGCGGGGTCTGCGGGATTGAGACTTCGCACTTCATCTCTTTCTCTAGCCATGGCCGCTGCCTCCGCGGGGAAATTTGGTCTTATTTGGGATATTCGACCCGCCGGAATGAAGCGTTTAGAGGCCGAGTTAATGATGTGGCGGAAATCTCGTTCGCCTTTGCGTACGTCCGTAGGAATGGATAGAGCAGCGAAGGATTCGTCCGTATATGTCTGAAAACTGTCCCAGTCGGCCTTGGTAAAGTTAATGTATGTACCATGCTCAGGTGTAATAAAGACTGTCGGTCGTTCGATGGTAATGACTATTGGGAGATGGTCAGACGCCAACGTTAGTATGGGTCGCCAATTTGTGTTGTTCAATAGTCCTGCGCTTACGATAGAAATATCTGGCGAACTATAGCAATTACCCCATACTCTCGTTGGGGCGTCTCCGTTCAGTGTACAGAAAGCCGTATCATCTATTTGGTCTGCAAGTACATGCCCCCTATTGTCTGCTGGCAGGTTTGAGAGCCACATGTCGTGGTGCGCATTGAAGTCGCCCAGGATCAGCGGTTATCTCCTCGTAGTAGCAAGCTAATGTCGGGGTGATAACCGGTGGGGCAACTTGAGACAGGGGGTATGTAGATGTTAATGATTTGCAGATCGACATCTCCTGTACGGATGGTTATACCTTGGCTTTCTAAGATATCATCCGTTCCTTCGATGTCGGTATCAAATAGATCATACTGTACAGAGTTGTGTGTTATGAACGCTAGACCACCTCCCAGACCTCCTGTTACTCTATGACGGTCTTTCCGATGGATGTTATATCCGCCATAGGTAATGAGGTCCGACCTAGGACTGAGCTTGGTTTCTTGGACTGTGGCAAGTTTTATGTCATATTGCGTCATCAAATTAGTTATCTCTGCGATCTTACCAGTTAATCCGTTACAGTTGTGCTGTAAGATTTGGAAGTGCGCCGGTGGGGTCGATGTCGAGTTAACCATAGGCGTGAGAGACGGATGTGTTCGCCCAGGTGTTGGTAGACTAAGACCAAGGCTAGGCCTCGGCCTAGTTAGCTGTGGACCTGGTGTAGGTTGAGGCGTGTTACAGCATGGTGGATTGAACGCATCCGTCAAAAGGTTCCTGTTTGCGAGCCCAGAGCATAGATGTACGTGGCATTGGCCTAAGCAGTTATTGCATTTGACCGATGACGCGAGCGTGTATAATCTTTGCCGACAAACAGTACACGTAGCGACAGGTGCGAGAAGATGTTGATCCTGACTCACGTGTGAATTTAAACGGGAGGGGGGTGTGATGTAGAAACAGAGAGAGACTGGTGCTCGGCATTGCTCATGTCTAAACTGCTCTGGTGGGAGCGGGAGTGTTGAGCTGCTGCGCGTGATGTTGACGCCATAAGGCACGAGCTACAGTCTGGAATTTGTGTGGCTCTTACACGAGAAGCATTGCACAGAATGCGACCGTTTAATATATATCTTTTTGCAACAGACACTGTATATCCATTCTCTTGGTCCGGGGTTCGGCTCAACGCCCGCCCGTAACAATAGAATATCTTGCTGCCCTGCTGCAAGAGGGGAGGATGACAGTTTCGGAATGGGACAAAACAGGGTTACTTTGAAAGTGACAGTCCTTGGCCGAGGTAAAACCCCGGGTGGTTCCACTGCGCAGAGATCCATGGCGATGTCCTGGGTTTTCTGCTCTGAGAAGTGACTGTACATAGGGAACCTAGCATCAGCCGTTGTTGGCTTCACTGTGTTTGTACTGGTACTTGATTATTTCCAGAGCTAATCGACCCGTAGTTGCCATCGCTGTCGATTTCTCGGCTGATATTGAAATGGAGTTGGTCCTCCGACGTTGCGTTCTCGCTTGCGCCAGAATTGTCCTCCTCTGCTGTGCAGTATACGTAGTTGGGCGGCGCAAGTTCGGCTATAGTACGCAACTAGCTTCTCCTGCCCATCGATAATCTGTGACAAAACTCCTCCTATAGCTGACATTGGGGCAGTACACAGCCGTACGTTCAAAGTTTGAAATGCCACTTCCTGCTCTTTCTTCCATTCGAAGGCTTCATTTTTCCTGGAAAGATCGTGGAGACTATTGGCTACGCTGCCAAATTAGGTACAAAACACCGATAATATGTGCACAGCCCAAGAAAACTTCGTAGTTCATGCAAATTCCTCGGAATTGGCCAATCTTTAACTGCTTCTATCTTCTCATATGATGAATTTCGTATTAAAGGCTGAAAAAAGAAATTTTGAACCCGATCCCCTCAGAATTTGATGAAATTTTGCATAGAGGTACATCTTACCTACCCAAACACAACCTCATTTTTAGAAATTGCATTGCAAAAATTTTGGGCGTGGCAAGATATCGAAATATTCCAAAAATGAAGATAATAGGTACTTTTAAAGTGTGATTACTACGGAATGGCTTTACCGATTTCAAAGATCTTCATACCATTAGAGAGGTATTGAAATAAGCTTTAAAAAAATACACTGTACAAATTTTTTAGTAATATAACATATCTGAAAACTAAAATGCGGTTTTCTTTTTTTAAATTTATTTAAGTAAATGCATATCTTGGTCACTTACTGATATTTTGATATCACGCGTAAACTAATGAACCGTTTTCAAATATTTGTATACCGTTTGAAAGGTAATAAAATCACCCTTTGAAAACATATACTGTAAAGATTCTATATTACACTGAAAAAAAAAAAAAAAATTTCAAACTGGGAAAACACTTCAAAGACATCTTTATATTGTTTTTGCGATCTGTTCTATAAACATACTGTACATACAAAAAGGAGTCCGTAGAGTAAGTTTGGAAACTTCGAAACATGTCATCCCATTCCGTCGCCGTACAAATTGTTGTTCTTTTTCCTTTACCTAATATGAATGAACAAAAATTGTAAAACAACGATTATTAAACTGATCTTGATCTTAAGTAAATGCATCTTTTGGTTACTTTCTGATATTTTGATACCACGCTCAAACTAATGAACCGTTTTCAAATATTTGTTAGAATGGTATTTAAATCAGCTTTTGATAAAATACACCACGTAACAATGAACAAGCAAAAACGAAACCAAACGGCAAAAATCACCGATTTCTACCTACCTTAACCTACCGTTTTGCTAACAAGCGGTATGTCAATTTCAGGTAACAATTCGGGCGCATCAATACCTCGCACACACACACGCATATTAACGTTACCTACCACGGACACATAGATTGACATTACCTACCACAGCACCCATGGACTATAAAAAACAAGGCACCGGATAGACACAGACCAGAACGAAACTAGGCATTGATATGGAATCAACTAATAAATACAGATGTGTGAAGCTATCAAGAAAATGTTACTCTCAACTTCGAAATATTACCTTAAACGAAACTGCGCTGATATCTGAGCATTTTCCAGCAGTCTCCAACATTCATCGTTGCCGTATTTGCGCAAGTTGTCACTTTAAAATGAAGGATGCTATCAAGATTGCTGATAATCAGTTCTACAGAATCGGAAAGTGAAGAATATAAGGAAGTTCCAACATGCAGCAGATATACTAAATCACTCGAACGCAACAAACTCCTCGACAATATAAATAAGCATGTTATTCCTCATCTTGGAAGCCATCCATCGCCAATGAAGCGAAAATATTTAGAAAGGGAGGCATACTGCAAAAACACAGCAAATTGCGCAAAGTATTTCAGATTCACTTGGAGGTAGTTCACTGTCAACTTTATCAGAAGACCTAAAGAAGATCAAAGCTTACTACGAACAAATTTTGGAGAACATGAAATATCAAATCGAAAACTACTAAAATAATTTGGATAAGCAAAAAATATTATCTCTATTACCAAACACCATGACATTTAAGGAAATTAAAGACATTTTTGGACATGGTTTATCTTACAAATTGATAAAAATTAGCAAAGATTACAAAAAAATAAAACAAAGTTTTCGGACGTCAAACGGTCTAGCATGGTCAGACGTAGTTTACCTGAAAAAACTTTAAACACAGTAAAATTGTTTTATGAAGATGATGAAATCAGCCGAATCACGCCTGGGTATGTCAATTTCAGGTAACAATTCGGACGTATCAATACCGCGCACACACACACGCATATTAACGTTACCTACCACGGACACATAGATTGACATTACCTACCACAGCACCCATGGACTATAAAAAACAACGCAACGGATAGACACAGACCAGAACGAAACTAGCCATTGATATGGAATCAACTAATAAATACAGATGTGTGAAGCTATCAAGAAAATGTTCCTCTCAACTTCGAAACAATACCTTAAACGAAACTGCGCTGATATCTGAGCATTTTCCAGCAGTCTCCAACATTCATCGTTGCCGCATTTGCGCAAGTTGTCACTTTAAACTGAAGGATGCTATCAAGATTGCTGATAATCAGCGTTCTACAGAAACGGAAAGTGAAGAATATAAGGAAGTTCCAACATGCAGCAGATATACTAAATCACTCGAACGCAACAAACTCCTCGACAATATAAATAAGCATGTTATTCCTCATCTTGGAAGCCATCCAAGCGAAAATATTTAGAAAGGGAGGCATACTGCAAAAAAACACAGCAAATTGCGCAACATATTTCGGATTCACTTGGAGGTGGTTCACTGTCAACTTTATCAGCCGACCGCGTTTCGGACGTACCGTCACTGGTCCCTAGGGATGGCCCAGCTTTCGTTACCTCGGTCAATGACGCCTATGAGGATCCTGTCCTTGGTCACTTCAGCAAAGCGGTGTTTACCCACTACGGATGAGGTTTTAAATCATCGTACGATTTCTGGCGTTTGAAGGGATTTCCATTAACCTTCTTTGGCGCATAATTGCTTTGCAAGTTCGGTAAGAGAGCTTCAGCCATCTCCATCGTCTTTCTGGCATTCGGCGATATCGTCTCTTGTGAAACTCCTCGTATGTCTTCAGGATCCTTGCCGCCGCTCTTTTGTCCAAGTACTCAGAGCGACTGGGAGATGTCTTTTGGGGTGAATTTCGGCCCGTAGATGCCATCGCGGTCGTTCCCTTGTTTGGATCTCTGGGGCCAGGTCGTGAGACCACTGCCACAGACGTTAAGGACTTGGTTTCGGTACCGGCACTTACTGGAGGTTTAGCATCAGCCGTGTTGTTGTTGTTGTTAACAATGCATTGCCCTGTCTAGAGTGTATAATCATTCCGAAGATCTTCATCAAACTCTTCTAAGGGGAGTCCAAGGAAACGTGCAGTTTCAACAGGGTTTGTCCAGAGGGACAGGGGGGTTAGAAGAGTAGGTTCAGATGAACTATTGAAGAGATGTAGAGTATCATGGGGGGTCCTACCACATGCAGGGCATGTGTTTGTATCATTCAGTCTGGATAAGTAGGAGTTTAACCTCACACTGTATCCACCTAAGCTGTGCAAAGGTGACTCTTGTCTCCCTTGGTAAGGTGCGTTCTTCTTCAGCAGTATCCGGTGGAACACTGTTCAGAACGGGATTCACAGGTAGAGATCTGACAAAAGTGTCTACCGACTCGGTGTGGATGTCGGTTAGAGCCCGGTTATGATTCTGCAGATCAAACGGCAAGGTAATATGATGCCGGATCTCATCATAATGCTTACGGAGATGTTTCCTTATGTCTCTCGGGGGCGGATCTGTGTCCAAAAGATGACGGTTGGGATGTGCTGGCTTGTGGCAGTTCAGAAGGAATTGCCTGCTCAGCATTTCCGCGTGCCCTTTACATTGAGCAGTTTTGCCTCCTGATGGAGGTTACACTCGGAAAACATGAGGAGACATCCCGTAGCAGTTCTAATGGCAGTATTTTGGCAGACTTGAAACTTCGTCCAGTTGGTGGTATGTGCATAAGGCGACCATATGGGTGCAGCATAGTCAAAGACTGGTCGGCCAATGGCCTTATATGTAGTCAGCAACGTTTCTTTGTCTTTTCCCCAAGTACTGCCGGATGAGAGAAGATGAGAAAGTATTATCCAGTGTCACCCCTAATAACTTTGGGTGGCTGACAGTTGGTAGCTTAGTGCCATCAACGAAAATGTCTAATTCATTTCTCACCTGGTGTGTCCATGCCGTGAAAAGCGTCGCCGTGGATTTAGTCGGAGATATTCAGATCTCGCTCAGTGAAAAACCTGGAAAGGTCGCAGAGGTAACCGTTGATTTTCGCACAGAGTTCACCGGTATAGGAGCCCTTCCCCGTCGCCATTTTTGTACAGTCGTCGGCATAAGAAACGACGGCGACGCCCGCTGGTGGTGGGGGCATCTTCGATAGATAGAAGTTAAACAGTGTCGGGGATAGGACACCACCCTGTGGCACCCCCTGTCTAATACGTCTAGGTTTTGATGTCGCGTTTCTAAAGTTGACCGACGCCTGCCGTCCATTCAAATAATTAGCGGTCCATCTCTTTTACCCATCAGGTATCTGTGTTTCGAAGAGATCATGTATGAGAGTGGCATGGTTGACTGTGTCAAAAGCTTTCGACAGGTCAAGTGCCACTAACACAGTCCTGTGATTTGGTTGGTTTTGATTTAGGCCGCTATTTATATGCGTTGTAATAGCATTGAGTGCGGTGGTGGTGCTGTGAAGCTTACGGAAGCCATGTTGATGACTAGCCAGGTGTAGATTTGCAGTATAATACGGGAGCAAAATGGACTCTAGCGTCTTCACTACCGGCGACAAAAGTGATATAGGGCGATATGAATCACTTATGTTTGCCAACCTGCGAATTTCCGCGTTGAGATCCCTTATGCGGGGTCTGCGGGATTGAGACTTCGCACTTCATCTCTTTCTCTAGCCATGGCCGCTGCCTCCGCGGGGAAATTTGGTCTTATTTGGGATATTCGACCCGCCGGAATGAAGCGTTTAGAGGCCGAGTTAATGATGTGGCGGAAATCTCGTTCGCCTTTGCGTACGTCCGTAGGAATGGATAGAGCAGCGAAGGATTCGTCCGTATATGTCTGAAAACTGTCCCAGTCGGCCTTGGTAAAGTTAATGTATGTACCATGCTCAGGTGTAATAAAGTCTGTCGGTCGTTCGATGGTAATGACTATTGGGAGATGGTCAGACGCCAACGTTAGTATGGGTCGCCAATTTGTGTTGTTCAATAGTCCTGCGCTTACGATAGAAATATCTGGCGAACTATAGCAATTACCCCATACTCTCGTTGGGGCGTCTCCGTTCAGTGTACAGAAAGCCGTATCATCTATTTGGTCTGCAAGTACATGCCCCCTATTGTCTGCTGGCAGGTTTGAGAGCCACATGTCGTGGTGCGCATTGAAGTCGCCCAGGATCACGCGGTTATCTCCTCGTAGTAGCAAGCTAATGTCGGGGTGATAACCGGTGGGGCAACTTGAGACAGGGGGTATGTAGATGTTAATGATTTGCAGATCGACATCTCCTGTACGGATGGTTATACCTTGGCTTTCTAAGATATCATCCGTTCCTTCGATGTCGGTATCAAATAGATCATACTGTACAGAGTTGTGTGTTATGAACGCTAGACCACCTCCCAGACCTCCTGTTACTCTATGACGGTCTTTCCGATGGATGTTATATCCGCCATAGGTAATGAGGTCCGACCTAGGACTGAGCTTGGTTTCTTGGACTGTGGCAAGTTTTATGTCATATTGCGTCATCAAATTAGTTATCTCTGCGATCTTACCAGTTAATCCGTTACAGTTGTGCTGTAAGATTTGGAAGTGCGCCGGTGGGGTCGATGTCGAGTTAACCATAGGCGTGAGAGACGGATGTGTTCGCCCAGGTGTTGGTAGACTAAGACCAAGGCTAGGCCTCGGCCTAGTTAGCTGTGGACCTGGTGTAGGTTGAGGCGTGTTACAGCATGGTGGATTGAACGCATCCGTCAAAAGGTTCCTGTTTGCGAGCCCAGAGCATAGATGTACGTGGCATTGGCCTAAGCAGTTATTGCATTTGACCGATGACGCGAGCGTGTATAATCTTTGCCGACAAACAGTACACGTAGCGACAGGTGCGAGAAGATGTTGATCCTGACTCACGTGTGAATTTAAACGGGAGGGGGGTGTGATGTAGAAACAGAGAGAGACTGGTGCTCGGCATTGCTCATGTCTAAACTGCTCTGGTGGGAGCGGGAGTGTTGAGCTGCTGCGCGTGATGTTGACGCCATAAGGCACGAGCTACAGTCTGGAATTTGTGTGGCTCTTACACGAGAAGCATTGCACAGAATGCGACCGTTTAATATATATCTTTTTGCAACAGACACTGTATATCCATTCTCTTGGTCCGGGGTTCGGCTCAACGCCCGCCCGTAACAATAGAATATCTTGCTGCCCTGCTGCAAGAGGGGAGGATGACAGTTTCGGAATGGGACAAAACAGGGTTACTTTGAAAGTGACAGTCCTTGGCCGAGGTAAAACCCCGGGTGGTTCCACTGCGCAGAGATCCATGGCGATGTCCTGGGTTTTCTGCTCTGAGAAGTGACTGTACATAGGGAACCTAGCATCAGCCGTTGTTGGCTTCACTGTGTTTGTACTGGTACTTGATTATTTCCAGAGCTAATCGACCCGTAGTTGCCATCGCTGTCGATTTCTCGGCTGATATTGAAATGGAGTTTGTCCTCCGACGTTGCGTTCTCGCTTGCGCCAGAATTGTCCTCCTCTGCTGTGCAGTATACGTAGTTGGGCGGCGCAAGTTCGGCTATAGTACGCAACTAGCTTCTCCTGCCCATCGATAATCTGTGACAAAACTCCTCCTATAGCTGACATTGGGGCAGTACACAGCCGTACGTTCAAAGTTTGAAATGCCACTTCCTGCTCTTTCTTCCATTCGAAGGCTTCATTTTTCCTGGAAAGATCGTGGAGACTATTGGCTACGCTGGCAAAATTAGGTACAAAACACCGATAATATGTGCACAGCCCAAGAAAACTTCGTAGTTCATGCAAATTCCTCGGACTTGGCCAATCTTTAACTGCTTCTATCTTCTCATATGATGAATTTCGTATTAAAGGCTGAAAAAAGAAATTTTGAACCCGATCCCCTCAGAATTTGATGAAATTTTGCATAGAGGTACATCTTACCTACCCAAACACAACCTCATTTTTAGAAATTGCATTACAAAAATTGTGGGCGTGGCAAGATATCGAAATATTCCAAAAATGAAGATTATAGGTACTTTTAAAGTGTGATTACTACGGAATGGCTTTACCGATTTCAAAGATCTTCATACCATTAGAGAGGTATTGAAATAAGCTTTAAAAAAATACACTGTACAAATTTTTTAGTAATATAACATATCTGAAAACTAAAATGCGGTTTTCTTTTTTTAAATTTATTTAAGTAAATGCATATCTTGGTCACTTACTGATATTTTGATATCACGCGTAAACTAATGAACCGTTTTCAAATATTTGTATACCGTTTGAAAGGTAATAAAATCACCCTTTGAAAACATATACTGTAAAGATTCTATATTACACTGAAAAAAAAAAAAAAAAAATTTCAAACTGGGAAAACACTTCAAAGACATCTTTATATTGTTTTTGCGATCTGTTCTATAAACATACTGTACATACAAAAAGGAGTCCGTAGAGTAAGTTTGGAAACTTCGAAACATGTCATCCCATTCCGTCGCCGTACAAATTGTTGTTCTTTTTCCTTTACCTAATATGAATGAACAAAAATTGTAAAACAACGATTATTAAACTGATCTTGATCTTAAGTAAATGCATCTTTTGGTTACTTTCTGATATTTTGATACCACGCTCAAACTAATGAACCGTTTTCAAATATTTGTTAGAAAGGTATTTAAATCAGCTTTTGATAAAATACACCACGTAACAATGAACAAGCAAAAACGAAACCAAACGGCAAAAATCACCGATTTCTACCTACCTTAACCTACCGTTTTGCTAACAAGCGGTATGTCAATTTCAGGTAACAATTCGGGCGCATCAATACCTCGCACACACACACGCATATTAACGTTACCTACCACGGACACATAGATTGACATTACCTACCACAGCACCCATGGACTATAAAAAACAAGGCACCGGATAGACACAGACCAGAACGAAACTAGGCATTGATATGGAATCAACTAATAAATACAGATGTGTGAAGCTATCAAGAAAATGTTACTCTCAACTTCGAAATATTACCTTAAACGAAACTGCGCTGATATCTGAGCATTTTCCAGCAGTCTCCAACATTCATCGTTGCCGTATTTGCGCAAGTTGTCACTTTAAAATGAAGGATGCTATCAAGATTGCTGATAATCAGTTCTACAGAATCGGAAAGTGAAGAATATAAGGAAGTTCCAACATGCAGCAGATATACTAAATCACTCGAACGCAACAAACTCCTCGACAATATAAATAAGCATGTTATTCCTCATCTTGGAAGCCATCCATCGCCAATGAAGCGAAAATATTTAGAAAGGGAGGCATACTGCAAAAAACACAGCAAATTGCGCAAAGTATTTCAGATTCACTTGGAGGTAGTTCACTGTCAACTTTATCAGAAGACCTAAAGAAGATCAAAGCTTACTACGAACAAATTTTGGAGAACATGAAATATCAAATCGAAAACTACTAAAATAATTTGAATAAGCAAAAAATATTATCTCTATTACCAAACACCATGACATTTAAGGAAATTAAAGACATTTTTGGACATGGTTTATCTTACAAATTGATAAAAATTAGCAAAGATTACAAAAAAATAAAACAAAGTTTTCGGACGTCAAACGGTCTAGCATGGTCAGACGTAGTTTACCTGAAAAAACTTTAAACACAGTAAAATTGTTTTATGAAGATGATGAAATCAGCCGAATCAAGCCTGGGTATGTCAATTTCAGGTAACAATTCGGACGTATCAATACCGCGCACACACACACGCATATTAACGTTACCTACCCCAGACACATAGATTGACATTACCTACCACAGCACCCATGGACTATAAAAAACAACGCAACGGATAGACACAGACCAGAACGAAACTAGCCATTGATATGGAATCAACTAATAAATACAGATGTGTGAAGCTATCAAGAAAATGTTCCTCTCAACTTCGAAACAATACCTTAAACGAAACTGCGCTGATATCTGAGCATTTTCCAGCAGTCTCCAACATTCATCGTTGCCGCATTTGCGCAAGTTGTCACTTTAAACTGAAGGATGCTATCAAGATTGCTGATAATCAGCGTTCTACAGAAACGGAAAGTGAAGAATATAAGGAAGTTCCAACATGCAGCAGATATACTAAATCACTCGAACGCAACAAACTCCTCGACAATATAAATAAGCATGTTATTCCTCATCTTGGAAGGCATCCATCGCCAATGAAGCAAAAATATTTAGAAAGGGAAGCATATTGCAAAAAAAAAACACAGCAAATTGCGCAAAGTATTTCGGATTCACTTGGAGGTGGTTCACTGTCAACTTTATCAGAAGACCTAAAGAAGATCAAAGCTTACTACGAACAAATTTTGGAGAACATGAAATATCAAATCGAAAACTACTAAAATAAGTTGGATAAGCAAAAAATATTATCTCTATTACCAAACACCATGACATTTAAGGAAATTAAAGACATTTTTGGACATGATTTATCTTACAAATGATAAAAATTAGCAAAGATTACAAAAAAATAAAACAAAGTTTTCGGATGCCAAACGCTCTAGCATGGTCAGACGTAGTTTACCTGAAAAAACTTTAAACACAGTAAAATTGTTTTATGAAGATGATGAAATCAGCCGAATCATGCCTGGGTCACAGGACTCAATTGTAGTAAGACAGGGAAACATACGCGAGAAAGTTCAAGAAAGACTAATGCTGTCATCGCTTGTTGTTGTTGTTGTTGTTGTTGTTGCCCGACTGTCGTTGTAGCGATTTCGTATGACCAGTGGAACCTTCTAGGTCATGTCATCCCTCCATCCATGAGGAAGGAGAAGATGGGTAATGAGAGGTCAGAGGCATCAAATCCGTACATCAACCATCCACACTGAACCAAAAACGTACATGTTTTTTACGAACAAATTTTCATAGAAGTTCACGCTGATTTTTTCTTAGAATCTAAGAAAAATTACATATAATTTAAGAAAAAATTCTTATTATATATGGAAAAATACGTTAAATTGTATTAACGTCAGAACTTCGTTCATAAAATATAATTTTTTAATTAATTTTTTGGTTGTATTTATTCTTAAATGTTACGAATTTGTTCTTAAATTTTAAGAAATTACGTACGTTATATGATTATAAGAACTTTTTCTTATTATTTAGAACTTGTTTCGTAGATTTTAAGAACTATTTCTTATATTTTATGAAAGTATCATAGACTGAACCAACATTTTCTTATCTGAGAAGACAGCTGTCACTGTGAAAAATTTTTCATTCATCAAATCACAAAGAGGAAAGGAGAAAGCGTGAAAATTTGCACAGATTAAATTAACTAAGTGAAAAATCCATTAACAAAAATGTCTGATCAAAATAAGGGTGAAACAGAACACATCAATTTGAAGGTATTGGGTCAAGACAATTTAAGATCAAGAAACACACAAGCTTGAGGAAGCTTATGAATGCTTATTGCGATAGAGCGGGTCTATCCATGCCAGTGGTACGGTTTCACTTTGATGGCCAACCCATAAACGAAAATGATACGACAACATCATTGGAAATGGAAGAAGGTGACACTATTGAAGTATACCAACAGCAAACGGGCGGAGGCTGGAATTAATTTTGAAATTAACAAAAGTAAAGATATATTAAAAATTAAAACAAAAAACACTTATATATTAAAAGATCAATTTAATAAAATTAAAGAGAAAAAAACTTTTTTAAAAATAAGCTTTTATTATTGGTTTATAAAATTAATTAAAAAGTAAAAAATAAATTGACTGTAAAGGAATATAACACTTTATAAGTTCATTGTAACCTTTAAAGATAATTTGGCTTCTTCGTCTGCCACAAAATAATTCCATATTGTACATAATTATATGTATATTTCTAACATTAAAACTTTACACCTAAATTATTAAATCTTCCAGTATATATCACATTCCTAATTTTATTAATAATAAAAGCGTGTTAAATTTTGATGGTATAATTAAGAACATTTAGGACCTTCTTTTCTATTTGATGGTATAATTAAGAACATTCAGGTGTTAAATTTTGATGGTATAATTAAGAACATTTAGGACTTTCTTTTCTATTTGATGGTATAATTAGAACAATCAGGACCTTCTTTTCTTGCTATCGAAATTTAACACGCTTTTATTATTAATAAAATTAGGAATGTGATATATACTGGAAGATTTAATAATTTAGGTGTAAAGTTTTAATGTTAGAAATATATAATTATGTACAATATGGAATTATTTTGTGGCAGACGAAGAAGCCAAATTATCTTTAAAGGTTACAATGAACTTATAAAGTGTTATATACCTTTACAGTCAATTTATTTTTTACTTTTTAGTTCATTTTATAAACCAATAATAAAAGCTTATTTTTAAAAAAGTTTTTTTTCTTTAATTTTATTTTTTACTTTTTAGTTCGGTTTATCAACAAGAGGCAATAATGTCGCAGCGACATCAATCGGCTGCTAGCAGCAACAGAAACCATAGAATCTTTTACAATAAAGCCGCGTGGTTAATAAAGTTACTTTTGGGATATTGGAATAACGACTAAACTAAACGATAAATGGGATTTTTTTATTTACTGTTAGCGAAGCCTGAACGATGATGAAAATTTGCAAAATCCCATCTTAACTGCAAGTTAGTACAATATCAAAAGCAAAATTTCCTGGAATGAAAACTTTCGAATATCTCTACTCATGCGCCACCTATCGGAATTATTTTTTTGTTATTTTGCGTGGAGGCAGAAAACTAAACGATGATGAAAATTTCAAGATCCTACCTCAACGGGAAGTTCGTTGAAAAACGAATTAATCGACACTGAAAACAGACCTTCGTAATTCTCAAATAAAGCGACTCACGCGCCACCTAGCGGGTCCAATTTTTTTTTTAACATTTAGAAATTAATTAAGTAACACACACGTAGAATATCAGCCAAATCGGTCCATAATTAAGATTTTGAGTTTTTATTACCGCTATCTCAGCCCCACCTAGCGGAATTTTTTTTTACAAAAATATTTCTTTTCATGGTAGTAATACATGTTACGAATTTCAGCTAAATCGGACCATAAATGCGAATTTTGAAAATATAGCGACCCACGCGCCACCTATCGAAATTTTTTTTTTATAATATTGCATTGTCATCGGGGTTATACATGGGTGCAGAATTTCAAATCAATCGGACACCGGGAAGTGTATCAAATTTAGTTTACAAGATTTGATTACAGACAGCCGTCAGGTGAAACTAAATAATTTTTATTATTAATAAAAAAATTAGGAATGTGATATATACAATGAACTTATAAAGTGTTATATTCCTTTACAGTCAATTTATTTTTTACTTTTTAGTTAATTTTATAAACCAATAATAAAAGCTTATTTTTAAAAAAGTTTTTTTTCTTTAATTTTATTTTTTACTTTTTAGTTCAGTTTATCAACAAGAGGCAATAATGTCGCAGCGACATCAATCGGCTGCTAGCAGCAACAGAAACCATAGAATCTTTTACAATAAAGCCGCGTGGTTAATAAAGTTACTTTTGGGATATTGGAATAAAGACTAAACTAAACGATAAATGGGATTTTTGAAATTAAGCTAATTTTTTTATTTACTGTTAGCGAAGCCTGAACGATGATGAAAATTTGCAAAATCCCATCTTAACTGCAAGTTAGTACAATATCAAAAGCAAAATTTCCTGGAATGAAAACTTTCGAATATCTCTACTCGTGCGCCACCTATCGGAATTATTTTTTTGTTATTTTGCGTGGAGGCAGAAAACTAAACGATGATGAAAATTTCAAGATCCTACCTCAACGGGAAGTTCGTTGAAAAACGAATTAATCGACACTGAAAAGAGACCTTCGTAATTCTCAAAGCGACTCACGCGCCACCTAGCGGGTCCAATTTTTTTTAACATTTAGAAATTAATTAAGTAACACACACGTAAAATATCAGCCAAATCGGTTCATAATTACGATTTTGAGTTTTTATTACCGCTATCTCAGCCCCACCTAGCGGAATTTTTGTTACTACTTTTAAATACTATTTTTTTGTAAATAATATTTAACAATAATAATAAAACTTTCATGTATAATATGCTTCGTTTTTTGGTTTTTCTAGGAATGGGTTCGTATATTACAAAAATTAGTTCGTAAAATTTAAAAATGGATTCATACATTTCAAGAATGGGTTCTTGAATTCTAAGAATGAGTTCATAAAATTTAAGGATGGATTCATACATTCTAAGAATGAGGTCGTATAATTTATGAATGGACTGACATATTCTAAGAATGAGTTATCACGTCATTACCTATGTGCATATTAGTCGCCTCTTACGACCAGTATGCCTACCTCGGGCATATTCTAAACCCCTAACCCGCAGGGCTGTCATCGCTTCGTGAAACTTACTATGAATTTAGAAAAATACATCCATCACTTCAATTAGGATTTACAAAATTTACCATGTTACGACCAGAGAATTGTATCAAACTTGGGGTTGAAAACCAGAAAATGTTTGCGTGTGCACATTGCATCAGATTGTAAAACTGATGTTCGAAAAATCCGGTTTGAAATTGATGGAAGGTCAACATAATTTCAGAAACTATAAAGATGTTCTTAAGTTCGTTGTCTGTAATGGTAATATAGAAAACAGCGAGTGTTGCGTATCAATGTGTGGTCGGTCTACGATAATTTAAAGAACCTTAGAACGATGATGTTGGAATGTTACGAAAAAAAATTCGATTCAAGAAGTCATTTACACAAAATGGAACACAACACTCAGATGTAATCTCGAAACTATTTCCTATACTACAAACACATTTGTCGACGATTTTTTACAACACATCCATAAGCTGATGTCACATCATTTCACAGCTAAGCGCCAGTCCCGCTTCGTCAAGTCATCGATCGTTGACGAGTGCGGACGTGTTTTTGCTTAGCTCTCTCGTTATCATTTTTCTTACGATGTCTTTATGTAGTAATTGCGGTTCGCAGTGTGTGGAAGGTGATTTTGTTGCCTGCGGTCTTTGTTTACACAACTTTCATCCTAAATGTGTTAAACTAAATGCGGCTTGTTTAAAACTCTTAAAAGCTAACAAAAACCTCGTATTCAAATGTGACACCTGCTGTTCTGTGTATAATTCGTATAGTTTAGCAAAGTTGGGAAATGCATTGTGTGCTCTAAAGGAGCTACAAGACGATTTATATGTAAAAAAAATCACTCTCAATATGGGCATTAATGAAAATGCATCATCATCTAAACAAGTTGTCACAGTTGCTGCTAATAACTTTGCAGATAATACTGATGCACTTAATAACGCTAATAAAAGAAAAATTCAAATAAAAATTCAAATAAGGTCGTTGACCACGTTAAATTGCCAGTGGGCACGAATTCCTCTACTTCTAGTAGTGTGGTATCGGGCATTGATGTTGTTGCTGATTTTGGTACTGAAAGGTCTGCTATCTCCTCTGCTGAGAGTGATGCTGACAATAACAATTGCGCCTTGCATGCAATTCAACGTAACATTGGCGTAGAGAGTGCCTCTCTTGTTATTGCGCCGGCAGAAATTAGTGGTTCTCTTAACCTGCCTGTTGTCTCAGCTGTTGATGCGGTTTCTACGGCCACAACTTGTCAGCTTCGAGTTCTGCTAATGCTAATGCTGTGATTTCTCCTCAACAAGAAAACGATGGAAGGGAATAGGAAAACAATTGGACTAGAGTGAACAACAAGAAACGTAATAAGAATGATAAGAATGTGGTTGTTGTTGGTTCTAATGCAAGCACGGAGTTGTGCGTTGCTGATCGCATGATGTGGGCGCATTTGTCGTCATTCGACCCTAAAGTCACTGCCGACGATATTAAAAATTATGTGTGTAAACATGTAAAAATTGATAAAAGGGCTCTTGTTATGCTCTAATTAAAAAAGATAACCCAGTAGAAAATCATACGCATGTAAACTTTAGGTTGGGTATATTATCAGCAGAGTTTACCAGCATTCTTGATCCGAAAATATGGCCATTGAAGGTACGAGTAAAGCCATTTAATTTTTTTCGCAAACGGGGATGTCGTACCCAAATGTCCTAACCACCATGGATAGAAATGCTAATTCTGGTGCTGAGCTTAACATTTACTATCAAAATATTTCTTGACTAAGGACAAAATCGAAAACAGTTCTTCAATTTAGTTCTCAAAAGGATGATGATGTGATAGTAATTGTCGAGACCTGGCTTAAATCCGACTTATACGATAGTGAGTTTTTCGATCCTAATTTGTACAATGTGTTCCGTAAGGATCGGGACTCCATGAAAACTGGCTGCTCAAGAGGAGGTGGTGTTCTAATTGCAGTTAGACGAAAATTCCGTGCATCATTTGTTGACCTGGTAAATAACGACTCGTTACTCGACCAAGTGTGCGTTCGAATCAAAGGAATTAAATCTCGAAACTTCCTTTATGTGTTGGCTTCTTATATTCCACCTAATAGCAACTTTGAGTTGTACAATTCGCATGTAGATAACATAATTGGGCTATCCCTTGATCTTAAAAATGACCATCTTTGTGTCCTGGGTGATTTTAATCTCAGTGACATAATTTGGTGTAGTAAGTCTGCCAATTAAGACTTTTTCCTAATAACATTACCACTGATCGAGAATCGTATTGTATTGACAATTTCTTTAGCATTAATCTTAATCCAGTAAATTGTATTTTTAATGATTTAAGTAGATTATTAGATCTTATATACTTTAGTGATAATATCGATTTTTGTATATCTAAATGCACTTCGCCGATTTCTGAAGCTACTATGCACCATGTGCCTTTGGAAATCGGGTTAAAATTCTATGTATTTTCGGATATCCCGGATGATGTACGATGTGATTTTAACTATGCGGCTTGTGATTTTCCAACTCTTAATAGGTCCATCTCAGAAATAAATTGGGATGAACTTCTTTTGGTCTTGGATGTTCACAACTACTATTCAACCTTTAAATCAATAATTAATGAATTCTGTTTAAATAACATTCCTATTAAAAGAAAGCGATCTTATAAGTCTCCTGGGTATAATAGAGCTTTATTGAATTTAAAAAACATTAAAAACAAATAACTTAAGAAGTTTCTTCCGGTACTTTTATTAATGAATGGAAGATTACAACAATTACTCCACTTTTCAAAAATGGTAGTAAAAGTAATGTTCGTAACTATAGGCCAATTGCGAAACTATCAAATATTTCGAAACTGTTTGAAAGTGTTGTTAAGGAAAAAATCTATTTCGCTGTAAAATCATTATTAAGCCCATACCAACATGGATTTATTTCTGGGCGCTCGACAGTCTCAAACTTAATGGTATTCAGTGATTTTTGCACCTCAGCCTTTTAGATTGGCTCGCAACTGGATTGCATATATACTGACTTTTCTAAGGCGTTTGACAGAGTATCCCACAGAATTCTAACGTCTTATCTATCCAATCGTCCTTGTGCTGTCTCAGTTGATTCCGCAACTTCGGACTTCTTTGTTGCTCCTTCTGGTATTCCTCAAGGTAGCATTTTAGGTCCTCTACTCTTTGTCCTTTTTATAAATGAAATTGGAAGTTGTTTTAACTTTTAAAATTATCTTCTTTTTGCTGATGATTAGAAGATTTTTGCGATGGTCAACAATATGGATGATGCAAGCAAGCTTCAAAGTGATTTCAACAGTCTTCATTTGTGGTGTATAAAGTCGCGGCTATCGTTGAACATTGCTAAGTGTTTTCACTTAACTTTTCTAGACGTCTTAATGCTATTTCTACCCTTTATTATATATATAACTGTATAATAATATAAAGTTTCAGAGACTAAAGATCTTGGAGTGGCTTTCAAGTCGAAGTTTTCATTTAATAATCACATCAATTTTATTCTTTCAAAAGCTTATTCGGTATTGGGATTTATTCGACGTAGTTCTACTGACTTTTCGGATCCATACACTTTTAAGCTTCTTTTTACTTCTCTCGTACGCTCCAACTTAGAATATGCAGTAATTATCTGGAGACCCTATGATCAACAATCGATAAATAAGATCGAACGAGTTCAAAAGATATTTCTAAAGCGTGCATTGCGTTCTATACGGTTTGAGGATCCAATGCCACCGTACCAATCTCGGCTAATGCTTATTGACCTATGCTCTCTTGAGAAAAGAAGGTCCATTCTAGCTCTCTCGTTCATTTTTAATATAGTTAATGGCAGTGTCGATTGTCCAATTCTGCTAGAGCGAATAAATTTTAATGTTCCGCAAAGAAGTTTTCTTCCCTTTTACGTCGCTAGTTGTAGAACTAATTTTGAAAGTAATGTACCTATTACGCGTGCCTTAAAAGAATTTAATGACTCATCGTCTTTTAAATTAATTGATTTTTCCTTATCAAGATCTAATTTAGTGTTGATCCTAAATTCTATTATTTGATAAGTGTATATCAACCGTAATTTTTATTGTCTTTTTAGTCTGTAAGGTTAGGTTAGGTTCAAGTGGCTGCCGCAGAGGCACACCTAGGCCAGTATTAAAAGGCCCGTTGTGATACCACCAACACTAGGAAAGTCAGTTCCGGGACCCTGCCATATGGAAAATCCCGGTATTAACGGAATTCTCCACATAGCAGAATCCCGGGACTGACGTCCCTATACCGACACCGTTACTACTCCTCGAACCATTTAGATGACTTGATGAAGGCCATCAGGTCCTTTATGTCCAGCTCCGTGACCTGGCGTAGGCTAACCAGGAAGGGAACTCCTAAAAAGCGCATTCTCGCGCCACTTAAAGCCGGGTAGTTGCAGATGAGGTGCTCCACCGTTTCCTCCTCCTCATCATCCTTACAACTCCTACAGCATCGTCGGTAGGGCACACCTAGTCTTTCTGCGTGCCTACCAATGAGGCAGTGCCCAGTTAATACGCCTATTAATATGGAGATTTCTCTTCTCCTTAGGGCATAAATTTGTCTTGATCTTTTATGATCGGCCAGGTTTCTTTGGATATCCGGCATTCTGGAGATTACAGCCATCTTTCGTTGGCTTGGCGGAGTGTGCACTCCTTCAGCATAAGCTTGCATGTGGAAAACGGCATACCTAAGCGCTCTTTATCCCGAAGAACCTGCTTGGTCGTGCCCTGCCTCGCAAGTTCATCTGCCCTACAATTTCCCTCAATGTCCCTATGCCCCGGGACCCATGTGAGGTTCAAGCGATTCTGTTGGGCCATCTCTTGTAGAGATCGACGACAGCTGAGCGTCAGTTCAGAGTTGAACGAATAAGAGCCAAGGGATTTGATGGCCGCCTGGCTGTCGCTGAATATAAAAATGTCCTGTTGGCCTATCCAAGCCGCGGCGTCCATGGTTGCTGAAACTTCAGCCTGGAAGACACTGCAGTGATCAGGTAGTCTGAAGGAGAGCTCAAGGTTCAGATCCTTTGAACAAACCCCTCCTCCAACTCTGCCGTCTAACTTCGAGCCATCAGTATAAATGGAAGTGCCGCCATGAGTGGCGGGACTCCGATCCGTGCTCTTCCATTCTTCCCTGCTGGGAATGATGATTTTAAAACCTCCGACTGTTGTGGTGGCACAACGATCTGTGCTCAGCGGAAGAAAGCTATAGGAATTCAAAATACAGGCGTGTCCAGTAGTACTTGCGCCCCAGCCGGACGTTTCCCTTAGACGCAGAGCCGATGCTGCTGCCACCCGGTGCCCTTCCAGATCGAGTGGCAAAATGCCACGAATGGCCTGGAGTGCTTCATTGGGCGTTGTTCTTAACGCACCGCTTATACAGATCATGCAAGATCTGTGTACTTAACCTAGCAGATTAAGGTTTGTTGCCTTGCTCAGCGCAGGCCACCATACCACAACTCCATAGAGCATGATTGGTCGAATGATTGCAGTGTAGATCCATTTGCATATTTTGGGGCTGAGCCACCATTTCTTTCCAATGGCTCTTTTGCACGTGTAGAGTGCAATACACGCTTTCTTCTGGCGCTGAAGAACATTCTCCTTCCAGGTTAGTTTCCTATCCAGAACTGTGCCCAAGAACTTGGCTTTGTCAGCCAAGTTCAGGTGCACGTCATTCACTTTTGGTAGTATTAGCGGTTGGTAAAGAGAACCAGTTCTACTTTTCCCGGGTTGATGCTCAGTCCGCAGCGCGAGCACCATGAGGAATCCTGTCGCAGTGCTACTTGCATCAAGTCGCACAGGGTTTATGGGAATTTGCCCCTATATACTATAGCTAAGTCGTCTGCATATGCCACTACCTTCCCGCCCCCCCAGCTTGTGTCTCGCAGGATCGAGTTGACAGTGAGGTTCCATAGAAGCGGGGAGAGAACACCACCCTGAGGCGTTCCCCTTGTGACATAGCGTGATAAGTCAACCGAGCCCAGTGATGAAAGTATTCGTCTACCCTTTAGTAGTTGATCAATAAGTCCAATAAGAGACCTGCTTATGCCCAGACTTGTTAAAGCGGTGTTTATAGCATCAGGGCTTATGTTATTGAAGGCTCCTTCAATATCTAAAAAGGCCGCAATACTGTACTCCTTCTCATACAGCGATTTTTCAATAACAGAAACTAGGCTGTGAAGCGCAGTTTCTTTAGATTTCCCTTTGGTGTATGCATGCTGATAGCTACAGATCAGGTTGCTAATAGTAGAGGAGAGGTAGTCATTTATTATCCTCTCGAAGGTTTTGAGCACAAAGGATGAGAGACTGATCGGCATGTAGTCCTTGGGCTCGTAATGAGACGCCTTCCCCGCCTTAGGAATAAACACTACCGTGGCACTTCTCCAGGAGCACGGAATGTAGCTAAGAGAAAGGCAGGCTGTATAGAGAAATACCAGCCATTTGGCTGATGTCTCCAGCATGTTTATGAGTTGTGCGGGAATAATCCCGTCTGGCCCGGCAGCCTTGAATGGTTCGAAGCTTTTAACCGCCCACCTAACCTTTTCCTCCGTGATGGGTATGTATACAGCCAGGTTTGTTGTAGGTGCTACGGGTTCCTCATGCAAGTTCCCTGGGAAGTGCGTATTCAAGAGCAGCTCTAGGGTTTCCCTTTCCGTGCTGGTCCAGGATCCGTCAGGTTTGCGCAAATAGCTTGTGGCTGTGAGTTTTTGAGAGCACTCGTCTAAGTCTCGCTGTATCATCGACATTTTCGATCCCAGTGCAGAAATTTCTCCACGATACTCTCTTCGCCTGCCTCAGAGCTTTTTTGTAGGCCCTGAGTTTAACTTTATATTCGAGCCATTGAGTCTCCGTGCCAAGGCTCTTGGCCTTATTAAATTGTGTCCTACATGATTTTCGGAGCGAGTCCAGGTCGTAGGACCACCAATGCGGCCTATGTTTACCGCGTGGTTTTGGCACTGGGCAAACCTGCTCTAAGGCATTCGAGAGCGCCGTTGTAAAGGTCTTTACCAGATCCTCCAACTCCCCTACTGGTGAGGGGAGTTGTGGGGGCAGTGCTGATAAGTCCCTAGATAGTATTTCATTGTGTAGCTGCCAGTTAGTGTTACGTGGGTTGCGTTTCATAACCGGCTGCTCAACAGAAAAGTCTAGAACTATTTCTACGTACCGGTGGTCGGAGAATGAGTGCTCATCGAGAACGCGCCATTTTCTGACCCACTCATAAGCGCCTTCGCTGCAAATAGTGAGATCTATGACCTCCCTACGGGTTTTAGTAATAAACGTAGGTTCGTTACCCACGTTGCAAACTACCAGGTTAGTTGTTAACAAATAGTCAAACAACGACTCTCCTCTAGCATTGATATCGGAGCTTCCCCACTGGACGTGATGAGCATTGGCGTCAGTTCCGATAATACGATGACCCATGGAAAAATTTGCCACCAGGTCTTTTACATCCCTCTGTGGCGGAGGTTCTTCGGCGTCGTAGGGCATATAGACTGACGCCACCGTCAGACTGGTACTGTCGACTGTTAAACTGGCAGCTGGCACCATTGGTATAGTTGGGCAAGAGAAAGGCATTCAGCTCAGACTTAACCAAAATACAGGCTCTAACCCTGCCCCCTCGCTGGCTCGAATAAGCTTAAAACCCTTAGTCCCCAAACCGCAAATCCTTGAGCTGTTGGCCCAGGGTTCTTGGATGAGGACCACTGATTAAAGCAGCCGAGGCTGCTTTAGACTTGTGCAGGTTTATCTGAATCACCACCAACATGAGAGCGCTCAGACTTCCCTGCTACCGCCGTATCGTCGAGTTCCGCCTCGTCTGGAGGCTTATCTTTCAACGACGATTTGTTCAGACCACGGTTTGGCGTGGCAGAGATCCTACTAACTGTGGCAGTGTCAACATTGGTGCGCTCAGGACTAGCTGCTATCACTGTGACGTTGAGGTCTTCCCCGCCCAGCAGGCTGGCTCCCATCTCCGAGCTGTCCACTGCTCCTTCGCCATTTGACGTGGCAGATACCATACTTTCCGAGTCGGACATCTCCGACTCCCCTTCCGGCACTGCGATGTCCGAGTCCTCCGGTGCAGCCGAAATAGCAGCGCGCAGTGCATCGCCGCGGTATACGTGAATCACGATCTGACCCATACCGTAGTGCACTCGTCCGTTGCACCGTTTAAGGGGCTCGAGTGCCTCCTTATTCAAGGTGAAGATCACATCCCTATCAGGCCCTACCGCATCCTCCACCAGATTGCACCCCAGTCCTTCGTCGGGAGAGACGGGTTCAGGATCCTCAGCATCCTGAGAATTCTCTCAGGTTCAGCAGGAATCCACGCTCTTGCCCTTGGCCGAGCTGGGATGTCCTTCCAGTCGACAACCTCGATCCTTGCCCCTTGGTAGATCTCACCTAGTCTTGCAGCTGCTGCCTTGTACAGTGCAACAGTTTTTGCATCCTCGTAAGCGAATACCTTGATTCGGCCCTGGTGCCATCCCGCATCAGAACCCATCGGAGTGGCACCCGGCGACTCATCCATAATGTCGCGAAGGGCATTACCGATAGCATTCCGGACGTACCGCCACTGGTCCCTAGGGATGGCCCAGCTTTCATTACCTCGGTCAATGACGCCTATGAGGATCCTATCCTTAGTCACTTCAGCAAAGCAGAGTTTACCCATTACGGGGGCGTGTTGCTGCCGCTTCGGGTGAGGTTTTAAATCCACGTCCGATCTCTGGCGTTTGAAGGGATTTCCATTAACCTTCTTTGGCAGGTAATCGCTTTGGAAGTTCGGTAAGATACCTTCAGCCATCTCCACCGTCTTTCTAGCATTCTGCGATAGCGTCTCTTGTGAAATACCTTCGTATTTCTTCAGGAGCCTTGCGGCCGCTCTTTTGTCCAAGTACTCAGAGCGACTGGGAGATGTCTTTTGGGGTAAATTTCGACCCGTAGTTGCCATCGCGGTCGTTCCCTTATTTGGATCTCTGGGGCCAGGTCGTGAGACGATGCCACAGACGTTAAAGACTTGGTTTCGGTACCGGCACTTACCGGGGCTTTAGCATCAGCCGTTGTTGGCTTCACCGTGTTTGTACCGGTACTTACTTTGGGGATTGCCCCCTTGTTATCCAGAGCTAATCGACTCGTAGTTGCAATCGCTGTCGATCTCTCGGCTGATAAAGAAATGGAGTTTGTCCTCCGACGTTGCGTTCTCGCTTCCTCCAGCATTTTCCTCCTCTGCTGTGCAGTATACATTGTTCTATCTTTAGTTTTAGGGTTTTCGTTACTATCTTTCATCTTGTTCGTACGACCCCTCGCCGGGCAAGGCCAGTTTAGGGTCAAAGGAAGAGTAAGGGGTATGTATCGTCCGCCACGGCAGAGCCCCATACCGCGGTAAGGCCATAGTATCAGAGAGGCTCCGTTCGATTACAGTAACGATTTGCCTCGCGGCTGCAAACGTCCAATGGGCACGTGGTCGCATAACACCCTGGATTGGGAGGGGGAAGATCTTAGTCGTCGCGCCAGAGAGGCTTGGCTTCTCTCGTGATGTAGTACCGGCGGCGCTATTATCACAAGGGCAGCGTAGCCCTGTGGCTATCGACTTAAGCCCTCGTACCGCGGCAAGGTGTCCACCCTTCACGAGGGAGTCTGTAAGGTACTTTGTACTGTAAATATATAAATGAAAGAAAAATTACACTGCTGCAGGAGAACTGCTAATTCAAATGGATTTCGCTCAAAACTATTTTGTTATACAAGATTCCATTCAAGGATATCATTGGAACAATAATCAAGCCACGATACATCCGTTCGTTATTTATTACAAAGATAGCGATAATTTAATTCATAGAACCTTTGCCATAATATTCGATTGTAATATCCATGATAGCATAGCAGTTCATCTATATATTTCAAAAAATGATTAATTTTGTTAAGACTAATATAAGCAATTCAATTACGAAAGTTATCTACGTGTCAGATGGTGCAGGAGCACAGTACAAAAACAAGTACAACTTAATTAATTTATGTCATCATAAAATTGATTTCGAAATATTCGCTGTGTGGCACTTTTACGCAACCAGCCATGGAAAATCTGCATGTGATGGTATAAGTGGGACATTGAAAAGAGGCGCTCGGAATTATAGCATGGCAAATAAAAACCTTTATCATTGGGCTTCACAAGCGTATAACACCTCCATAGAAGTTCCTTACGCAGACGCTGATGAATACTACAAAACTAAAGAAGGGCTACTTTCAAGATACAAAAATGCCAAAACTATTACAGGAACTCAAACTTCCATTCTTTTGTACCTTTAGATGAAACATCACTAAAAGTAAGCAAATATTCCGAAAGTCAGCAATATTAGCTGCGCAAAGCTGTATATTAAATCTAAACAAATAAAAATAAAAAATTTACTTTATAAAGTGTACGTCAATTTATTCTTTGTGCTGAAAAATTAGATAATACGATTCTTGTTCGAATCTATTAGAATACTTAGTCATAGTCTCTGTATCTGTATAACTTCCAAAGTACAGCTAGGTACCTTTTTTTGTCACACAATATCAAAATAAAAAAATTTAACAAGAGATGGTTTTATTTATAAATTTTTTAAAAGAAAAAAAAACACACCATTCTAGTTTTTTGATGGAAACGGTCAAAATTCTAAAATTAAAATTCTGAAGTCCAAATTCCGGAATCAAAATTCTGGGTCGACAAAATTCTGGAAATCGGAATTCCGCACTTCCTTCGCCTTTTTTGGCTGTATTTCAAAATTCTGGTTTTTCATAATTGCGCACGGAGGGAAATCTATGGATCGAACATCCATAATTATTGGTACCACATTAAATAAAAATTGATAATCCTTCCCCATCAATGAATATGGATGTTCCATCAATACATTTTTGATAAATCACTATTGAAGTGGTATCCATATAAACTATTGATAAATTCTAAATAGTTTAAAAAACAAAATTTCATACAATTTGATTTCGCCCATATATATCAATACGCTGTCTCTACCATTACTACTATGGAGTAAATATATATATGGATATAGCTACAATAGAAATTCACATTACGGCCATAGATATTGATATGCCGTTCAAATATATTAGTATTCTACTCATAAATATGAGAAACAGTGCATCATATCGAAATTGTTGACATGTCATTTGACTTTTTATTGGAAGCAAATAATATTTGATAAATTGCTCATTCTGAATGAATGTTGCATCAAACTCGTCGCTATCAAAAGTGATATTGTCACAACATTCAAGGCATTTCTCTCGGTGCGGAATTTACGTTTTCCAGAATTGATTCTGGAAATTTTTCCCCCAAAATTTGAGCAAAATCGTGTATTTTATATAAATTTGCTTATATTTAAGAAGGATACATTTACTTTGATTTTTTGGTCATAAGACAGAAAACCAGCGGAACAATTTGTATTTCTACTTTTCCGTGTATGGAAAGATTTTGTTCCAAAAATAAGAATGCATTCGCCATAACTTTAATAAGTTTCTCACTTAAAATAACTAGTTGACCTTCCAAAACATGAAGTGATAATAAAGGAATGTCTATTTCTTCAGCAAACCCGAGAAAGCTCGGTCACCCAGGTACTTTGTTCGCTAAACATCCATTTACACTTTCTCCCACTTTGCATGAATCAACTCAAAAATGGAGAAGTACATAAGTATCTTTAGTTTGGTTCAAGATCAAGTCTCAAATAAAAGGTATCTTGGAATTGGTTTAAATTCAAATCACAAATGAAAATTATCTATGAATTGGTTGAAAGTTCAAATCACAAATAAAAATTACACTGGTTTACAGCCAAAATGCACCAGAGACGCCATAGTGAAATTCCTATGTAAAATCACCTCCTAATTCCGAAAATCAAGGTTACTTTTACTTGAATGGTACCGTTTTTGAGATATTTACGATTTACCGTTATTTCAAAAAACAAAAAAGATGGCTCCACTTAATCGTGTATATCTCAAGAACAAACTGAGCTCTTCCAAAACGGTTTGAAAAATTTGAAAGCTAATAAAATTTACTATAATCAGTACATACAACACTTTTTGCTAGGTCCTGCAGATTCAAACATATTGAACAATCAACGGATTTTTTAAATTTTTTTTGTAAAAATATAAAAAAATTTGTACTTTGCGAGGAAGCATCTCGAAAACTTGTTGTTTTTAGCAGATATTCCCCCCCCCCCCCCCCCCTCTAAGCTCTGTTTTGAACTAATACAAAAGTTATAAGCATTCAAGTAAATATATCCATTTAATACTTAAGTACCCTACTGGTACATATGTGTTAGTATTCGTATATCAGTTAGTTAGCAGGTAGATTTTCGAAAAGTTATTAGATACAAAAAGCTGTTAGTGTCGTTTTCTCAAACCTAGGTACATTTTAAACAAGAGCATATTTTTGAGGCAGGTAGTGTTTTCTTTGTAGAACTAGGGAACCTTTTTGTTTAGGTAGGCTTGAATTTTTACTGGATCTAAGTATAAATAAGAGTACATGCGCCTTGTTCCTTCATAATATCTGCAAGGCTCGCCGGATACTGTTCAGTTTATAATTGCAGTTTATAACCCGTCATTTACTTAAAAATAAAAAATGAATAAAAGGGCGCGAGAGTTTGAGTGTACAAATGATCCAGATATGTTCTGTTTCATCTGCGGTCAATTTATTGTTAAAAGTATGAGACGTGTATTTTCAAATCCTTTGAAAGTTACATACTATAAGTGTTTTGGAATTGAGCCTAAAAACAATGAAAAACCATGGACACCGAACACTGTGTGCACCACATGCCGAGTCGAATTGATTTCTTCGGAAACCGGAACAAAAGGGTACGTTGTAAAAATTAGGAATTTGTTCCCTTTTAATGCATAGCTGACTAATTTCTGAAACTATCTATTTAGGCGACGTGTGAAATTTATTACACCAATGAAGTGGAGGGAACCGACTTGCCATTCAACGGACTGCTATATTTGTACTACAAAAGTACTTGGGGTTGGAAAGTCCAGAAAAGTAACCTATGCGAGCGTATCTACAGTGTCATTACCAGAACTAATTTCAACAGAAGCGACATTGCCAGAATCAAATTTAACACAGTGACATGGCTGCCAAGGCGTGCGCCGATTCTTTCTTTGATGACAGCAAATACTTCGTCTTGTCCTCGTTGACCGCAAGACCCACTTTTTTCGCTTCCTTATCCAGTCCAGAGAAGGCAGCGCTTACGGCGCGGTTGTTAAGGCCAATGATATCAATATCATCGGCATACGCCAGCAATTGCTCTTGTAACAGATTGTACCATTGCGGTTTATCTCTGCTGCTCGAATTATCTTCTCCAGCATCAGATTGAAGAAATCGCACGAAAGGGAGTCGTCCTGTCTGAAGCCTCGTTTGGTTTCAAATGGCTCAGAGAGGTCCTTCCCGATTCTGACGGAGATGTTGGTATTGCTCAACGTCATTTGGCAAAGCCGTATAAGCTTTGCAGGGAAGTCAAATTCAGACTTGGCGGCATACAGGCAACTCCTTTTTGCGCTGTCAAAAGCGGCGTTGAAATCGACAAAGAGATGGTGTGTGTCGATTCTTTTATCATGGGTCTTCTCCAGGATTTGGCGTATCGTGAAAATCTGGTCGATGGTAGACTTACCAGGTCTAAAGCCACACTGATAAGGTCCAATCAGTTTGTCTACGATGGGCTTCAGCCTTTCACACAACACGCTAGAAAGAACCGATATGCGATATTAAGAAGACTGATTCCGCGGTAGTTGGTGCGGTTAGCGGGATCGCCTTTCTTGTGGATTGGGTAAAGCACACTTAAATTCCAATCCGGAGGCATGCATTCGTCTGACCATATTCTGCATAAGAGCTGATGCATGCTTTTTACCAGCTCTTCACCTCCGTGTTTGAACAGCTCGGCGGGTAGTCCGTCTTTTCCAGGCGCTTTGTTGTTTATGAGCCGGGATATAGCTATCCTCACTTCATCATAGTCAGGTGGTGGGACGACTTTTCCATCGTCAGGGATTGGGGTATCGGGTTCGACGTCTCCCTCGCAATTTAGCAGTGAGGAGAAGTGCTCCCTCCATAATTTAAGTACACTTTGTACGTCGGTTACCAGGTCGCCATTATTGTCCTTACAGGAGCTTGCCCCGGTCTTAAAACCTTCCGTCATCCGCTGGATCTTTTCATAGAATTTTCGGGCATCATTCCTGTCAGCCAGCATCTCAAGCTCCTCACACTCACGCCTTTCGGCCTCACTTTTCTTTTTTCTGCAAAGGCCTCTCTCTTCCTTCTTGCCTCACGATATTGTTGCCATACACTGCGGGTTGCGCCCGTTCACAACGTGTCCTTGTAGGCAGCGTCCTTTTTTTTCGAGGCAGTTTTGCATTCCTCATCGTACCAGTTGTTCTTGCGGGCTCGCTGGAGCCCTATAGTGGCCTCAGCGGCGGTACGCAATGAGTGTGAGATATGCTTCCATTGCTCGGTTACATTGTTAGGTCGAGGATTGCCCTCTGCTAGCAGGTGTGAGAGTCGAGTGGTGAAATTATCAGCTGTCTGTGTCATGCGCAGCTTCTCGACGTCAAACTTTCCTTCCGTTACTGTGCGCACTTTCTTCGTTGCACAGAGGCGTGTGCGTATCTTGGCTGCAACAAGATAATGGTCCGAGTCGATATTGGGACCACGCAGTCTACGCACGTCCAGAACGGTGGAGCTATGTCTGCCGTCAATCATGACATGATCAATCTGGTTTCTTGTTCTTTGATCAGGGGACAGCCAGGTGGCTTGGTGTATTCGTTTATGCTGGAACCTAGTACTACTGATGACCATATTGCGAGCAGCGGCGAAGTCAATCAACCTAGTGCCGTTGGGTGATGTTATATGTTATGGGATGACGTGCCCAGGATTATTTTTTATAAGCGTTGTCGTGCACATAAATACGATGGATGCGGCCCCATTTTGGAATCGGAACGGGTCTTTTTTCGGTTTTTCAACCATAACTTTTCACTAAAACAAAAAATTAAAAAAGCGCTTCCGGATTCGTGATCCTGAGGCTAAACCCCGTCTTTTGAGCTATCTCCCATAATTTTATCTATTTTATTAGCAATTGACCCCTAAAGGAAACAAATACCCAAAAAACTAAAAAAGCGCTTCCGGATTCGTGATCCTGAGGCCAGAACCCGACTTTTGAGCTATCTAAAATATTATCAGTTGACACCTAAAGTATACAATTACCCAGGTGACCCCTAAAGAAAGCAAATACTGCTAAAATTATGGGCGAACGCTCAGAAGACGGCGTTTGGCCTCACAAGGGAGCAGTTGATCCCTAAAGGAAACCAATACCGTGGAATGTCCCAAATGATATATACATCTTAAAACTTAATGATCAACTCTTGGCAGGGCGAAGCACTGCTAACAACATCACGTTATTTGTAAACTCACTTTTAACTTAAAATCCTTGACGAACTATTACCATAGAACTTATTCACAATATTCTTTTTCGCTTGCAAAGTGAACACGTACCACACGCAGTTGCTATCAGACTACCAACAACAACGTCAGACAGTGGACGATCGTACAATACGTACATATTTATAAAAATGTTTAAGATCGAATGGGAAATGGAGTTTTTTTGTTTAAAACGCCACAAGTAAGCCGCAATGCTTGATTTGCGGAAAAATATTTAATTACGTCTGCAAGCTTAGACTTGACTTGACTTGGGAACTGCCCCTTAGCATTGTGTATCAATACCAAGTGTGAACTCTTCTTTTGACAACACACATTAAAATGTCGGTTTGCTTACATCCTGCACATATTAAAATGTCGCCAGCACTGAATAACAGAAAAGCAATGGCGTTGTTTAACATCCTGCACACATCAACATGGCGGTCTCCTATCTTTTACCTAACGGTAGAAAGAGATGGTAAGATGGAAAGAAGTGAGACAAAAAAGGACTCAAAGGTGACTAAACTCACTTTGAAGTTTTCACGACTATGTCTATGATATCACACTTGTTATTAACCACAATCTCAAACAGGTGTTAAACTCATTTTGGAATTTTGACGTCTATGCAGAAGAGTTTACACTTGGTATTGATACACAATGCCCCTTAGCGTTCTGTTATATGAAGTTTGCATGTAATCGATTACCCTACTTGACTTGACTTAGAAATGTGATCTTGACTTAGAGATCAGTGAGAGAATAGCGTGATGCCATACCTTATTTATTGTTAACAACAACAACAACAACATACCTTATTTTTTATATATATTCCATAGAGATAAGAATTTTTGGATGTATATTATTCATATGGCAGCCGCAAAACTAACTGTCAAATAAATTAAATTCAAATTAGGCCAACCAAAAACAAAATATTTTGTTTCCTCCCAAAACTATAGATAAGCTCAAAACATCGAATCATAATGCCACGAAAATGCGTGATGGTACTTTTTACAAAGCTATATGTAAAAAATTACATATGTAATTACTTTTAAAAAGCAATTGGAGAGGGGAAAATTTTACGCTTATTTGAAACTGGTTAGTGTGCTCTCTTGCTATTTTTCTAAGTGCTAAGTGACAGTTCTCAAGCCAAGTCTATGATAAGTATCGGTAATGGCAGCTTAAGTCGGCATTTCGCTTTACTACACAGATAAGTAAATACGCTGAGTGCTGATGAAAGCGATTAAGTTTTTCGAATATAAGCTCGAGTTTATGGAAAGCTCCTATATTAATGAAGTGGAAGATAATTTAAAAAATGCTAAATTTATAGCTTCTTTTGAAGTTAGCTTGGTTTTAGCTAAAAAAGAGAAGTCACTCGAAGATGGTTATCAAAGACCTGTTTGTAGACGTTTTAGAAGGTTTTGGAGAAAAAGGACTGAGCTAGCCAAACATGTTGGTGATATACCCCTATCACGTCGCACAATAACGCGACGTATAACAGATATTTCAAAATGTATGTGTGTGAAATTGAAGCAAAAAAGTATTAACGCTAAGTCCTATTCCATTGCTTTGACTGAAAGCACTGACATTACCGATACCTGTCAACTTTTGGAGTACGACTTAGCGTTTAGAATTTTTGTTTCAAGTTTAAATATATACATCTTGAAATATCTGTTAAACATCGCGTCATTGTGTGACGTAATAACGGCATAAAGCCCCATTTTCTCCAAAACACTTCAGAACGGTTACAGCCAAGTCCTTACAAAAGTACCATCATCGAGTGACTTTACTTTCTTAGCCAACGCAGAGCTAATCACGAAATAAGTCTTCAACTCAACTTCCAACCCAAACTAAAAAAACTTAACATTCATATCTACGTACTGTTCGATCATCCTCTGTACTAAAAGTGAGTGCTTCGCCGTGCGACACACCCTCACCGTACGAGTGTTGAAATCAAACTAAATGTGGTTGTCGTTGATTTTGACGAAGAAGTCGCTGTGCGCTCGCTTTTCGTATACGAATATGGTCGCTTAGCAGGTGCTAAGCTGATGCCCACCCTTGCTTATCATACATAAACAATAAAGATGGGTACTATCGAATAAAAATTATTGCGACGAATTCGACCATTCCTCGACTATTCTTTCCTCGCTTCGATTACTATAAAGGTAAATAAAACACCCAGTTCTGCATGAATGGACTCAAACTTTGAGTACTATAGAGTACAGTTAATTTGAATTTTCCATTTGAATAACCAAAAAACTCAGCCTTGAATAATTTATATCAGAGGCGGCCACACAAATACTAAAACATTTGCATAAGTGTGTGTAAAAATTGAGTGACTTTTGCATGCAGTGAGTCCCAAAAAAAAAGGAGCCTGTGAAATTATGAAAAAAAGGAAAAGAGTTTGCTTGTTGATTTATTTTGTTTGTGTTTTAAAAAGCGTTTAATTGTTGAATTTTGGTGGATATATTTCGAAATGATTTTTTAGAGGGAAAAGTTTTAACGGGAATTGACTTCATAAGAAAATATATATTGTAGTTTGTAAAAAAGTCAAGGTTCATAAAAAAAATATGGCGTTTCTTCAACACCCCTCCGATATTTACTATTCAAATAATTAACTTTTTTAGTATTTTTTTGTTTTTTGAAAAAATAGTTGAATTGTGATTTGAAATTTTAACCACAAAAAAAAAACAATTAAGGAAAAATAAAAGTAGATAATTAAAAATTGCGGTTTTCAACACACCTTAAAAAAAGTTCATTAAATTTAAATAATAATTTAACTTTTTTTGTATTTTTTTGAATATAGCAGCGCCTTAGAATGAAAAAAAGACGCACATAACGACAACAATTTAAATATCGGGCGTTACAGCGCATGACAAAAAACGGGTTTTTATATGTTTTTCCGTTAAAAATAAGAAAATAATTGTTTCAGTTTTAGACGCAAATTAAATAAATTACGCAAAGTAGCATTTATGTACGTTTTCTTTTGCGTTCACTGTTTTTCTTACAGTTTTTCATGAGTGAAACAACGACTAACAACCGAAAGCACAACTTCGTGCCTGCACATCGTTAGCGTTGGTATTTGAGTATAAACCATTGTGTATCAGTACAAGTGTGGAATCTTCTGCATAGACGTCAAACTTTCAAAGTGAGTTTAACACTTGATGATCAGAGTTGCTTTTTTGGAAAATAGTATCATTTAGCGCCGAGTTGCAATCGATTGCGTAAAAAAATTAGTAGTAAATAAAGGGGTAATAGTTCTCTAAATTTATAAAATAAGGTGAAAAATAATGGTTGAAAACTTAAGTCTAGTTTTCATTAGGTCAAATTGTGATAATTTCTAACTTAAAACGATTAAATTTTATTTATTTTACGGGAAAAATTTTAATTTTACCAGAAAAAGAGAACACAATTTTTTTAGATAGATTGTTTTTAATTTATTAAGCCAGGTACCAACATCAAAGCCGTGGAATTTCGCCAGCATGCTGCAATTGGCCTGTCGTGAAATGTTGTTAGCAGTTTTCATTTTTTAGTTGCCTTTTGCAGTACGTTTTTAAATCTTTACAAATTCTAAGAAGTAGCAAACAATTTCTTTATAAATTGCAACTCTAAGGGCTGGTTTTCATTAGGTCAAAAGGTGTAAAATTTCATCGACATTATCGAGATTCGGTTGCTTATTTGGTAACTGTCTACTTTAGCTGTCAACTGCTAATAAATTAGCTAAATTATGGGGGGGGGGGCTCGAAAGACGGGGTTTGGCCTCAGGATCACGAATCCGGTAGCAATTTTTTAATTTTTGGTTTCAGTGAAAAGTTATGGTCAAAAAACCGAAAATTGACCCGGGTTCGATACCAAAATTGGGGCGGGATCCATCCGGTATTTATGTGCAGAACATAATCAGCTGGGGGCCGTCGGCCGCGCTTATAAAAACATAACCTGGGCTACGCCATCCCAAGTCCGGGGTGTTGCCTGAACAGTGCCGCGGTGCGCACTTATTTGGACGTTTCTAGGCGCAGTCTAATGTAAATACAACAGCCACATCAAAACTTGAAACTTGGATTGCAAATATCTCCTCAGAGAAGCAAAATATTAAAAACGCGCTTCCGGATTCGTGATCCTGAGGCCAAACTCTGTCTTTTGAACCCCCCCCCCCCCCCCCATAATTTAGCTAATTTATTAGCAGTTGACAGCTAAAGTAGACAGTTACCAAATAAGCAACCGAATCTCGATAAAGTCGATGAAATTTTACACCTTTTGACCTAATGAAAACCAGCCCTTAGAGTTGCAATTTATAAAGAAATTGTTTGCTACTTCTTAGAATTTGTAAAGATTTAAAAACGTACTGCAAAAGGCAACTAAAAAATGAAAACTGCTAACAACATTTCACGACAGGCCAATTGCAGCATGCTGGCGAAATTCCACGGCTTTGATGTTGGTACCTGGCTTAATAAATTAAAAACAATCTATCTAAAAAAATTGTGTTCTCTTTTTCTGGTAAAATTAAAATTTTTCCCGTAAAATAAATAAAATTTAATCGTTTTAAGTTTTGTATTTTTTTGCAAAATATAATAAAAAATGTAAGCTGAAAGATTCGCTTAAAAATTTCCTTACATATTGGAATGAAAAGTTGTGCAACACAGCAACACTTTTTGCAAACAAGAAACCTGTCTCATTGTTTTACGGTCCTGCACAAAACCCTGGTTTGCAGAAACCACAATAGCAACCCAGATTTTTTACGTGGATGTGTGTTTTGATTGACGTTGAAGTGCGTTTTGACATTTCTGTCAAAGCTACATTTCACACTTTATGTTATACACAATGGTATAAACTCAAAGTGCACAATGTGCAGCTTTTAACCGCCGCTGATTTATATTTTGAATATTCACTTTGACTAAAATTTTCAAAGTTAAACAAAAAAGAATATGAATGAAGAATTTTAATTTCTACTCTTCCGTGTATGGAAAATAGCTGCCTCATCATCGTTGGAACAGCGTCAAATGTACCGTCCATAATCCAGCAGTCGCTCTCATTTAACAACTGCAGCAAAGATTTTGTTCCAAAAATAAGAATGCATTCGCCATAACTTTAATAACTCTCTCACCTAAAATAAATAGTTGACCTTCCAAAACATAAAGTGATAATAAAGGAATGTCTATTTCTTCAACAAACCCGAGAAAGCTCGGTCACCCAGGTACTTTGTTCGCTAAACATCCATGTATTTTCGCTCTCTCCCACATTGCATGAATCAACTCAAAAATGAAGAAGTACATAAGTATCTTTAGTTTGGTTCAAGATCAAGTCTCAAATAGAAGGTATCTTGGAATTGGTTTAAATTCAAATCACAAATAAAAATTATCTATGAATTGGTTGAATGTTCAAATCACAAATAAAAAGTATCTTTGAATTGGTTGATATTCAATTCACAAATAAAAATTATCTTTGGATCTGTGATTCAAGCAATTCAAAATCACGCAACACTGACTGAATCAGAATGATAGAGTGAGATGCACCTGTATCCACAGTCAGTAAACGCTCTTTCCCGTCTACAAATCCTTCAATTGTAATATTGCTCGCTTTCCTACCGATTTTTGACACAGAGATTATGGGGCATCCCATTGTGAGAGAAAGCCTACGCCCAAAGATGACTTGATCCGAAACTCTTTCTCTCTTTTTCATTGTTTACTTAAAAATGGTACTGATTATGTGCTGCTATTTACTTGGCAGCACTGCATAATCGAGGAACATCTGACAGCAGAAGCAGCGAAAAATCTGTTTACCAGACCAAATATATTTGCAGAAAACAGGGGATGTTTAGTTGTGATTTAGGATTTCAGTTAAAAAGGCGCTAAGAACGCAATAAATAAGAGTATAAAATGCCAATCACAGGGATATGCGTCGTAGAATTTGCTGGTGAGCAACGTTTACTTTAATTTCCCTATTAGCGCGAATAATAACTCGTTCTGAAATTGAGCAGGTATTACGATGGTAAATTGGTTATTTACTTCGAATAGTAAGATTAATTAAGAAAAAAAAACTATAAAATAGTACTTTGTAAGAAAAATATACATAAAGTAAACCTTTTCTTTGCACATTTACATGACTTAAGCGGGCTACTCACCTGCCAAGAAATGTCAAACTCCATATAAAAAAACGCTCATGAACTGGTCAAGAAATGTTTTCACACGTCAAATTTTCTTGAGCCAATACTCAGCTCATAAGAAAAAATACAACACTTGTCGATAGTTGGCAACGCCGGTTTACCTCAAGAAATAAATATGCTCGTATATATTTCTTGAGGTAAGCGTGCAGATTCACGGCAAAGGTGAGTGCATATATCCCTACACATGTTTTATACATTTTTATAAACGTCAAAATTTCTTGACCAAGCACAAGAAATATATACTCGTTTTTTTCTTCAGACATTTCTTGGCCGGTAGGTAGCCCGCTTTAGTGTGACAAAGACAAAAGAACCAAAGTTTAAATCAAAATGCCCAAATTTTATCCTCGCAGTACTGGCACCATTGGACACTGTTATAAAAAATTACACATTTGGAGCGCTCTCAGAGAGTGCTAAGTTTCGGATCAAGTCATCTTTGCCTACGCCCCTTGCCGCTGACTCTCTTTAGTTTAGCGGTTGGTTGGATTGGAAGACTTGCTTATCTCCTTCAGCTTTGCGCTCGCGTAAGAATTGTTGGAGCCAGTTCCGCAATAACGTGCTATATGACCAGATTTTCGGCACTTGAAACATTTAATGGCACCATCGCTTTTCTTTAGAACTCCATTCAATGCTTTTAAAATTTTGTCAATATTCTCGGCCCAGTCTGGCGTCTCCACTTCCGTATGGTGAGCTTTGTAAGCTGGTTTACTCAAAAGCTAGGCTGTTTCTTGCGTAAGAGCATGAGATACCGTTTCGGCGAATGTCCTTTTGGGGTATTCCTTTATAAAACTTTGGATTTTTACCCTCTCAATGTATTCCACGGGTGCGTCTGCATTTGCCATATGAGCTAACCTCTCGATATCCGATCCAAATTCTTGCAATGTCTCATTAGCCTTCTGGAAGCGACTCTGCAGCTCTATTTGATGTATCTTCCCCCTATGCTCGCTACCGTAACGCCTCTCAACTGCAGCCATCAATGCTTCATAGATGTTACTTTCACCTTCTGGAATAGTCTGCAAAATTTCAGCTGCGGGGCCTTTCAATGCCCCAGCGCCCCAATTATTCGCAGCTGCTGTCTTCTCAAACTGTAGCTTAAATATTTGGAAAGGAACAGACCATCAAAGGCAGAGATCCATGCAGCATTTGGACAATTTAGCTGCAACTCCTGCATACGATTTTTCAACGCATCCATCTCAGCAACGATCTTACCTTGTCGTCCACTGAAAGCTTCTAACTGCGATGACACTATTGCATCTTGTGCCTCTAATTTTAGCATTATGCGTGTCTCTTGTTCCATCAACTCTTCCTTGATCTGTGATGCCATGTATGCCTTCTGCTAATCAAACTGAGATTAAATAGGTGTCTCTTGTTCTGCCATATATCCTTTCTGTTCCTCCAATTTTGATGTTATGATCTGACTAAACGCAGCCAGTAACACGTTTGTATCCACATTTGTCACTAGGTGTGGCGCTTCATCCTTCTGCGCACTTATAGGCGAAGCATTCTCCCTCCTCTCTTCTATTTTGGTCGTTATCTCTTCGACATCAGGACCAAAATCATGTTCGTCGGTATTGATTTTCACTGTTTCCATGGCATTGCTCAAACGTGCTTGCAGCTCAGATTTATTACCAACTTATTGTCTTGCTTAAGTCGCTGGATCTTCAGTTCAATTAACTTCGGCATGTCCTTTGTTGTCCTTAAACCTCTAGAATTTATTTAACAATCCTCTTCTGACATCATTTGTGACGAATTTGCAATCGTCCTTACTCGCTTTTACCTGATCCGACCGCTAATTGTTAAGTAATTGAACTCTGTTAGAACTCAACCAGAACTAACTTACAGCCAGGTATGAAACCGTATTTATACATCTTGAACGTGTTATCGAACATTCCGCAAAATAATAGTTAGCTGAACATATTTTAATAAACTCAGTTTGAAATAGTTACTCAAATTGAAATACTCATTTCGAAATAAAAAATTCTAAGGGTATTCGTATAATTTCTTATTTGCATCGTATTTATGCTATACGAGTCAATCCATATGATCAATATTAGGAAAAATCATTGCTGACTAGTCTCGGATTTCGCTCAAACTTTGAAGGACAGTTCTTTAGGGTCCCAAAGGAACAAATTTACATACATTTAATTTTTATAACCAGTCGTTTCGGACTGGTCGAATATAAAAGTTTGAAAAACGTCATTTTTAGGCTTACCTTATTATTGCTGTAAAAAGGTTTCTATTAGAGATATCCTTACATTCAATATGGCGTTTTAAAGGTAAAATAGAGTAGTTTGTTTAAAAGTTAGGTTAGGTTAGGTTCAAGTGGCTGCCGCAGAGGCACACCTAGGCCAGTATTAAAAGGCCCGTTGTGATACCACCAACACTAGGAAAGTCAGTTCCGGGACCCTGCCATATGGAAAATCCCGGTATTAACGGAATTCTCCACATAGCAGAATCCCGGGACCGACCTTCCTACACCAACACCGTTACTCCTCCTCGAACCATTTAGATGACTTGATGAAGGCCATCAGGTCCTTTATGTCCAGCTCCGTGACCTGGCGTAGGCTGACCAGGAAGGGAACTCCCAAAAATCGCATTCTCGCGCCACTTAAAGCCGGGCAGTTGCAGATGAGGTGCTCCACCGTTTCCTCCTCCTCATCATCCTTACAACTCCTACAGCATCGTCGGTAGGGCACACCAAGTCTTTCTGCGTGCCTACCAATGAGGCAGTGCCCAGTTAATACGCCTATTAATATGGAGATTTCTCTTCTCCTTAGGGCATAAATTTTTTTTGATCTTTTATGATCCCATTTCGGCCAGGTTTCTTTGGATATCCGGCATCCTGGAGATTGCAGCCATCTTTCGTTGGCTTGGCGGAGTGTGTATTCCTTCAGCATAAGCTTGCATGTGGCAAACGGCATACCTAAGCGCTCTTTATCGCGAAGAACCTGCTTGGTCGTGCCCTGCCTCGCAAGTTCGTCTGCCCTACAATTTCCCTCAATGTCCCTATGCCCCGGGACCCATGTGAGGTTAACGCGATTCTGTTGGGCCATCTCTTGTAGAGATCGACGACAGCTGAGCGTCAGTTCAGAGTTGAACGAGTAAGAGCCAAGGGATTTGATGGCCGCCTGGCTGTCGCTGAATATAAAAATGTCCTGTCTGATAGTGTGTTGGCCTATCCAAGCCGCGGCGTCCATGATTGCTGAAACTTCAGCCTGGAAGACACTGCAGTGATCAGGTAGTCTGAAGGAGAGCTCAAGGTTCAGATCCTTTGAATAAACCCCTCCCCCAACTCTGCCGTCTAACTTCGAGCCATCAGTATAAATGGAAGTACCGCCATGAGTGACGGGACTCCGATCCGTGCTCTCCCATTCTTCCCTGCTGGGAATATTGATTTTAAAACCGCTATCTCCTACTGTTGTGGTCGCACAGCGATCTGTGCTCAGCGGAAGAAAGCTATAGGATCCCAAAATACAGGCGTGTCCAGTAGTGCTTGCGCCCCAGCCGGACGTTTTCCTTAGACGCAGAGCCGATGCTGCTGCTACTCGGTGCCCTTCCAGATCGAGTGGCAAAATGCCTACAATGTCCTGGAGTGCCCCATTGGGCGTTGTTCTTAACGCACCGCTTATACAGATCATGCAAGATCTGTGTTCTTTACCTAGCAGATTAAGGTTTGTTGCCTTGCTCAGCGCAGGCCACCATACCACAACTCCATAGAGCATGATTGGTCGAATGATTGCAGTGTAGATCCATTTGCATATTTTGGGGCTGAGCCCCCATTTCTTTCCAATGGCTCTTTTGCAGGTGTAGAGTGCAATACACGCTTTCTTCTGGCGCTGAAGAACATTCTCCTTCCAGGTTAGTTTCCTATCCAGAACTGTGCCCAAGAACTTGGCTTTGTCAGCCAAGTTCAGGTGCACGTTATTCAGTTTTGGTAGTATTAGCGGTGGTATCTTATAGCGGTTGGTGAAAAGGACCAGTTCCACTTTTCCCGGGTTGATGCTCAGTCCGCAGCGCGAGCACCATGAGGAAACCTCTCTCAGTGCTACTTGCATCAAGTCGCACAGGGTTTGTGGGAATTTGCCCCTGTATACTATAGCTAAGTCATCTGCATATGCCACTACCTTCCCGCCCCCCAGTTGTGTCTCGCAGCATCGAGTTGACAGTGAGGTTCCATAGAAGCGGGGAGAGAACACCACCCTGAGGCGTTCCCCTTGTGACATAGCGTGATAAGTCAACCGAGCCCAGTGATGAAACTATTCGTCTACCCCTTAGCAGTTGATCAATAAGTCCAATAAGAGACCTGCTTATGCCCAGACTTGTTAAAGCGGTGTTTATAGCATCAGGGCTTATGTTGTTGAAGGCTCCTTCAATATCTAAAAAGGCCACAAGACAGTACTCCTTTTCATACAGCGATTTTTCAATAATTGAAACTAGGCTGTGAAGCGCAGTTTCTGTAGATTTGCCTTTGGTGTATGCATGCTGATAGCTACAGATCAGGTTGCTATCAATAGTAGAGGAGAGGTAGTCATTTATTATCCTCTCGAAGGTCTTGAGCACAAAGGATGAGAGACTGATCGGCCTATAGTCCTTGGGCTCGTAATGAGACGCCTTCCACGCCTTAGGAATAAACACTACCGTGGCACTTCTCCAGGAGCACGGAATGTAGCTAAGAGCCAGGCAGGCTGTATAGAGAAATACCAGCCATTTGGCTGATGTCTCCAGCGTGTTTATGAGTTGTGCGGGAATAATCCCGTCTGGCCCGGTAACCTTGAACGGTTCGAAGCTTTTAACCGCCCACCTAACCTTTTCCTCCGTGATGGGTATGTGTACAGCCAGGTTTGTTGTAGGTGCTAGGGGTTCCTCATGCAAGTTCCCTGGGAAGTGCGTATTCAAGAGCAGCTCTAGGGTTTCCCTCTCCGTGCTGGTCCAGGATCCGTCAGGTTTGCGCAAATAGCTTGTGGCTGTGAGTTTTTGAGAGCACTCGTCTAAGTCTCGCTGTATCGTCGACATTTTCGACTCCAGTGCAGAAATTTCTCCACGATACTCACTTCGCTTGCCTCAGAGCTTTTTTGTAGGCCCTCAGTTTAACTTTATATTCGAGCCATTGAGTCTCCGTGCCAAGGCTCTTGGCCTTATTAAATTGTGTCCTATATGATTTACGGAGCGAGTCCAGGTCGTAGGACCACCAATGCGGCCTATGTTTACCGCGTGGTTTTGGCACTGGGCAAGCCTGCTCTAGGGCATTCGAGAGCGCCGTTGTAAAGGTCTTTACCAGATCCTCCAACTCCCCTACTGATGAGGGGACTTGTGGGGCAGTGCTGGCAAGTCCCTAGATAGTATTTCATTGTGTAGCTGCCAGTTAGTGTTACGTGGGTTGCGTTTCATAACCGGCTGCTCAACAGAAAAGTCTAGAACTAATTCTACGTACCGGTGGTCGGAGAATGAGTGTTCATCGAGAACGCGCCATTTTCTGACCCACTCATAAGCGCCTTCGCTGCAAATAGTGAGATCTATGACCTCCCTACGGGTTTTAGTAATAAACGTAGGTTCGTTACCCACGTTGCAAACTACCAGGTTAGTTGTGAACAAATAATCAAACAACGACTCTCCTCTAGCATTGATATCGAAGCTTCCCCACTGGACGTGATGAGCATTGGCGTCAGTTCCGATAATAAGATGACCCATGGAAAATTTGCCACCAGGTCTTTTACCTCCCTCTGTGGCGGTGGTTCTTCGGCGTCGTAGGGCATATAGACCGATGCCATCGTCAGACTGGTACTGTCGACTGTTAAACTGGCAGCTGTAACGCAGCGCGAGCACCATGAGGAAACCTCTCTCAGTGCTACTTGCATCAAGTCGCACAGGGTTTGTGGGAATTTGCCCCTGTATACTATAGCTAAGTCATCTGCATATGCCACTACCTTCCAGCCCCCCAGCTTGTGTCTCGCAGCATCGAGTTGACAGTGAGGTTCCATAGAAGCGGGAAGAGAACACCACCCTGAGGCGTTCCCCTTGTGACATAGCGTGATAAGTCAACCGAGCCCAGTGATGAAACTATTCGTCTACCCCTTAGCAGTTGATCAATAAGTCCAATAAGGGACCTGCTTATGCCCAGACCCTGCGGGTTAGGGGTTTAGAATATGCCCGAGGTAAGCATACCGGTCGTAAGAGGCGACTAATATGCACATAGGTAATTGACGTGCTACTCGATGGTTGATCTACGGATATGATGCCTCTCACCTCTCATTACCCATCTTCTCCTTCCTCATGGATGGAGGGATGCCATGACCTAGAAGGTTCCACTGGTCATACCAAATCGCTACCACGACAGTCGGGCAGTACCGCAAGGGAGTACCGCAGCGTACCGGGGTCATATCCGGCCAAGGACTGTCAACTTCGGCATCACTCCCCAAAACCTTCGGGGAGTGTTTTGTTGTTAACAACAACAACAACATGCCCAGACTTGTTAAAGCGGTGTTTATAGCATCAGGGCTTACGTTGTTGAAGGCTCCTTCAATATCTAAAAAGGCCACAAGACAGTACTCCTTTTCATACAGCGATTTTTCAATAACAGAAACTAGGCTGTGAAGCGCCTAGGTCTTGTAACCTCTCTACCGGTGTTGGGAAATTATGGTCCACCGTCAAGTCCTTGTCGAATCCTTCGGGTCCACCAAAAAATGTCGACATTACCTTTGGTGACAAGACTTTAAATGACCCCAGGAAATGTGCGCAGGCTTTTTGTCGACAGTATGTCCCACACCCTGCGCAAGATAGGACAAGACGTGGAATCTTCAGGCGCGCGTATAAACACAAAAACTATGCCCCGTTGCCATCACCGCTACAGAGGTTCAAGAGGCCATCCGGAAGACTAAAAATTCCAAAGCCATCGGCCCTGATGGCATAGCCATGGTGCATCTCAAGCATATCGGCCCAGCGGGAGTCAAATATTTAACTGCCGTCTTCAACCTGTCTTTGATCACAGCTGTCATACCCGACAAATGGAAGCAGGCAACTGTGATCCCACTGCTAAAGCCTGGCAAGCCAGCTAACGTTGGGGAGTCATATCGTCCGATGTCACTCCTCTCGCCAGTAGTAAAGACACTTGAAGCGGCCCTACTCCCGCTCTATACATCACACTTGATGTTAGCCGAGCACCAGCATGGCTTCAGGAAAGGCAGGAGCACAACATCTGCTCAAAACAGACCTAATGACAGGACGGTTCTAGTTGCACTCGATCTGAGTCAAGCTTTTGATACAGTAAATCATGGGCAGCTTGTATCCGATTTGGAAGACTCGTCACTCCCCCCCTGTCCCAGCCGTTGGACCGCCAATTATCTCAGTGGTCGTCGGTCGTCTGTTGTATTCAGAAACAAAAAATCTAAAGCCAGGAGGATCAAACAAGGGGTACCACAGGGTGGTGTCCTTTCCCCGTTATTGTTTAACTTCTATATTTCGAAGCTTCCTCCTCCACCAGAAGAAGTTACGATTGTTTCTTACGCAGACGATTGCACGATATTGGCTACTGGTACTTCCGTTGATGAGATGTGCTCTAAAGTAAATGGCTATCTCCCCTCTTTAGTCGAGTTTTTCACCGCCCGAAGCTTGACACTGTCGCCAACAAAGTCTTCGGCGACCCTATTCACGACGTGGACAGCGCAGGTTGGCATGGAACTAGAAATTTATGTAGGTGATCATAAAATACCTACTGCCGCTCACCCAAAAATCTTAGGAGTGACTTTCGACACCATGCACACTTTCGCTGCCCATTCAGCTGCAATTGTCTCAAAATAACAGAGCCGTAACAAAATCCTCAAATCACTAGCCACTAGTACTTGGGGTAAAGACAAAGAAACGTTATTGGTAACGTACAAGGCAATTGGTCGGCCGATCCTGAACTATGCGTTCACTGGAATCAGCTTCAGGCCTGTCAAAACACCGCGCTCAGAACCGCTACGGGGTGCGTCCTTATGTCACCTATATCTCATATACACGAGGTGGAAATGCTTCCCGTTAGGGAGCATAATGAAATGCTAAACAAGCAGTACCTACTGAATTGCTGTAAACCACAGCACCCCGGTAGACAACTGCTTGAACTCATTCCGCCTCCTAGGACCATAAGATCGCATTTACGTAAACATTTTGATGAGATCCGGCACTATATAACAACGCCGTTTGATCTACAGGTGCATAAACAGGACTTGGGGCATATCCATACAACGTCTGTTGGCCATTACTCTGCGCTCTGTCCGCTAAACAATGTCTTACATGCCGCAACACCTCGCATTTCTGAAGAGGAGCGTCATCTTCCACGTGAGACAAGGGTCACTCTGGCTCAATTACGCTCTGGATATTGTAGCAGGTTAACCTCCTACATATCTAGACTGAACCCTGATGTGCCGAATGTATGTCCGGCATGCGGCTCGTCCCCCCACAATACCAATCACTTATTTACTTGCTCATTTGAGCCCACTCTTCTAACACCCATCTCTCTTTGGTCCAACCCTATTGAAACTGCTAGTTTCCTTGGATTCCCGTTAGAAGATATTGATGACAATTTAGGTTAAGGAAAAATACGCGTTGGGCAGGACTACACCTCGTTACAACAACAACAACAACAAGGCTGTGAAGCGCAGTTTCTGCAGATTTCCCTTTGGTGTATGCATGCTGATAGCTACCGATCAGGTTGCTATCAATAGTAGAGGAGAGTTAGTCATTTATTATCCTCTCGAAGGTCTTGAGCACAAAGAATGAGAGACTGATCGGCCTATAGTCCTTGGGCTCGTAATGAGACGCCTTCCCCGCCTTAGGAATAAACACTACCGTGGCACTACACCAGGAGCACGGAATGTAGCTAAGAGCCAGGCAGGCTGTATAGAGAAATACCAGCCATTTGGCTGATGTCTCCAGCGTGTTTATGAGTTTTGCGGGAATAATCCCGTCTGACCCGGCAGCCTTGAACGGTTCGAAGCTTTTAACCGCCCACCTAACCTTTTCCTCCGTGATGGGTATGTGTACAGCCAGGTTTGTTGTAGGTGCTAGGGGTTCCTCATGCAAGTTCCCTGGGAAGTGCGTATTCAAGAGCAGCTCTAGGGTTTCCCTCTCCGTGCTGGTCCAGGATCCGTCAGGCTTGCGCAAATAGCTTGTGGCTGTGAGTTTTTGAGAGCACTCGTCTAAGTCTCGCTGTATCGTCGACATTTTCGACCCCAGTGCAGAAATTTCTCCACGATACTCTCTTCGCCTGCCTCAGAGCTTTTTTGTAGGCCCTCAGTTCAACTTTATATTCGAGCCATTGAGTCTCCGTGCCAAGGCTCTTGGCCTCATTAAATTGTGTCCTATATGATTTACGGAGCGAGTCCAGGTCGTAGGACCACCAATGCGGCCTATGTTTACCGCGTGGTTTTGGCACTGGGCAAACCTGCTCTAGGGCATTCGAGAGCGCCGTTGTAAAGGTCTTTACCAGATCCTCCAACTCCTCTACTGATGAGGGGACTTGTGGGGGCAGTGCTGGCAATTCCCTAGATAGTATTTCATTGTGTAGCTGCCAGTTAGTGTTACGTGGGTTGCGTTTCATAACCGGCTGCTCAACAGAAAAGTCTAGAACTAATTCTACGTACCGGTGGTCGGAGAATGAGTGTTCATCGAGAACGCGCCATTTTCTGACCCACTCATAAGCGCCTTCGCTGCAAATAGTGAGATCTATGACCTCCCTACGGGTTTTAGTAATAAACGTAGGTTCGTTACCCACGTTGCAAACTACCAGGCTAGTTGTTAACAAATAATCAAACAACGACTCTCCTCTAGCATTGATATCGGAGCTTCCCCACTGGACGTGATGAGCATTGGCGTCAGTTCCGATAATAAGATGACCCATGGAAAAATTTGCCACCAGGTCTTTTACCTCCCTCTATGGCGGTGGTTCTTCGGCGTCGTAGGGCATATAGACCGATGCCATCGTCAGACTGGTACTGTCGACTGTTAAACTGGCTTTTTGTAGGCCCTCAGTTTAACTTTATATTCGAGCCATTGAGTCTCCGTGCCAAGGCTCTTGGCCTTATTAAATTGTGTCCTACATGATTTACGGAGCGAGTCCAGGTCGTAGGACCACCAATGCGGCCTATGTTTACCGCGTGGTTTTGGCACTGAGCAAACCTGCTCTAGGGCATTCGAGAGCGCCGTTGTAAAGGTCTTTACCAGATCCTCCAACTCCTCTACTGATGAGGGGACTTGTGGGGGCAGTGCTGGCAAGTCCCTAGATAGTATTTCATTGTGTAGCTGCCAGTTAGTGTTACGTGGGTTGCGTTTCATAACCGGCTGCTCAACAGAAAAGTCTAGAACTAATTCTACGTACCGGTGGTCGGAGAATGAGTGTTCATCGAGAACGCGCCATTTTCTGACCCACTCATAAGCGCCTTCGCTGCAAATAGTGAGATTTATGACCTCCCTACGGGTTTTAGTAATAAACGTAGGTTCGTTACCCACGTTGCAAACTACCAGGTTAGTTGTTAACAAATAATCAAACAACGACTCTCCTCTAGCATTGATATCGGAGCTTCCCCACTGGACGTGATGAGCATTGGCGTCAGTTCCGATAATAAGATGACCCATGGAAAAATTTGCCACCAGGTCTTTTACCTCCCTCTGTGGCGGTGGTTCTTCGGCGTCGTATGGCATATAGACCGATGCCATCGTCAGACTGGTACTGTCGACTGTTAAACTGGCTTTTTGTAGGCCCTCAGTTTAACTTTATATTCGAGCCATTGAGTCTCCGTGCCAAGGCTCTTGGCCTTATTAAATTGTGTCCTACATGATTTACGGAGCGAGTCCAGGTCGTAGGACCACCAATGCGGCCTATGTTTACCGCGTGGTTTTGGCACTGGGCAAACCTGCTCTAGGGCATTCGAGAGGGCCGTTGTAAAGGTCTTTACCAGATCCTCCAACTCCTCTACTGATGAGGGGGCAGTGCTGGCAAGTCCCTAGATAGTATTTCATTGTGTAGCTGCCAGTTAGTGTTACGTGGGTTGCGTTCCCTATGTACAGTCACTTCTCAGAGCAGAAAACCCAGGACATCGCCATGGATCTCTGCGCAGTGGAACCACCCGGGGTTTTACCTCGGCCAAGGACTGTCACTTTCAATGTAACCCTGTTTAGTATGTTTTGTCCCATTCCGAAACTATCATCCTCCCCCCTTGCAGCAGGGCTGCAAGATATTCTTTTGTTACGGGCGGGCGTTGAGCCGAACCCCGGATCAAAAGAATGGATATGCAGTGTCTGTTGCAAAAAAATATATATTAAACGGTCGCATTCTGTGCAATGCTTCTCGTGTAAGAGATGGCTCCATAAATCTGGATGTTCAGGGCTTAACCTTAACATCCACAGACCCCGTACTTTCTTTAGTACTTTCGTGGCCCCTTGTTGTTTGCGCCGTCGGGCGTCCCGCGGTAAGCGCCGTTCAAGCGCACCCCTACCGCCACCTTCTAGTAGCAATACTAATAATAATAATAATAATGTCTTAACGACTAGCAGCATTTCTGCTATACCCGCCACACAAATTCCAGACTGTTGCTCGTGCCTTATGGCGTCAACATCACGCGCAGCAGCTCAACACTCTTGCTCCCACCGGAGCAGTTTAGACATGAGCAACTCCGAGCATCAGTCTCTGTCTGTTTCTTTGTTACACCCCCCCCTCCCGTTTACACGTGAGTCAGGATCAACATCTTCTTGCACCTGTCTCGACGTGTACTGTTTGTCGGCAAAGATTATACACGCTCGCGTCATCGGTCAAATGCAATAACTGCTTAGGCCAATGCCACGTACATCTATGCTCTGGGCTCGCTAACAGGAATCTTTGGACGGATGCGTTCATCGCACCATGCTGTAACACGCCTCAACCTACGACGCCAGCCAACCCGGTTACACCAGGTCCACAGCTAACTAGGCTGAGGCACAGCCTTGGTCTTCGCCTACCAACACCTGGGCGAACACATCCGTCTCTCACGCCTTTGGTTAACTCGACATCGACCCCACCGGCGCACTTCCAAATCTTACAGCACAACTGTAACGGATTAACTGGTAAGATCGCAGAGATAACTAATTTGATGACGCAATATGACATAAAACTTGCCGCAATCCAAGAAACCAAGCTCAGTCCAAGGTCGGACCTCATTACCTATGGCGGATATAACATTCACCGGAAAGACCGTCATAGAGTAACAGGAGGTCTGGGAGGTGGTCTAGCGTTCATAACGCACAACTCTGTACAGTATCATCTATTTGATACCGACATCGAAGGAACGGATGATATCTTAGAAAGCCAAGGTATTACCATCCGTACAGGAGATGTCGATCTGCAAATCATTAACATCTACATACCCCCTGTCTCAAGTTGCCCAACCGGTTATCACCCCGACATTAGCTTGCTATTACGAGGAGATAACCGCGTGATCCTGGGCGACTTCAATGCGCACCACGACATGTGGCACTCAAACTTGCCAGCAGACAGTAGGGGGCATGTACTCGCAGAACAAATAGATGATACGGCTTTCTGTACATTGAACGGAGACGCCCCAACGAGAGTATCGGGTAACTGCTATAGTTCGCCAGATATTTCTATCGTAAGTGCAGGACTATTGAACAACACCAATTGGCGACCCATACTCACGTTGGCGTCTGACCATCTCCCAATAGTCATTACCATCGAACGACCGACGGACTTTATAACACCTGAGCATGGTACATACATCAACTTTACCAAGGCGGACTGGGACAGTTTTCAGACATATACGGACGAATCCTTGGCTGCTCTATCCATTCCTACGGACGTACGCAAAGGCGAACGAGACTTCCGCAACATCATTGACTTGGCCTCTAGACGCTTCATTCCTGCGGGTCGAATATCCCGAATAAGACCAAATTTCCCCGCGGAGGCAGCGGCCATGGCTAGAGAAAGAGATGAAGTGCGAAGTCTCAATCCCGCAGACCCCCGTATAAGGGATCTCAACGCGGAAATTCGTAGGTTGGTCGATAAACACAAACTGGCCAAATGGAAACAACACCTAGAGCAATGCAACCTCTCTGACGGTGTTGGCAAATTATGGACTACGGTCAAAGCTCTATCTAATCCAACACAACACAAGGATAAAGTAGATATTACTTTCGGTGACAGGGTGAAGAAGGACCCTAGGGGATGTGCGAACTCCTTCTGTAGACAATTTGTACTACATTCCCCACCCGATAGAGCTAAACGTAGAACCATGCGACAGGCGCGTAAATACAAAAACCAAAACACGCCCATTGTCATCACTGCCTCAGAGGTCAAGGAAGCCATCAGACAGGCTAAGCCCTCAAAATCCATCGGCCCCGACGGCATTGCCATGAAGATGCTGAAACATCTAGGCCAGGAGGGACACAAATACTTAGCGGCTCTATTCAATCTTTCACTGAACACTTTCGTCATTCCTGAAATATGGAAAAAGGCGAGAGTGGTTCCATTATTAAAACCTAGAAAGCCGGGAAACATAGGCGATTCATATCGCCCTATATCACTTTTGTCGCCGGTAGTGAAGACGCTAGAGTCCATTTTGCTCCCGTATTACACCGCAAATCTGCACCTGGCTAATCATCAACATGGCTTCCGTAAGCTGCACAGCACCACCACCGCACTCAATGCCATTACAACGCAAATAAATAGCGGTCTAAATCAAAACCAACCAAATCACAGGACTGTGTTAGTGGCACTTGACTTGTCGAAAGCTTTTGACACAGTCAACCATGCCACTCTCATACAAGATCTATTAGAAACACAAATACCTGATGGGTTAAAGAGATGGACCGCTAATTACTTGAATGGGCGGCAGGCGTCGGTCAACTTTAGAAACGCAACATCAAAACCAAGACGAATTAGACAGGGGGTGCCACAGGGTGGTGTCCTATCCCCGACACTGTTTAATTTCTATCTATCGAAGATGCCCCCACCACCAGAGGGTGTCTCCGTCGTTTCTTATGCTGACGACTGTACAATAATGGCGACGGGGAAGGGCCCCTATACTGATGAACTCTGTAATAAAATGAACGGTTACATCTGCGACCTTTCCAGGTTTTTCACAGAGCGAGATCTGACGATATCTCCGACTAAATCAACGGCGACGCTTTTTACGACGTGGACGCACCAGGTGAGAAATGAATTAGACATTTTCGTTGACGGCACTAAGCTACCAACTGTCAGCCACCCAAAGTTATTAGGGATGACATTGGATAATACTTTCTCATTTGCTGGTCATGTGTCTGCAATGGTCTCAAAGGTACGTGGTCGCAACAAGATCCTCAAGTCAATTGCCGGCAGTACTTGGGGAAAAGACAAAGAAACGTTGCTGACTACATATAAGGCCATTGGCCGACCAGTCTTTGACTATGCTGCACCCATATGGTCGCCTAATGTACATAACACCAACTGGACGAAGTTACAAGTCTGCCAAAATACTGCCATCAGAACTGCTACGGGATGTCTCCTCATGTCTTCCGAGTCTCACCTCCATCAGGAGGCAAAACTGCTCAATGTAAAAGAGCATGCGGAAATGCTGAGCAAGCAATTCCTTCTGAACTGCCACAAGCCAGCACATCCAAACCGTCATCTTTTGGACATAGATCCGCCCCCGAGAGACATAAGGAAACATCTCCGTAAACATTATGATGAGATCCGGCATCATATTACCTTGCCGTTTGATCTGCAGAATCATAAGCGGGCTCTAACCGACATCCACACCGAGTCGGTAGATACTTTTGTCGGATCTCTACCTGTGAACCCCGTTCTGAACAGTCCTCCACCGGATATTGCTGAAGAAGAACGCACCTTACCAAGGGAGACAAGAGTTACCCTGGCACAGCTTAGGTCTGGATATAGTGTAAGGTTAAACTCCTACTTGTCCAGACTTAATGACACAATCTCAAACACATGCCCTGCATGTGGTAGGACCCCCCATGATACTCTACATCTCTTCAATTGTTCATTTGAACCTACTCTTCTAACCCCTCTGGACAAACCCTGTTGAAACTGCACGTTTCCTTGGACTCCCCTTAGAAGAGCTTGATGAAGATCTTCGGAATGATCATACACTCTAGACAGGGCAATGCATTGTTAACAACAACAACAACTGTTAAACTGGCAGCTGTAACGCAGCGCGAGCACCATGAGGAAACCTCTCTCAGTGCTACTTGCATCAAGTCGCACAGGGTTTGTGGGAATTTGCCCCTGTATACTATAGCTAAGTCATCTGCATATGCCACTACCTTCCCGCCCCCCAGCTTGTGTCTCGCAGCATCGAGTTGACAGTGAGGTTCCATAGAAGCGGGAAGAGAACACCACCCTGAGGCGTTCCCCTTGTGACATAGCGTGATAAGTCAACCGAGCCCAGTGATGAAACTATTCGTCTACCCCTTAGCAGTTGATCAATAAGTCCAATAAGGGACCTGCTTATGCCCAGACCCTGCGGGTTAGGGGTTTAGAATATGCCCGAGGTAGGCATACCGGTCGTAAGAGGCGACTAATATGCACATAGGTAATTGACGTTGATCTACGGATATGATGCCTCTCACCTCTCATTACCCATCTTCTCCTTCCTCATGGATGGAGGGATGCCATGACCTAGAAGGTTCCACTGGTCATACCAAATCGCTACCACGACAGTCGGGCAGTACCGCAAGGGAGTACCGCAGCGTACCGGGGTCATATCCGGCCAAGGACTGTCAACTTCGGCATCACTCCCCAAAACCTTCGGGGAGTGTTTTGTTGTTAACAACAACAACAACATGCCCAGACTTGTTAAAGCGGTGTTTATAGCATCAGGGCTTATGTTGTTGAAGGCTCCTTCAATATCTAAAAAGGCCGCAAGACAGTACTCCTTTTCATACAGCGATTTTTCAATAACAGAAACTAGGCTGTGAAGCGCCTAGGTCTTGAAACCTCTCTACCGGTGTTGGGAAATTATGGTCCACCGTCAAGTCCTTGTCGAATCCTTCGGGTCCACCAAAAAATGTCGACATCACCTTTGGTGACAAGACTTTAAATGACCCCAGGAAATGTGCGCAGGCTTTTTGTCGACAGTATGTCCCACACCCTGCGCAAGATAGGACAAGACGTGGAATCTTCAGGCGCGCGTATAAACACAAAAACTATGCCCCGTTGCCATCACCGCTACAGAGGTTCAAGAGGCCATCCGGAAGACCAAAAATTCCAAAGCCATCGGCCCTGATGGCATAGCCATGGTGCATCTCAAGCATATCGGCCCAGCGGGAGTCAAATATTTAACTGCCGTCTTCAACCTGTCTTTGATCACAGCTGTCATACCCGACAAATGGAAGCAGGCAACTGTGATCCCACTACTAAAGCCTGGCAAGCCAGCTAACGTTGGGGAGTCATATCGTCCGATGTCACTCCTCTCGCCAGTAGTAAAGACACTTGAAGCGGCCCTACTCCCGCTCTACACATCACACTTGATGTTAGCCGAGCACCAACATGGCTTCAGGAAAGGCAGGAGCACAACATCTGCTCAAAACAGACCTAATGACAGGACGGTTCTAGTTGCACTAGATCTGAGTCAAGCTTTTGATACAGTAAATCATGGGCAGCTTGTATCCGATTTGGAAGACTCGTCACTGCCCCCCTGTCCCAGCCGTTGGACCGCCAATTATCTCAGTGGTCGTCGGTCGTCTGTTGTAATCAGAAACAAAAAATCTAAAGCCAGGAGGATCAAACAAGGGGTACCACAGGGTGGTGTCCTTTCCCCGTTATTGTTTAACTTCTATATTTCGAAGCTTCCTCCTCCACCAGAAGAAGTTACGATTGTTTCTTACGCAGTCGATTGCACGATATTGGCTACTGGTACTTCCGTTGATGAGCTGTGCTCTAAAGTAAATGGCTATCTCCCCTCTCTAGTCGAGTTTTTCACCGCCCGAAGCTTGACACTGTCGCCAACAAAGTCTTCGGCGACCCTATTCACGACGTGGACAGCGCAGGTTGGCATGGAACTAGAAATTTATGTAGGTGATCATAAAATACCTACTGCCGCTCACCCAAAAATCTTAGGAGTGACTTTCGACACCATGCACACTTTCGCTGCCCATTCAGCTGCAATTGTCTCAAAATAACAGAGCCGTAACAAAATCCTCAAATCACTAGCCACTAGTACTTGGGGTAAAGACAAAGAAACGTTATTGGTAACGTACAAGGCAATTGGTCGGCCGATCCTGAACTATGCGTTCACTGGAATCAGCTTCAGGCCTGTCAAAACACCGCGCTCAGAACCGCTACGGGGTGCGTCCTTATGTCACCTATATCTCATATACACAATGAGGTGGAAATGCTTCCAGTTAGGGAGCATAATGAAATGCTAAACAAGCAGTACCTACTGAATTGCTGTAAACCACAGCACCCCGGTAGACAACTGCTTGAACTCATTCCGCCTCCTAGGACCATAAGATCGCATTTACGTAAACATTTTGATGAGATCCGGCACTATATAACAACGCCGTTTGATCTACAGGTGCATAAACAGGACTTGGGGCATATCCATACAACGTCTGTTGGCCATTACTCTGCGCTCTGTCCGCTAAACAATGTCTTACATGCCGCAACACCTGGCATTTCTGAAGAGGAGCGTCATCTTCCTCGAGAGACAAGGGTCACTCTGGCTCAATTACGCTCTGGATATTGTAGCAGGTTAAACTCCTACATATCTAGACTGAACCCTGATGTGCCGAATGTATGTCCGGCATGCGGCTCGTCCCCCCACAATACCAATCACTTATTTACTTGCTCATTTGAGCCCACTCTCCTAACACCCATCTCTCTTTGGTCCAATCCTATTGAAACTGCTAGTTTCCTTGGACTCCCGTTAGAAGATATTGATGACAATTAGGTTAAGGAAAAATACGCGTTGGGCAGGACTACACATCGTTACAACAACAACAACAACAACTGATCGGCCTATAGTCCTTGGGCTCGTAATGAGACGCCTTCCCCGCCTTAGGAATAAACACTACCGTGGCACTTCTCCAGGAGCACGGAATGTAGCTAAGAGCCAGGCAGGCTGTATAGAGAAATACCAGCCATTTGGCTGATGTCTCCAGCGTGTTTATGAGTTTTGCGGGAATAATCCCGTCTGGCCCGGCAGCCTTGAACGGTTCGAAGCTTTTAACCGCCCACCTAACCTTTTCCTCCGTGATGGGTATGTGTACAGCCAGGTTTGTTGTAGGTGCTAGGGGTTCCTCATGCAAGTTCCCTGGGAAGTGCGTATTCAAGAGCAGCTCTAGGGTTTCCCTCTCCGTGCTGGTCCAGGATCCGTCAGGTTTTGCGCAAATAGCTAGTGGCTGTGAGTTTTTGAGAGCACTCGTCTAAGTCTCGCTGTATCGTCGACATTTTCGACCCCAGTGCAGAAATTTCTCCACGATACTCTCTTCGCCTGCCTCAGAGCTTTTTTGTAGGCCCTCAGTTTAACTTTATATTCGAGCCATTGAGTCTCCGTGCCAAGGCTCTTGGCCTTATTAAATTGTGTCCTACATGATTTACGGAGCGAGTCCAGGTCGTAGGACCACCAATGCGGCCTATGTTTACCGCGTGGTTTTGGCACTGGGCAAACCTGCTCTAGGGCATTCGAGAGCGCCGTTGTAAAGGTCTTTACCAGATCCTCCAACTCCTCTACTGATGAGGGGACTTGTGGGGGCAGTGCTGGCAAGTCCCTAGATAGTATTTCATTGTGTAGCTGCCAGTTAGTGTTACGTGGGTTGCGTTTCATAACCGGCTGCTCAACAGAAAAGTCTAGAACTAATTCTACGTACCGGTGGTCGGAGAATGAGTGTTCATCGAGAACGCGCCATTTTCTGACCCACTCATAAGCGCCTTCGCTGCAAATAGTGAGATCTATGACCTCCCTAGGGGTTTTAGTAATAAATGTAGGTTCGTTACCCACGTTGCAAACTACCAGGTTAGTTGTTAACAAATAATCAAACAACGACTCTCCTCTAGCATTGATATCGGAGCTTCCCCACTGGACGTGATGAGCATTGGCGTCAGTTCCGATAATAAGATGACCCATGGAAAAATTTGCCACCAGGTCTTTTACCTCCCTCTGTGGCGGTGGTTCTTCGGCGTCGTAGGGCATATAGACCGATGCCATCGTCAGACTGGTACTGTCGACTGTTAAACTGGCTTTTTGTAGGCCCTCAGTTTAACTTTATATTCGAGCCATTGAGTCTCCGTGCCAAGGCTCTTGGCCTTATTAAATTGTGTCCTACATGATTTACGGAGCGAGTCCAGGTCGTAGAACCACCAATGCGGCCTATGTTTACCGCGTGGTTTTGGCACTGGGCAAACCTGCTCTAGGGCATTCGAGAGCGCCGTTGTAAAGGTCTTTACCAGATCCTCCAACTCCTCTACTGATGAGGGGACTTGTGGGGGCAGTGCTGGCAAGTCCCTAGATAGTATTTCATTGTGTAGCTGCCAGTTAGTGTTACGTGGGTTGCGTTTCATAACCGGCTGCTCAACAGAAAAGTCTAGAACGAATTCTACGTACCGGTGGTCGGAGAATGAGTGTTCATCGAGAACGCGCCATTTTCTGACCCACTCATAAGCGCCTTCGCTGCAAATAGTGAGATTTATGACCTCCCTACGGATTTTAGTAATAAACGTAGGTTCGTTACCCACGTTGCAAACTACCAGGTTAGTTGTTAACAAATAATCAAACAACGACTCTCCTCTAGCATTGATATCGGAGCTTCCCCACTGGACGTGATGAGCATTGGCGTCAGTTCCGATAATAAGATGACCCATGGAAAAATTTGCCACCAGGTCTTTTACCTCCCTCTGTGGCGGTGGTTCTTCGGCGTCGTAGGGCATATAGACCGATGCCATCGTCAGACTGGTACTGTCGACTGTTAAACTGGCTTTTTGTAGGCCCTCAGTTTAACTTTATATTCGAGCCATTGAGTCTCCGTGCCAAGGCTCTTGGCCTTATTAAATTGTGTCCTACATGATTTACGGAGCGAGTCCAGGTCGTAGGACCACCAATGCGGCCTATGTTTACCGCGTGGTTTTGGCACTGGGCAAACCTGCTCTAGGGCATTCGAGAGCGCCGTTGTAAAGGTCTTTACCAGATCCTCCTACTCCTCTACTGATGAGGGGGCAGTGCTGGCAAGTCCCTAGATAGTATTTCATTGTGTAGCTGCCAGTTAGTGTTACGTGGGTTGCGTTCCCTATGTACAGTCACTTCTCAGAGCAGAAAGCCCAGGACATCGCCATGGATCTCTGCGCAGTGGAACCACCCGGGGTTTTACCTCGGCCAAGGACTGTCACTTTCAATGTAACCCTGTTTAGTATGTTTTGTCCCATTCCGAAACTATCATCCTCCCCCCTTGCAGCAGGGCTGCAAGATATTCTTTTGTTACGGGCGGGCGTTGAGCCGAACCCCGGATCAAAAGAATGGATATGCAGTGTCTGTTGCAAAAAAATATATATTAAACGGTCGCATTCTGTGCAATGCTTCTCGTGTAAGAGATGGCTCCATAAATCTGGATGTTCAGGGCTTAACCTTAACATCCACAGACCCCGTACTTTCTTTAGTACTTTCGTGGCCCCTTGTTGTTTGCGCCGTCGGGCGTCCCGCGGTAAGCGCCGTTCAAGCGCACCCCTACCGCCACCTTCTAGTAGCAACACTAATAATAATAATAATAATGTCTTAACGACTAGCAGCATTTCTGCTATACCCGCCACACAAATTCCAGACTGTTGCTCGTGCCTTATGGCGTCAACATCACGCGCAGCAGCTCAACACTCTTGCTCCCACCGGAGCAGTTTAGACATGAGCAACACCGAGCATCAGTCTCTGTCTGTTTCTTTGTTACACCCCCCCTCCCGTTTACACGTGAGTCAGGATCAACATCTTCTTGCACCTGTCTCGACGTGTACTGTTTGTCGGCAAAGATTATACACGCTCGCGTCATCGGTCAAATGCAATAACTGCTTAGGCCAATGCCACGTACATCTATGCTCTGGGCTCGCTAACAGGAATCTTTGGACGGATGCGTTCATCGCACCATGCTGTAACACGCCTCAACCTACGACGCCAGCCAACCCGGTTACACCAGGTCCACAGCTAACTAGGCTGAGGCACAGCCTTGGTCTTCGCCTACCAACACCTGGGCGAACACATCCGTCTCTCACGCCTTTGGTTAACTCGACATCGACCCCACCGGCGCACTTCCAAATCTTACAGCACAACTGTAACGGATTAACTGGTAAGATCGCAGAGATAACTAATTTGATGACGCAATATGACATAAAACTTGCCGCAATCCAAGAAACCAAGCTCAGTCCAAGGTCGGACCTCATTACCTATGGCGGATATAACATTCACCGGAAAGACCGTCATAGAGTAACAGGAGGTCTGGGAGGTGATCTAGCGTTCATAACGCACAACTCTGTACAGTATCATCTATTTGATACCGACATCGAAGGAACGGATGATATCTTAGAAAGCCAAGGTATTACCATCCGTACAGGAGATGTCGATCTGCAAATCATTAACATCTACATACCCCCTGTCTCAAGTTGCCCCACCGGTTATCACCCCGACATTAGCTTGCTATTACGAGGAGATAACCGCGTGATCCTGGGCGACTTCAATGCGCACCACGACATGTGGCACTCAAACTTGCCAGCAGACAGTAGGGGGCATGTACTCGCAGAACAAATAGATGATACGGCTTTCTGTACATTGAACGGAGACGCCCCAACGAGAGTATCGGGTAACTGCAATAGTTCGCCAGATATTTCTATCGTAAGTGCAGGACTATTGAACAACACCAATTGGCGACCCATACTCACGTTGGCGTCTGACCATCTCCCAATAGTCATTACCATCGAACGACCGACGGACTTTATAACACCTGAGCATGGTACATACCAAGGCGGACTGGGACAGTTTTCAGACATATACGGACGAATCCTTGGCTGCTCTATCCATTCCTACGGACGTACGCAAAGGCGAACGAGACTTCCGCAACATCATTGACTTGGCCTCTAGACGCTTCATTCCTGCGGGTCGAATATCCCGAATAAGACCAAATTTCCCCGCGGAGGCAGCGGCCATGGCTAGAGAAAGAGATGAAGTGCGAAGTCTCAATCCCGCAGACCCCCGTATAAGGGATCTCAACGCGGAAATTCGTAGGTTGGTCGATAAACACAAACTGGCCAAATGGAAACAACACCTAGAGCAATGCAACCTCTCTGACGGTGTTGGCAAATTATGGACTACGGTCAAAGCTCTATCTAATCCAACACAACACAAGGATAAAGTAGATATTACTTTCGGTGACAGGGTGAAGAAGGACCCTAGGGGATGTGCGAACTCCTTCTGTAGACAATTTGTACTACATTCCCCACCCGATAGAGCTAAACGTAGAACCATGCGACAGGCGCGTAAATACAAAAACCAAAACACGCCCATTGTCATCACTGCCTCAGAGGTAAAGGAAGCCATCAGACAGGCTAAGCCCTCAAAATCCATCGGCCCCGACGGCATTGCCATGAAGATGCTGAAACATCTAGGCCAGGAGGGACACAAATACTTAGCGGCTCTATTCAATCTTTCACTGAACACTTTCGTCATTCCTGAAATATGGAAAAAGGCGAGAGTGGTTCCATTATTAAAACCTAGAAAGCCGGCAAACATAGGCGATTCATATCGCCCTATATCACTTTTGTCGCCGGTAGTGAAGACGCTAGAGTCCATTTTGCTCCCGTATTACACCGCAAATCTGCACCTGGCTAATCATCAACATGGCTTCCGTAAGCTGCACAGCACCACCACCGCACTCAATGCCATTACAACGCAAATAAATAGCGGTCTAAATCAAAACCAACCAAATCACAGGACTGTGTTAGTGGCACTTGACTTGTCGAAAGCTTTTGATACAGTCAACCATGCCACTCTCATACAAGATCTATTAGAAACACAAATACCTGATGGGTTAAAGAGATGGACCGCTAATTACTTGAATGGGCGGCAGGCGTCGGTCAACTTTAGAAACGCAACATCAAAACCAAGACGAATTAGACAGGGGGTGCCACAGGGTGGTGTCCTATCCCCGACACTGTTTAATTTCTACCCTCGAAGATGCCCCCACCACCAGAGGGTGTCTCCGTCGTTTCTTATGCTGATGACTGTACAATAATGGCGACGGGGAAGGGCCCCTATACTGATGAACTCTGTAATAAAATCAACGGTTACCTCTGCGACCTTTCCAGGTTTTTCACAGAGCGAGATCTGACGATATCTCCGACTAAATCAACGGCGACGCTTTTTACGACGTGGACGCACCAGGTGAGAAATGAATTAGACATTTTCGTTGACGGCACTAAGCTACCAACTGTCAGCCACCCAAAGTTATTAGGGATGACATTGGATAATACTTTCTCATTTGCTGGTCATGTGTCTGCAATGGTCTCAAAGGTACGTGGTCGCAACAAGATCCTAAAGTCACTTGCCGGCAGTACTTGGGGAAAAGACAAAGAAACGTTGCTGACTACATATAAGGCCATTGGCCGACCAGTCTTTGACTATGCTGCACCCATATGGTCGCCTAATGTACATAACACCAACTGGACGAAGTTACAAGTCTGCCAAAATACTGCCATCAGAACTGCTACGGGATGTCTCCTCATGTCTTCCGAGTCTCACCTCCATCAGGAGGCAAAACTGCTCAATGTAAAAGAGCATGCGGAAATGCTGAGCAAGCAATTCCTTCTGAACTGCCACAAGCCAGCACATCCAAACCGTCATCTTTGGACATAGATCCGCCCCCGAGAGACATAAGGAAACATCTCCGTAAACATTATGATGAGATCCGGCATCATATTACCTTGCCGTTTGATCTGCAGAATCATAAGCGGGCTCTAACCGACATCCACACCGAGTCGGTAGATACTTTTGTCGGATCTCTACCTGTGAACCCCGTTCTGAACAGTCCTCCACCGGATATTGCTGAAGAAGAACGCACCTTACCAAGGGAGACAAGAGTTACCCTGGCACAGCTTAGGTCTGGATATAGTGTAAGGTTAAACTCCTACTTGTCCAGACTTAATGACACAATCTCAAACACATGCCCTGCATGTGGTAGGACCCCCCATGATACTCTACATCTCTTCAATTGTTCATTTGAACCTACTCTTCTAACCCCTCTGTCCCTCTGGACAAACCCTGTTGAAACTGCACGTTTCCTTGGACTCCCCTTAGAAGAGCTTGATGAAGATCTTCGGAATGATCATACACTCTAGACAGGGCAATGCATTGTTAACAACAACAACAACAACTGTTAAACTGGCAGCTGTAACGCAGCGCGAGCACCATGAGGAAACCTCTCTCAGTGCTACTTGCATCAAGTCGCACAGGGTTTGTGGGAATTTGCCCCTGTATACTATAGCTAAGTCATCTGCATATGCCACTACCTTCCCGCCCCCCAGCTTGTGTCTCGCAGCATCGAGTTGACAGTGAGGTTCCATAGAAGCGGGAAGAGAACACCACCCTGAGGCGTTCCCCTTGTGACATAGCGTGATAAGTCAACCGAGCCCAGTGATGAAACTATTCGTCTACCCCTTAGCAGTTGATCAATAAGTCCAATAAGGGACCTGCTTATGCCCAGACCCTGCGGGTTAGGGGTTTAGAATATGCCCGAGGTAGGCATACCGGTCGTAAGAGGCGACTAATATGCACATAGGTAATTGACGTGCTACTCGATGGTTGATCTACGGATATGATGCCTCTCACCTCTCATTACCCATCTTCTCCTTCCTCATGGATGGAGGGATGCCATGACCTAGAAGGTTCCACTGGTCATACCAAATCGCTACCACGACAGTCGGGCAGTACCGCAAGTGAGTACCGCAGCGTACCGGGGTCATATCCGGCCAAGGACTGTCAACTTCGGCATCACTCCCCAAAACCTTGTTGTTGTTGTTGTTGTTGTAACGAAGCGTAGCCCTGCCCAGCGTGTACTTTTCCTTAACCTAAATTGTCATCAATTTCTTCTAACGGGAGTCCTAGGAAACTTGCAGTTTCAACAGGGTTGGACCAGAGGGAGATGGGTGTTAGAAGAGTGGGCTCCGAAGAGCAGATAAATAAATGGTTGGTATTATGGGGTGACGAGCCGCATGCCGGACATTCATTCGGCACGTCAAGGTCTAGTCTGGATAAGTAGGAGTTTAACCCCAGTATCCAGAGCGTAATTGAGCCAGAGTGACCCTTGTCTCTCGAGGAAGATGACGCTCCTCAGCCGCGACGCGAGGTGGTTTGGCGTGCAAAACGGCGTTCAGTGGACAGAGCGAGACATAATACGCAACGGACGTGTCATGGATGTGCTTCAGGGCCTGCGTATGTACCTTTGGATCAAACGGCGAAAGTGTGAGGTGCCGGATCTCATCAAAATGCTCACGTAGATGTGCCCTTACGGTCCTAGGAGGTGGCTCATACTCAAGCAGTAGTCTGTTGGGATGTTGTGGTTTGCAACAGTTCAACAGGTACTGCTTGTTTAGCATTTCATTGTGCTCCAAAACTGGGAGCATTTCCACCTCATGATGTAAATGATGTTTTGGAGACATAAGGACGCATCCCGTGGCGGTTCTGAGCGCGGTATTTTGGCAGGCCTGCAGTCTTTTCCAATGAACCTCAGCAAGCCCCGGCGACCATATCGGCGACGCGTAATTCAGGATCGGCCGACCAATTGCTTTATAGGTTGCCAGCAACGTTTCTTTGTCTTTACCCCAAGTGCTGCCGGCTAGCGACTTGAGAATTTTGTTGCGGCTTTGTAGCTTAGAGACAATTGCGGTTGAATGAGCAGCGAATTTGTGCATGGGGTCGAAAGTTACCCCTAAGATTTTGGGGTGAGAGGCAGTAGGTAATTTTTGATTGCCTACGTAGATTTCTAACTCCATGCCAACTTGCGCCGTCCAGGTCGTGAATAGTGTCGCCGAGGACTTCGTTGGCGACAATGTCAGGCTCCGGGCAGTGAAAAACTCAACAAGAGAGGGGAGATAACCATTGATCCTGGAGCATAGCTCATCAACGGAAGTGCCAGAAGCCAGGATCGTACAATCGTCTGCGTAAGAGACAATCGAGACTCCATCTGGTGGGGAAGGAAGCCTCGAAATATAAAGATTAAACAGAAGCGGGGAAAGGACACCACCCTGCGGTACCCCTTGTTTAATCTTTCTCGGTTTTGATTTTTTGTTTCTGAAAACTACAGACGATTGACGACCACTCAGATAATTGGCGGACCAACGCTTAAGACAGGGGGGGAGCGATGAATCTTCCAAATCGGATACCAGTTGTCCATGATTTACTGTGTCAAAAGCTTGAGACAGGTCAAGAGCAACTAGAACCGTCCTGTGATGAGGGCTTTTCTGGTTGAGTCCGTCAGTTATCTGAGTGTTAATGGCATTTAGAGCAGATGTTGTGCTCCGTATTTTTCTAAAGGGTGCAGGGTGTGGTACAAACTGTCGGCAAAAGGCCGTTGCACTTTTCTTCGGGTCACTAAACGTCTTATCACCGAAGGTGATGTCTACGTTTTTTGGTGGGCCCGTCGAATTTGACAGGGATTTGACTGTGGACCATAATTTTCCAACACCGGTAGAGAGGTTACAAGACCTCAGATGCTCCTCCCACTTGGCATGTTTGTGTTCATCTACCAACCGTCTGATTTCCGCGTTGAGACCACTGATCTGTGGGTCTGCGGGATCGATGCTACGTATATGGTCACGTTCATTGGCCAGGGCTGCAGCTTCAGTTGGGAAGTTTGGCCGTATATTCTGTATTCTCCCAGCTGGTATAAAAAGGGCTGCAGCTCTATTTATGACCTTACGTATTTCCTTTTCACCTTGGCGTACGTCAGTCGGTATGGGAAGAGCACCAAAGGAGCTCTCAGTAAACTCAGTAAAGCCAACCCAGTCAGCCCTCCTGAAGTTTACGTAGGATCTCTTCTCAGAGGTGGTGAAATCCGGGGCACGATCAACGGACAGGATGATTGGCAGGTGATCTGATGCCAAAGCCACCATTGGGCGCCAGTTTATGCAGTTTATTAGACCTGGACTAACAATTGTTATGTCCGGGGAGCTACTGCAATTTACTGCCATCCTCGTGGGGGCGTTCGTGTTCACCGCGCAGAATGTGGAAGCGTCAATTTGCTCGGCTATTTCCCGTCCTCTGGCGTCAGCAGAATGGCGTGAATGCCACATGTCATGGTGTGCATTAAAATCGCCCATAATGACACGGTTATCGCCCCGTAGGAAATCGCTTAAATCAGGGCGATAACTTCTGGGACAACAGGTGACGGGAGGTATGTAGATGTTTATCAGCTCGAGATCAACACCTCCAGCTGAAATGACAATACCCTGTCGCTCTAAGGGTATGTCCTCTTGGTCGGTGTTGAATGCAAATTCCCTATACCGCACGGTTTGGTGGATGATGAACGCAAGACCACCCCCACCGTCCGTACGATCATGCCGGAGAATGTGGTAGCCACCACTCGCTCTGAGATCCGAGTGGGTGCCAAGTTTAGTCTCCTGGATTGCAGCAATTTTGATGGAGTTTTGCTGCATAAACCTGGTGATCTCCACAATCTTGCCAGTTATACCATTGCAGTTTAATTGCATTATTTTGAAATGCGGGGGAGAGGCAATGGTCACTCTGGGAGTCAGGGACTGGTGCGCTCGCCGTGGAGGTAATATGCTAGTCCGTGATCGTCGTCGCAGTCCTGAAGGCGACAAATTCCGCTCGTTGGGAAACGAGGTAGAATTTGTCGGCAATGTGGGCTGCGCAGCTCGACAACACGGCGCAACATACGCATCAGTCCATAGATTTCTGTTTGCGAGCCCTGAGCATATGCGCAGGTGACATTGGCCAAGGCAGATATTGCACTTGACCGATGGCACTCTGGACGCATATATTCTGTGCCGACAAACAGTGCACATAGTGTGAGGGACCAGGAGCTGATGGCCTTGATTCACACTTGTGCCGGTACCGGAAGAAGTAGAGGGGAGGAGAATATTTTGGGGCGGGAGTTGTAGCTCAGCAGTGCTCACAACATCTATAGATGTGCTACGTAGGGAGTAGCTATGAGCTGCTGTGTGAGGTGTTAGCGCGCTAGGGCGCGAGCTACAACTGGGAACACACAATGTTTGCTGAGCAATAGATATATTGCGAAGGGGAGGCGATAGCGCTACGCCGGAGCGTCGCGAGCCACGGGACGTTCTAAGACGTGAACAGCAAGGCGCCACGAAGTTTTTGAAAAAACTAAGAGGCCGGTGTGTCTTTGGATCTAGTCCGGAACAACTAGACTTGTGTAGCCAACCTTTACAAGATGTGCATTGCACCGAATGCGAACATCTGGTATAAATTTTCTTCCGGCACACGCAGCAGAACCATTCTGTTGGACCAGGGTTTAGCTCAACGCCAGACCGGAACAACAGAATAGGGAGCAGCCCTGCTGCAAGGAACTGCTCCAGGGATGACAATTTAAGGGGGAGGAATCGTGACACGTTAGACAGGGTCACTTCGGGTGTACTGCTCTTGGCCAGGCTGTAATAAAAAAATACAGCCTGGGTCGTTTCGGTACGAAGGGTACTGCGCAAGCACATGTACCTTTCTCGCAGAACCGGCAGTACGTAGAAACGTCCCCAAAACCTTCGGGGAGTGTTTTGTTGTTAACAACAACAACAACATGCCCAGACTTGTTAAAGCGGTGTTTATAGCATCAGGGCTTATGTTGTTGAAGGCTCCTTCAATATCTAAAAAGGCCACAAGACAGTACTCCTTTTCATACAGCGATTTTTCAATAACAGAAACTAGGCTGTGAAGCGCCTAGGTCTTGTAACCTCTCTACCGGTGTTGGGAAATTATGGTCCACCGTCAAGTCCTTGTCGAATCCTTCGGGTCCACCAAAAAATGTCGACATCACCTTTGGTGACAAGACTTTAAATGACCCCAGGAAATGTGCGCAGGCTTTTTGTCGACAGTATGTCCCACACCCTGCGCAAGATAGGACAAGACGTGGAATCTTCAGGCGCGCGTATAAACACAAAAACTATGCCCCGTTGCCATCACCGCTACAGAGGTTCAAGAGGCCATCCGGAAGACCAAAAATTCCAAAGCCATCGGCCCTGATGGCATAGCCATGGTGCATCTCAAGCATATCGACCCAGCGGGAGTCAAATATTTAACTGCCGTCTTCAACCTGTCTTTGATCACAGCTGTCATACCCGACAAATGGAAGCAGGCAACTGTGATCCCACTACTAAAGCCTGGCAAGCCAGCTAACGTTGGGGAGTCATATCGTCCGATGTCACTCCTCTCGCCAGTAGTAAAGACACTTGAAGCGGCCCTACTCCCGCTCTATACATCACACTTGATGTTAGCCGAGCACCAACATGGCTTCAGGAAAGGCAGGAGCACAACATCTGCTCAAAACAGACCTAATGACAGGACGGTTCTAGTTGCACTCGATCTGAGTCAAGCTTTTGATAC